>JAQQZT010000005.1:11365100-11377477 GCA_030068275.1 Clarias platycephalus | reverse complement strand
CCCCCCCCCCCCCTCTGTTTTGCTACTTCAGAATTTGTATTGTGGAAGAGAATGCACTTTGCTTATATTGTGATAAAATGAACATGTTCCATTGTAACATTAATTACTGGCAAAAAATGTTTGAGGTTCATCATGGAGGGTTTGTTCTTTGGAACAGTTTTTTGTTACTTTCATGCAGACTGTGCCTCAAAATGTCAGCATGCTCCAGTAATACCAATGAATAATGGAATAATTTAAAGCAATTTACATCTTATTAAATGTTTTTGCAGTAGTTCTGCTTCTTGATCTTTCAGAACAGTAATTAAGACATTGGCATACAGTATGGATAAGATTCAGATGGACCTAAACACTTGGCATTGGCACAATCAGAAAATTTGGCTTCCAAATGCAGTTTGTGGGCTTTACTTGGATTCATGCTCAGGTTTGAGGTTTTTTGTGATGTTTAGAGGTATGATTCTTGGTGTTCTTGAATAATGTTGAATCTAAGCTGCACAAGCTAATTTTTTATTTCCCTTTAAGCAGGGCGTCTTACCACCTTGTCACTGGTGAAATTCCTGACTAATATTCCACTATGGTATGAAGAATCCTCTTTTGTGTAGATTGTTCTGTACAATTCAGTTAAAAGGTTGTATTCCACTACACGTTATTGATTAACCCAAAACATGAAAAATGTCCCAAATGACTAAAAATCTACTAAGGACATCAAGCTTGGAAAACATGCTGTGCAATAACTTATACCTGTAATGAATTTGAACTGCCATCCGAATAGCACTGTATTCATTTCAGTTTATTAAAGCATCACTCTTTTTTGGTGTCCAGTGTGTATTTTTATTATTTTTTTTCCTTCCATTTTTATATACATTAGCATATAGCTGCAGTATTGTCCTTTTCTTGAACTTCCATTTTTTTCTTATTCAGTGGCGATTATAAACAGAATGTAGTTGTCTGAACAGTGTAAGTGTGAGAGTCCTGAAATGTGTGTGGGATGAACAAAATTCCACAGTGAAGGGTGCTTTCAAAATATTTAAAAGACTGTCTAAACTGATTGCTTGCTCGAGGATGCATACTGCCTGGTCTAATTCATCATGATAAAAGCATTACCTTATTTGTCTTTCTGTACTATGCTGTTTTTGGATTGATGGATTGATTATGCATCCAGAAGACATGAAAATGCTTATAAAGTTTAATCTGGGCCCCCCATTAACCCCCCCCCCCCCCCCCAATCTATTTATGCATTTTCTGTATTCGCCTGGTCAGTGCACTGCAGACGGGAGTAGGCGACCAACATTTTTTTTTCTTTTTTTGGGGGCTTGGTAGGGGAAACTGAAAAACTTTGAACAGAGCTGAGTTCAGGGGGAAAAAAAAAAAAAAAACAAGGACTGTGCTGCCTCATTAAAACCTGAAATGTATATTGTAAGACTTAAACATTCTTTTTAATGTTCTTGGTTTGTAGGTAATTTTTGTATTTGGTGTTTCTTTTTATTTTTTTTAATCTCACCATGTACACATTTAACATAATCTAACAAACTGAAGGGGAAAAAAACCAAGTCACTCACATAAGGCAGGTGTGTGTATGTGGGAGTGAGTGAGAAACTGAGAAATCTTCTGTCAACTACCTTCTGTTCTAGAATATAAACATTAGTCTTACACAGTATATATAACTATTTTCTTTAGCTGTAAATTAATAGGAATATACTTTATTTTATAATTATTTTCAAACTTACTTTGGAGTAAATATTGAGTATTTTGTTAAATGTGAGGATATCTGTGGATGCTTTATAACAGAAACAATTCTCATCTACCCTGGAGAGTCAGATTTATAGGAAGTCCCTACCGAAAATTATATCAGTATTGCTCATGGCAGGTGTCATTACTTTCAGACTTCTGAAACACCCACTAATAATGCAATCCATGGTTGAGTGGAGTCAGGATGGAGTGGACTATCTCAATGCTTTGGCCACCAGATGGCAAGGCAGTCCATGATTTCCGCTGATTTCTTTGGTTCTTAGACAGTTTAAACATAATCCAGTTCTTAAATCTGAAGTGTTTTAGTTTTCTGTTTGTTCAGTCAATTGGTCAGAAGAGGGAGTAATGATGCCTTACAACTAGATTCACAGTGTTCTAGCAGCACTGCCAACATAACCTTATTGGGAACCTCAGCAAGGAAGTAAGCTGATTAATCATGTATTCAAAATATTTCTCTTGAATTCAAAAAGGTATTTATGTATACAAGATGTTCATTTTCAAGTTGATAGTAAGGTGTATGACTTCAGCGATCCTGTATGTGGCAGTCTCGCGTTGCCAGCGTGAGTCAGAATGTTGGGACTCCTCCCCCAGGCCTCTCCCCATCCACCCATTTCACTTTCCTGCACACCATCTCACTCACTGTTTACACCGTAATTAAAACACAGCCTATAAAAGGCAATGACTGTGTTGCCTGACTCTGTATCATGGAGGGGGTCAGAGCAGCAGGGAGAGAAAGGTTATAAATCGCTTTGATGCTGTCCAAGGCTGCAGCTAACATTCTTGAACCGAAGCGGGCCTGCAGTGGAGGAGCCTGCACTCCTTACACTGCACTCCTCGCCCTGTACCATCCTGTGCGAGAAGACCTCTGCATTATGGGATAAATAAGTCCAGACTTTTGGAAGAATTGACTTACTTTGTTTTGGTTTTCTTTTTTATTTAGTGAAATTCTCAAATTCAATTCATACGTTGTGGGATTTGACATTGCATTACACTAAATCTGCATCTTCATTAATGTGAAATCATTTAATAATCTACTGATACTGTCATAACATCACAACAGACCATTCTAAGATATCATTGTTGCTTTTGTAACTACAGTGTTATTTAGCAGAACAGGGTTGCTGATTGAGCAATAGTGTGCTATTATTTAACAAATAATTTTTTTTATTTTTTTATTTTTATTATCCCGAAGCTTTCTGCAAGGAGGTGTTTAACATTTGTGGACTTAATCTCTTGGTAAGATTTACCCTACAGGAGAGTGCTGAGAAAAGAGGACTTTGTCCCCTTGATTTTCTTGTTAAATAAATATTTAAATTAAATTAAATTAAATATATATGTGTTTGTGTATTAGAACCAGTAGAATTATGATATTGTTTTTAATTAATTTTTATATGGTGTCAAATATTTATTGTTGTATAGTCTACACTGTTTTAGATTTATCAGTTTATCATTGCATGCAAGAATGTTGCATTTCATTTAATTACTCTCATAACTTTAAATTAAATCCTCAGAAAGGTTTGTCTTATTGGACAAGCAATTGATGATTATGATGTTCAATCTAATTATATAGTATTCAAATTTCATTTCATACAAAACACCAATAATGTTAGTGTAGCAAAACAGGGAAATACTAGTCCTTTCATACTGTAGCCTCGCAAGAGATATTAACAGAAAAGGAAAAGGAGAAGACAGGAACAGGCTACATACCCATATAAGGCGTTTGTTACTGAAGGAACAGAATATTCACTTCAGCAGTTTCAAAAAAATAAGATTTTTCTAATGCCTGATTCTATGTAGTGATAAGTGTTTTAGAAATACCTTGAACCTCTCATGGTCAGAGATAGGATCTAAGAAAGTATTAAATTCTAATTTGTTTGTTTGTTTGATTAATTTATTAATTGATTTGATTTTTGTCACAAAATACTTTCAGCTTCTTCTTTTTTTAAAGAATAATAATAAAAAATGAGACCTGTCAGCTATTGAGCTGGCTTGTAGCATACAGCTAGTGTGTATTATTAATATCACACTAGCTAACTTTTGAGACATTGGGAATTAAGCTGTTACTAGTTAGCCTTAGATAATATTTTGCCCCATATTCCCTGGTGAAAGTGAAATTAATTTATGATAAGTAACTAAAATTAGACAGCATGGTGGCATAGTGGTTAACACGGTCACATCGCACCTCCAGGGCCGGGTTTGATTCCTGCCTCGGGGTCTGTGTGCAAGACGTTTACACGAACCTACATGTGCTTGGTGAGTATTCTCTGGGTACTCCGCTAGTAGTCCAAAAACAGGCAGATTAGACTAATTTGAAAAAAAAAAAAAAAACCTTCCCAAAAGTGTTTGACTGATAGTACTTAGTTTGTAACCTAGTAACCCAGTGTGAGGATCTATTCAATGACAGAGACTGGCGTTACCAAATTGCCTGTTGTGTGTGTTTGTGCCATGAGATGGATTGTCTCTCCCCTGTTCCCAAAGTCTCCTGGTATAGGCTCTAGACCTGTCGCAACCCTGGACAGGATAAGCAGTATAGATGATGAATGAATGAATAACTCACTCACTATCTATACCGCTTTATCCTGTATACAGAGTCGCAGGAGGCTTGGAGCCTATCCCAGAAGACTTAGAACATAAGGCAGGGTACACCCTGGACAGGGTGCCAATCCATCGCAGGGCACACACACACACACTGCAGGCAATTTGGGAACGCCAATTAGCCTAAACTGCATGTCTTTGGACTGTGGGAGAAAACCCACCAAACGCTGGGAGAACATGCACACAGGCTCGAAGACGACAGTGCTAACCATTAAACCTCCTTGAATGAATCATATTTTGAATATTTATACAAAATATTTTGAAACAGATTTGTGAACATTTCTTACAACATTGTTTTTTTTGTCATGTTTCATTTAATGTAAAACTTATTCATTTAATCTCAATCTTACTCCTGATTGAATTTAAGGCTGCAATTCAGGTTTTACCAGAGTACTTACTAATCAGTGCACTGCATCAGTGTGACTTTTTAAAATAGCATTACATAATGTATTACACACTAGCCAACCTCTGTGGTGAGCAAACTGCCCTCCATAAAGTATGCACAGAATAATTTAAATAACCTTTTTCGTTTACTGTACAGCATTTGATTAGTTAGCCTAGTCACACGACACAAAGCAAATAAAGAAATAAATAAATAAACGATAATGTACATATATACAAAACATTTTATTGAAAAGTTTGCCAACTCTGTAGTAAGAAAACCATAACAGAAGCTAATGTATTAGCTTTAACGCTGAACGTTTCTGGAAGCAACGGTCAAATTTAGGAAAAGGCTGCGTCCAAATCCTTATTCGATGACACTCGATGTCCTGAGTGTGCGCGCGCGTGCTGGAGAAATGAGATGAAGGCGCTGGACTGAGGCGGGGGGGTTTAAGGGGAAGTGCCAGGCGGAGATAATGAAGCAGTCCCGATGGAGAGCGAAAAGCGGGGATTGGAGCTCTGAGTGACGTTCACTGGTGGAGGGAGGGAGAGACGGAGAGAGAGAAAGACACGGAGAGTGAGACAGCCGCTGGACTCCATTAGCTTCAACCCTGAGGACGCACTTCTCGGGACGTTAGTTGGACGCAGTTTTTTTGTTTTAATTTGGAAGAAACGAATCCTCCATGCTAGAATTAAACGCGTTTCACGCAAAAGAAAGGTGTTCAAACAGAGCGTCGGATGTTTAAAGCTTCACTTTGACTCATAACGTTAGCGCGCGGACTCGTGAAGGTGAGTGAAAACCTTATTGTACACATTTTCGTCTCGCGCTGTGTTTGACTGTGTGTGTGGTTGTGTCGGAGTGTGTCGCGCTGTTTAGTTTAAAAGTATCCGAAGTGTGTAAGCTGTAAGTGTGTAACCCATCTAGCTGAGAGTTTATTACAGCTCTCTCTCTCTCTCTCTCTCTGTGTCTCAGGAGTGCTTACGTAATCAGCCATATTCCTGAGTTTAGCTTTACCGTTAGATACACGGCCTACAGGTGTAAACGCTCTTTCACACTCACCTGGTTTATGCTATTAAACTTAACAATAGTTAAAGCTTGGAACTTAATTTAACGCGTCTGCTTTGTTCTGACCGGTCGTGCAACATTGTAGCCAATTTATGTCCTGAATTTCAAGTTTGGAGAGAAAAAAAAAAAAACCTTTCTCAGTCACTTGAGACCCTTTCTCAAGTTGTTTGGCTCCATCCCAAGCAAGCAGTGTGTGAAAGTCACACCAGTGCACAAAATGTTTTATTCACATTTAATCAAAAGTTTAATTCCCTGCCTGTTTTTATATCGTATATAATTCCTGTCTGAATTGACGTTCACTAATTATTATTGTTATTATTTTTTCCCCATAACAGGATATGGCTCTGGATGGTATTCGGATGCCTGATGGCTGCTACGCCGATGGCACATGGGAACTGAAGATGCATGTGACTGACATGAACAAGGATGTCTCTCTGAGGGTCACAGGAGAAATCCACATTGGCGGAGTCATGCTGAAGCTTGTAGAGAAACTCGGTAAGATCTGCTCGCATGCAGGGTTAATGGCCGGCTTCACACTAAAGGTCACGCTTGTGAAATGGTCACTCTGTTGTAATACTGGCGCCACGGTGGCTTAGCACACTCATGGTCGGGTTCGATTCCCACCTCGGTATCTGTGTCCATGGAGTTTGCATGATGTTCTCCCTATGCTTGGTCAGTTTCCTCCCACAGTCCAAAGATATGCAGATTAGGCTAATTGGCGTTCCCTAATTGCTTGTAGTGTGTAAATGAGCGTGTGAATGTTGTTCGGAGGTCCTACCACAGTTGTAAAAATGGGAATAAATACAATGGTCCCTATTTGGACCACAGAGGTTCCTAGATGAATGGATGGATGGTTGTGACCATAATGGTGATGGCTTATGTCTGTGAAATGATAACTTTAGCTATCAATTATCATGCTTATCACAATCTTGTCTACAGCTTGGTTTCACTTTAGTTTGGAGATGAAAAGAGCTAGAGGTTTCCTGGAATGTGTTAATGCTGAAGAAAAGGGAAAAATCTTTTTTTGTACAGGATACAATAGGATTCCTGACACCTATACTCACAGACCATGAAATTAATCATACTGTATAATGGATTTAAATGGGACGAGAATCCCAGAGCTACTAAATCTCCTCATGTAAGACTAGTCCAACCTGAATAGGCCTTATGACTCACTTCACTGACTCCGTAATTTCGTAACACATTAATTTAGCATGAACCTAAAACTCCACTTCACTGATAAATTAAGGATAGATGAGCAGAGGCATGAAGCATTAGTAATTTATCACATGATGGAACAGTATCTGATGTGTTACTTGTCTGGCTTTTGATGAGTCATTAAAACAATTTTTATTTTTTTTGCATTCTGGGTATGAGATTGCTTAGTATGGACAAACTATTTTTATTTAGATATTTTACATTCCAATGATCTCGTGGTTGTAGCTGGCAGCCTTATTTTGCGTCCTCTGTGGTAAACCTGCGCTCTGTAGTTTTGTACTGAGACTTCGACAGGAACACACACCTAGTGGAACATCTAAGCTTCCCTGCATTTGTGCCTGCTGGTTATAGTAAGCGTTTCTCATTCTAAAAGCAAACCTGGAAAATCTGCATTTTCCTTTAACCACAAAACATTCGGTTTTGTTTTTTGTATAATTTGTTCAACATGTGCAAGTTTACTTACTTCCAGTAACTCCAAAGGCATTGTAGTGCAAATTCATTATCAAGAAAGTACTGTAATCAATGTCATTCTTGTTTATGATGCTGATTATTGTAGTTTCTCATGTGACATCATAGTTACTGATGATGACTCTGGACTGCATTTCATGCAATCAGATTTTTTATGATGGCGTATGATTGTAGTTGCTCTGATAGTTTTGGCAGTGAATTTGCCAGGAACAAGTTTGTACCCAAGTCTCTGTCAGTGAGCAGTTGGTAACCTCAACCAGTTAGACTTAATGTTAATTGAAATGCATTTACTTTTACACAGTTGCACATTTGACCATATTCTGTAGCACACAGTTACACTCCATCCGGCATCACTCAAATGAAGATGAGTTCCCTTTTAAACCCGTTTCCTCTCAAGATTTTTGTTTTTCTGTAAAGCTGCCTTGTTTGATCGTGTCTATTGTTAAAAATCGCTATATAAATAAAATTTAATTGAATGATGTGCTATGGATGTGACAGTGATGCATACATAAATCCGTTAACTAAATCTAGGTGATGTTTCACTTCAGTCATTGTCAGTCTGGGCTAGGAAAAAAATCACTCCCAGCCTTGTGTGTTTTCACTCAAAACATTGTATAGTGGTGCTGGTTTTATTTCCACAAAAACAACCAAAAAAGAAAAACCCACATCTGACACCATTTGTTACCAGTTAACGAGGTGGCAGGGATCTTTTAAAAAAATATATATGTATTTATTTTCTTGACGATGAGGACAGGCTTGTCTCCTGTAGACTATTTGTACCAGCTTGTCATGGTTCAGAATGCTTTTCTCTGTATTGTTAGTAATATTTATAGTGCTTGTTGGGATGGTCTTGTCTAACCTGTTCATGATCTAGTAAATGCAAGACTGAGTAAAGGAACACGCTTATGCTGTTGTCGTACATTTTCCAATAACAATAGACTACACTTGAGATTGATTGTGTTAATCATCATGTTACCACCGTTAACTGATATTGGGCTGCTGTGTATTTTTGACGCAAAAAATATGTATGTATATATATATATATATAACCTGATTTACCTACCAGATTACCCGATGCGTTGTCACAAAGATAAGAGAATGTTAACGTAGCACCTGATCGGTTTGTGCTGCTGATTATTTACATATGCAGGATGTTGTGGTGGACTTTGTAACTAATTCAATAGAGAAACAAGCATGTGAAAATAGGAGGATAAAGGCGATAATAGTAAGGATGTTGAATGTAGTTACATTAGAGGGTGTACAAATGGCCTCTGTATTTTGCGGTGTTTGCTCGTTCAGTGTTGCAAATGAGACAAATAGGGTGTTCAGTCCCTTGTTCCATACACTAAGTTGTGCCCTTGATCAGGGGGATTTGGGATTCATCCTTGTGTTAAGAAGATGGACGGCATTTTAGAACTATTTAGAAACAGTTACTAAATGCTGGACTAACAAGATGAAATAATGTTATCAGATGTGTTTCTTCTTGTTGAAAGTGCTGCAGTTTCATTTAGTAGTTTTGTATGTGGGTTTTGGCACTGACATGAGAAGTAACGTCCCTGCATCAATGTCACCTGCAAATGGCCAATTAAAGGTTTGGTTAGTTATATAGTTTAAATGTATTGCTACAAGGAGTAGGTTAATGTTTACTTTTTTACTTTTCCTGTTTATATTTGAAGGGGAAATTTTTTACAAATATATTTGTAGTTCATGTATATTGTACAATCAGAGATATGACCTACATTGGTGTTATCTGCCGCTAGTTATTTCTTTGAGTTTGTCAACCAGGACCCAGTATACATTTGAAGACCGAGCCATGTTTGTACAAGAAAGGTCAGAGTAGAACCAGTGGCAATTATTAACCCTTGCTGGGTAGCATATCTATGTGGGAATAGCAGTTTAAGTCTTTATGCTTCACTACTCCTGAGTGAAACCAGTTTTGTATTTTTACACCGATGCAGAGAGTTGCCCTGTGTGGTGGTGTGTTGGTAGCCAAGTCATATCTTACAGTATCTATTAACAGCGAGGATGGTTTGGGTAAAGGTTGTCAAATTGAAATGAAAAGCATACCCATTATGGATTTCCTGCAGTGCCAGAGAAGCCATGAACAAGCTCTCGGTAAGGACAGCACTGTCATGTGTAAGAGGGTTCATTGACCTAATATGGCTCTTAGAATCTAGAGTAGCCATTTAGTAATGGGAAGCTCTTGTTCGATTCAGTCCTTTCTATTACTGACCTTGTTTTAATCTCGCTCTTCCCCCACTGTGACACCGTACTTGTGTTTCTTATGAGATTACGTTGCAAGCTTTGTCCAGCTTGTCAGATTGGTTCCCTCCCCCCCCTCCCAATGACACACATGATGCATTCTTGTAGCACTCTCAGGACGCTTTCACGTTAGTCACGATTGATTTTTATCATACCCAGGAACGATTGCTCTCCCTCTGCTCCCCCACTGGCCAGCTTTCACATTATTTTTGCACTCTGTTCTTGGGTACATTTGCATATTTACACCCTCCGATACAGCAGATAGTGAAAACCGACTTAGTTTGTGAGTCGCCATTAAACACGAGAGGATAATAATGAGGAAATTAACCTTTTTGTGCTATTTCTAATTTTACTGACATTTTTAAAGAAAAAATGTCAAGAGTGATCCTCTCACGTGCCTTCCTACTTTATCAGCTATGAGTGTGTAAGGCGAAGTATGAGATCGGTATGTGCTACACGGACCGAGATCTTGGAGGAGACAGACGTCACTGGTGACGTTGCGAAATCTGCATATCTGCAGCTGCATATCTTTTCGATCCATGTCCGAATACACTGTATCGTTCTTGAGACCCCATTTTCTAGTGGACGGTGAAATGGTTCACGAGCAAGGAACAATTGTGTTCTCACTGATCAAAATGAACTAGATTTCAAGGGCAAGTGTTCTCGGAAATGATCCCGGGGCCCTAATGTGAAAACGCTCTCGGTCACTGCTACCCTGTCCCACTGACGTACTTGACTTCTACTTACACTGCTACACTGTGGTATTTGGGTCACACAAAGTAGTTTTTTGTTGTCAGAAGTTGGACACACCTCCTAATTCCATGGGCGCTTTTTCATTTTATTTCAATTTTTTTTCCATTTTTATTTATTTATACAGTTCAAAAACCATGCTGAAAATATTCAATAATCTCCTTTGAACAGTTGATCTTTTTTATCTGCTACTTTGGTCTGTAAAATGACTCTAATCTGAGGTGTTGTTAATGATGATTTTTGAGGCTGGTAACTCTAAATGAGCTTCTTCTCTGCAGCAAATGTAAGTTTTGGTTCTGCTTTCCTGGGATGTGGTGATGGTGGTGGTTGTTGTTACCTAATCACTTAATTCAATATTTGTTATGTAATAGTTTTGGAAAAAAAAAAAAGTATTTTTCTAGAATGGAAAAAATTAATCTCAACGTGTCTCACTGTTTGACTAGTATGGTATATTAAAACTTTATATGAGGGAACATATGACTAGCCTGGCTACCTGAGTCAAGCAGATTTTATTTCCAGCCTATTAGTGTGTGTTTTTTATTTTATTTTTAACGAGTTATCCAGTGGATTTTTAAGGTTTTGCTTGCACTAGTTATTGCATTTATAAATGGTCATCCCCGGTTTTATGATTTGCAGCATGTCCACTTTAAAGGAGATGTACGGTTCGACATGTGAAATCAATTACTAAAACATCTTCGCTCTATTCTCTTACATGCTATACTAGTTCACTCAGCGATTCTTCCGACAGTCATAATGGATTAAAAGTTAATGCCAGGAAAGTGCTTTATCGATTGCGGGCAGTCATTTACGCCAGGTCTTTTTAGAACATCGTTATTTAAGATTTGACGATCACGCTCCGTCCTGACCGGCAGTGCCGTTTGAGCATCTACATTTTCAATTCTCGCTCTCCCGATGCAGACGTATCATAAATATACCTGACACAGCTTTTATAACATGTCTTCCTTGTCTCTTCTCAGCGTAGCATTAAAACGCACATCTGTCACTGAACAACTCCTGAAGAATGCTAAATACTGTATAGTTTGAGATTGTATAATGACTGTAATAAGGAGATGAGAAAAGAAAACTTTTGGAATTTGAAAGAGAAATCTGAGACAGGGAAGGAGTCCTTTTTTTTATTTATTTATTTATTTTTTATTTTCTTTTTTTAAAGGTATTTGCCATTGAGTCAGCACCCATTTGTTCTTAAATATTTGCCAAGCTTTCATCAGTAATGCATTAAAGCACACAGTGTTGGGCTGAGTTAATGTGTTGGCCCTCTGTTTCTGTTTCCAGCCAGAGAGCTGTGGGGAAAGGGGATTGAGAGGAGTGGATTATGTGTGTTGGGCCCCCAGCGTGTGACGTGAGATGCTCTACTAGAATTCCATAAAAGTCTTCTGTTGAACAGGAAATGACTTCCAGGGTTTGGCATTTTCCCTGGACACTGCCGTCATCACAGTATTTTCTGCTGCCTGCTTCTGCTCCTAGCTTCTCTTCAGTTTCTGGCACGCGTCATGTTAGTCCTTTTTTAGACCTGAACGCTGTTTTTCCAGATGTTGTGCAATTATCACCCTTATGAACAGACTAGAAATATAATCTAGTGTTATGAGTAAGGACAAGGTAGCCAAGGACAATAGAAATTAGATAAGAAAGAATTGAAATACTGACTAGCTTAGACTCTTGTGAGTTTTCTGTTTCTGTAAGTCATGTGGGCTGTTCTGGTCACTATAATGTTGAACCAAGGGGAAGATCACCCATTGTTGATAATGGAGTAGGGGTTTTCAAGGAAACGGACACCGTTTTACACAGGAAGCAGCACTTCCTGTGTTTTTTTTTTTTTTTTTAAACTTGACCTCCCTGCGGTGGGGTTTTGGAGCCTGTACTCCTTCCTGGG
>JAQQZT010000005.1:11317553-11357008 GCA_030068275.1 Clarias platycephalus | reverse complement strand
TTTCACAGTCTTGGTTCTTTTGCAGTGCAGAGGAAGGGGATCAGTTTCTAGTGTAAAAGACCTGCAAAACACATCATCACATCACACACTGAACAGTTCGTTGTAGACCTGTTGAAGATTTTGGATTCCTATTCAATCACTAGTTTACCTTTATAGTCATTGGGTCATTGCTATGTTATATACAGTACACACACACACCCCTGTTCTTCTATTGTTAGCCTACAGCTGTGAATGAGAATCACTGATACACTCAGCCTATGGAACAAAGGGAAAGCTGGAACCTGATCTCCTCGTTCTGTCACGCGAGCAACAGTTTTTTTTTTGTTGTTTCCCGGCCCCCCCCCGCCGCCCCCCCCCCCCCCTCTCTTTTTGTCAAACATTTACTTCACCTCGGCCTCTTTTATTCCACCCCCCAACCTTGCATGTTGCATGATTTGGGCTAAGTCTCAGCTCGGCTCTGTCCCGTGGATTCTGTCCCGTTTAGGTCATGCTTGATGAGCGTTCCCTCGGGGCACAAAGTAATCCCCACAAAATGCAGCGTCACACCCCTGTCATTAAAACCATGGATCTTTGTGCTGTACTAATGGCATGATCGTTGGCTCATATATCACTGCCACTTACCCACTGACCTTTTCTCACCACACTGACTGTATTATCATACAGACATTGTCACCAGGCCAGATAAATTCAGAGCCTTTTATCATAATGCTTAAACACTCAGTTAAAAATATCCGTGTGTGAGATGCACGTAGCCTGAACCAAATGTTACACATGCAAGAATCATCGATTAGTGTCGCGGTGTTAACATAACCGTGACATGCTCATGACTCCTCTTCAGACATAACAGCTAATGTTACCCCAGTGGTCATCGTATCAGTCAGCTCATCTGAATTTTAGTCTTATGTCGTCACATGTTATGGAACATTAAGGAGGCATCGCTTCAGTTGGAGATCTACCGAGTGTGCCGTTTTTGCTTTGGATATTTCTAAATTTATTAGCTTTTAGCATCGAATCCATTTGTGACATGAACTCTCATGTAGAATATACACTAAGAGTTCAGACCACACTAAAAAATATTTTTTTCTTGTATTAGCTTGTTAATTAATTATGGCTGACACATTTGATATATGATTGCCTTAAGTTGTGTTTATAATCGGATTTATATGTTGTGTGTACATAAAGGACCTAGCTTGTTTTGCAAAAATGAATGTAACTATAAATGGATAATGACAACAATAATCTTTAACAAATATTTATTAAAGTTTTATTTTTATAGCACTTTTAACACCAGTCATTGTCGGGAAGCAGCAGAATAAATAACCAGAATAAAAATGTATGGAAAAGTATGTAAAAAAGGTACATATAGATTATAATTATCAGTTTGTTCCTGAAGAGCAAGCCGAGGCCAACGGTGGCAAAGAAAAACTACCTGAGATGGCAATTGGAAGAAACCTTGAGAGGAAACAGGGAAGCCATCCTCATTTTGGTGATATTGGATAGTAAATGTTGAAATCTAGAAAAATCACTCGGGCCTAAAAGAAGTTAAGCCTGATATGAAGCTATAGGAAAATCATTTAATATTAAATAAATTATTATATATATCAAATTATGTTTAATAACAGCACCCTATGATATAATTTTTTTTCCCCCTTGTTTAAAATCCAGCTGAGCCACCAAGCTACTTTTGGATTATTAGGCTGTGTACTGTAAATATGACTCGTATTTCTCACAACCCAGTTCAGTATTCAGTATTGCTCAATACTTAAATACATCTTTCTCATTTTCCAAAATTTTATTTCAATTTGTGGTGTTCCTCTCTGGCCTATTCTCATATCTTATGTGCATTTTGTGTGCAGATGTCAAGAAGGACTGGTCAGACCATGCACTGTGGTGGGAGAAGAAGAAAACGTGGCTGCTGAAGACGCACTGGACCCTGGATAAGTACGGCATCCAGGCCGATGCCAGGCTACTCTTCACACCCCAGCACAAGCTGCTGCGCCTGCAGCTGCCCAACATGAAGCACATGAAGGTCAAAGTGAACTTCTCAGACCGTGTCTTCAAGGCTGTGTCGGACATCTGCAAAACCTTCAGTAAGTGATGTTGGTCCCTGTTTTTTTTCCTTTTTATTTATTTATTTTTTTTGTACATGTACGTGGAATCAGTCCTGTTCACTCCCCATTTATTTCTAATAATTTATACCTCCTGCTTTAAAATCTTGTTCTTGTTTACAGACTGTCATGGGCCTCTGATGTTGCATTAGTTTTGAAGGTTTGGTTTGCAGAAGTAGATATGTTCAACAGCTGTTTAATGCTGATCTAAGTTCAGTTTTGCAAAGAATGTCCTCTTGCCAATGCAGCATGCTATTGGTCTATATTACGCTGTCCATATTTAGCCCATGCCCAGAGGTCAGCGGTTAAATGTAGGCTCTATCAATATCCATCTGTGTCAGAAATCTAAATCTGCTGGACATGGGGTCGAAGGTCAAATGCTAAATCTTAACTGGTAAGTTAAACTACCTTGCTTTACACAGGGTGTAGTCAGTTTAAAATGTACTTCTTCAGGATGTACATTTGTTGGGGTTAAAACCATTAAGAGTAAACCATTAATTGACATTGTAGGTTAGTGTTAACAATAGTTATTATTTCATGTTAATGAGCACTTAAGTGGTAATACACTTGTATTGACTATTCAAATTCAATTTTTTGTCTCATACACAGTACGATATGCAGTGAAATGCTTAGATGACTGCCCGTGACCTTAACATAAAAGACTATTAATAGGAAATAAATATGAAAGAAAAATAGAAAGTAAATTTAACTAAGAAGGAATAAAATATCTGAACAGTACAAAATATACAGTATAAGAAAAACAGCTGTACAATATAGAAAATATTGAATTTATGGAATTTTTTTTGTGTCTGAATGTAGTTGAATATAAATAGAAATGTCCAGGGGGTATGCAAATATGCCTGAAAGTGTCATAATTCACATATTTAAAGTGACTGTGCATCAGGGAAACAGAATGACCAGGGGGTGTTCAAATGTGCCTGAAAGTGACATATTTACAGTGACTTATGTAAGCGTAAGTAACTAATGTCCACGAATGTGCAGGTGTGCAGTGGCCACTAGTGTCAACGAATGTCCGTAGAATGTTAGTAGTAGACTAACTCTGGGTTAAGGGCCTTGCTCAAGGGCCCAACAGTGGCAACTTGGTGGTTGTGGGGTTTGAACCTGGGATCTTTCGAACCGTAGTCCAATGCCTTAACCACTGAGCTACCCCTGGTCTATATCCTGGTTGGAGTCATGGTGGACACAGGGTTTATCCCAGGAGCATTGGGCATAAAGCAGGTGAAAATATGAACAATTACCTGTATGTAATAATTGCTAACATGTTTCTTCAAACAAGACGTATAAGTGTATATGTAATGTAAGCATAAGTAACTTTGCTATTTATGGTGTATTAATACTGGCTTGGTCAGTAAATCAATGTGTGCTTCAGGTGTGCATAAATTTATTTTTCTTTCTTTAAATTATTACAGTTTATTTACTCATTTATGCACCTGTCAAGATAGATAGCATGGAGATAATATTGGGTTGTCCATGTCCTTTTCCAAGTTTGGCATGCCTCTTGTCTCTGCCGTAACAAATCTTATTTTAGCCTCAGCGTGATTCAGGACAAATTGCTCTTGGCTGACTTTACACATGACTGAGTGACATGCTGTAACTTACAATGGCTGGTGAGGTTGTACATCTGTGCACTATAGATGGAGGTGCTTATACTCTTACCTTGAATCTTTTTTTAGGGTTATCTCCCTAAATGGCAGCAGTTTCATTCTTTTACGGTTCATTCTGCACAGTAAAGACTAAAAATTGTTGTTCTAAAGTTTTGTTTTTTTTCCTCCCCTAAAAGTAAGCCGTTTGACTCCGTTCAACAGTTTCCTGTTCTTTCCTGTTTCTTGCTATGTTGCCCAGTTTTACAAACGGGATGTGGACAGGACGTTTACAGCATCCAACTGGCTGCAGCTCCAGACAGACAGACCGACAGAATGGGTGATTCTTCTTGCAGCTGTGCATTAGACAGTCACTATTCAGTCTTGGGGTCTCTCAGGCTCCTCCTCCACACCTAGTGATGGATTTTCCTGAGAAATGTCTAGTGCTTTAAATCAGTTGGTCATGCAGCAGCAGATTCCCAGAGTTCAGTCTCTTGCTGGAATTATTAATTGATCATTACAGATGGTTGCAGTTTTGATTGAACGTGCCACAAGTCTATCTTGTCCTTGACCTCGGATGTTTTTTTTTTTATTAATCTAAAATAATCTCGATTTCGAGCACTGTCACACTTACTGTAACATAGCCTGATTGGAACCTTTTGAATTCTGGGGCAAGTAGAACTAAACATGTCTCATTATTGAAATGGGCACTTTTACAGCTGTTAGGAGTCTTCTGTTAGTAAATTATTAGGCTCCCAAGTGGTTAAAGAATTTGGTCTATTGTCGGGTCGTGAGCTTAAATCCTAATGATGCCACAGCCTTCAGCAGTCAGACATCCAGGAGAACATAATTCAGTCTGCTCTCTGGGTGGGAAAGACGGCATTCCTCGCTCTCTCATCAATCAGTATCAAGTCCCTTATTGTCTATACAAAAAAGGACAGAGGAATGTCATTTTAAAGGTGTGGTATAGCTAGAAATCAGCATATTTATTGAAGTACAACTATTTAAGCAGCCTTTATGTATTTTGTGGGGGGGGGGAATACAATTGAAAAAGAAAAAAAACAGGAAAAGGTTAAAAGTAAAGTACAGTATAACTCAATGTCATGTTTGATTCAATGCTAGTGTCATTAGAGTTCGCTTGTTTACTTATTTGTTTATCGGTGGTTGTGGAAACCTGACTATAAGGCACTTTGGCTGCTTTTTGAGATGCTCAGTCACTCTTTCTTGCGGCTGTTTTTCTGTGTGAGGACACTGTAAATTGGGGGCACTGCCGCAGCCAATGACTTGTGCATGACTTGGTTGAGCTGGGAGCCACAAGCACACCACAACAGAGCAGCTCTTATTGTCCTGTTTCAAAGATATATTAGCTTACAGGATGTTTGTCCTTATTGCCGGTCATGCTGGTTTACTTAATGGCTCCGGGAGGTCCTGCTGTCTACTGACTATTATTGTATTTATTTTAATCATGCTGTTTTTAAAAAAGCTCGTTCTGAGTGTTGCACACTCGGATGTTTTGGGATTTCAGTCGAGATGCCGTCCAGGTCGGAGTTCTCTTAAATTATCCACTAATATGCAAAATTATGATCAGTATAAAGGAGTTTTGGACTAGTTTTGGAAGCCTCATTGAGTTCTAAGAAGATTATGTTTTAAACAAAGCGTTAAAAGAACCTGAACCGACAAAAACTGGAATAAATGAATTTATTGAAGTAAATGAGCAGTTTCGTTAATAATAATTAAGTAGAGAGTGGAATTGGATCCGTGGGTTTGGTTGGGATTTATTACACCATTGGGAATTCCAGCACAATGACACACACATAGGAAGATGACGTTGTCCAGTGAAATCCAGTCTACAGCTATTGGAGATTGGGGGGAGAGAATTATTCTGTGGGGGGGATTTCCCCGATTTTTAACCCAAATTTAGTCTTGTCCAATTCCTCCCCGTCACTAGGGGGCTCCCACATTTAAGCTACTACTACCACTCAGTCGGGAGGGCCGTAGACTATCAAGTGTTTCCTCCGAACTATGTTACGCCAGCCGACCGCCTCTTTTCGAAGGGCAGTGCTATCCGCTCTTTTCTCTTGTGTGAGCTCACAGCCGCCCCTGATTGGCTGTAGAGCCGTGATTAACTTGGGAGTACTAAGTACCTCTCATCCCTCCCTTCTGATGGAGCTCGGCCAATCAGCTCTCTAGACCTCCGGCTGCGAAAGGTTACAGCCTCACCTGGGAATCGAACTTGCGATCTCCGGATGAGGTATTGTTATTCCTGTGTGTATTCATTTATAGGCACACTGCCTTTTTTTTTTTTTTTTTTTTTTTTTTTTGGTCAGTTGCTCTGGATAAGAGCATCTGCCAAATCAAAAACGAATGATGGAGAATGAATGATACAGATATGAAGGCCAATCATACCTGAGAACATAAGTAGATTGCTGTTTAGATGCAGCGTCATGCACAACGTCATCAGTAGGAAGCCACATGAGACCATTGCTTTTGACATTTTTTCCAAAATATTAATATTAGGCATAGAAAGAATGTTATGCTTTCCTGTTTTGTCCTTCATGTGTGTTTAATGGCGGCTCAGAAACCAAATCGGTGCATACTGCTGTATCGGCGGGTGAAAATACGCAAGTGTTAGGGAGAACAGAGAACAAAAAAACAATATGAACACTGGCCAGTGGCGAAGCAGGGAGGGGGGCAGCAATCATTCCTGGGCACGTTGCAAATGAATCGTGCCTCACGTGAGAACACCTTAAGTGACTGATATCTTTTTATTCTTAGGTGGTCATGAGCTTCACAAAGCTCTCTTCACCTCCATGAATATGCACTCCTGTGCACCAGTTTCCAACAGGAAAACAATCCAGCTCTTGAACATGGTGACACAACAAGCTTTTTGAGGCAAGGATTTCAGAGCATTACCGTTGGTCATAAGCAAGTGTGGTCAGCCGTTTGCAACGGCAGCAGGACAGCTTGTTCTAGTGAAGGCATGTGGTTCATGGCCACCTTTAGTCCCTGTGGTTAAAAAATAGAAGTCTAGCTTGCAGGACTATAAAAGCTGACTTGAATTTATGACTATGAATCTGGAGATGGAATAGATTGTCTACTTTCTATACTCTCTAATCCAATGACCTGCCTGGCTTTAAAAACGTTGCATAACCTCAGTTTGTGAGTTACCAGGTGCTTGTCATGACTGTTACTGTCTCCCTCCCAATCATATGGTAGATGAAAAGAATATCTTTCTGTGAATTATTTACCCCCTTCCAGTCTTCCAGAAGAGTGTGGAGAAAACTACTCCCATCAGACTGGCTGCTGCTCAAACAGGTACTTCTGCTTTGAATGCAAGAGGGTAGCCAGGAGGTTATTTGTTCTTCTCCCGGAGTGTTTACGTGTAATCAACTTGTACAATTTTTCAATTCCCATGAAATTTACAAACTTTTACATGAGCTTTAATTGCAAGACTCCAGCCTTAGCTGTGACCAAGCCTCTTCCTCCCTCCTCCAGTCAGCATGCTTGTCACAGCCTTGCTTGCTCACATGGCTGTATAAGGCCAGGGTGAGTACAGCGTGAGAGAGAATACTACCATCTGGTAGTCCTTAAAACCTCTGGAATGCTTTTGCTTTAGTAACACAAACTAAACAAGCATTTCGCGCCAAGCCAAGACGTCTCTCCTCCCCCTGACACACAATCGTTCTCCTCCCTGGATGTCTGGCTGTGGAAAAGTGAGGGGGAGTTCAGGCCGTCTTGCAACAGTGCTTTTAATGCAAACTAATATAGAACAAAACATTTTAGAAGACAGAGGGCACCAGTCAATAAAATTGTACTTCAAGTACTACAAATATTTTCAGAGAATCTTTTAGCAGGACTTGTAGACAGTAGATTAAAAAAAAATTTTTTTTTTTAATCTTTATTCTGCCCAACTTGAAAAGCATTCTTGTATGTCAGAAAGCACACTAATATCTATTCTCCTGCTGGCTGAGCTGAGAGAAGGAGAGGATCCATCACATGGCAAGAGGAATGCTCGTCTTCCGCTCGGATCCTTCAAAGAACCTCAGAGCTTAAAAAGAGGATTTTTACACAACAAACTATGGCTTAGAAGAGTCTAAAAAGGTTGTATTGTATGAGCAGGGATTTGTGTTTTGTAATCAGTGATGGAGCCAGAGTATCCTCATAGGGTGGTGCCGCTGCGTTTTTATGTGGCCCAAATGTGCAGATTTCTGATGCAATAGGATTACAGATGGCCTGTAAATGTTCTCTTTCTGAAACAAGTATGTTTTAAGAAGATGCAATGTATATTGCAAATTATAGTTTTTTAGGCTGTTTGTTTTACACAATATGCTGCTGATTATAAAGCAATAATAAGGGAAAATGATAACATTAAGTGAAAATTAAAGCCGTTTACAGGCCTTGAAAAAGGAGTGCTGATCTTAATGTTTTTGTGCTGTGTTTTTAGCCTATGTTCTCCAAAAAAGAAAAAGGAAAAATCATACATTTATTAGCTAGCCCACTGAGGAAACGAAATTCCTTGTTTGTCTATTGTACAACTAGTTAACCTAATATAATAAAACATGACAAACTATTTAAGTTCATTTATACAACAGTTAGTTCTGACCAGGCTATTTGTTTGGATGAGAGGCATTGTTGTGTAAAACATCGTTGTATTAAACACAACAGTTCTGGGATGTTCAACTATATGCAGCACTGTGCATCATAGATGTTCTAATAATCATTAACCCCTTAACAAGGATGATGATGCTTAGTGTGGGACAACGAATTGTACACCCTGTACTGTATACAGTAGTGCACTAGTTTCCCATTTGATGTTATTTGCGATAATTTAAACTTGGAACAGTTAATTAGCCGAATGCTAGTTCCACCAGTTGTGAAAGGATGTATGTTAGCAGAGCGAAATAACTGGTTAAATAAACAAACAAATAATCAGCTGTTGATAAGTTATGTTTGTGGGACTGTGTGGCAGACACTGACTCTCCAGAACTGGCATTGAACACACCTGGTATAATTAAGCAATATTACCCTTGAGGTCGCGCTGTTGTACTGAATATCAGCATGACTGTGGTATCATCATTATTCAGGCAGTGCTGGAGGGTCAGTGTCTGCCACAAGTTGTAATTCACAAACACTTGAACCTGGCATTTAACAAAAGGGAAGAAAAATCACCAAACTTTCCTAGACACTGGCCTCAATGACTTAATGATTTAAATTTACTGTGTGACATGAAATGAAAGCATCTTTTATTTTAGCAAGGTAATAAGGGCTAGGGTTTTTCTTTGTCTGGTTTTTAGATAGGAGAGAGAAAATGCCAGTCACCGTTAACCTGCTAAGCCTACTCATCTGCTTAGTAGCTACCTGTTTAAAAAAAAGAAAAAGAAAAAAGCACTTGTTCCAGCTATCTGGATTAGAGATTTGCCCAATCCTGAGCAGAATTCTGAAATCTAATATTCTCTTAAGAGGTATTTTTAATCTTCCCTTTTTTGGGCACAGTGCTTTGATTGATCTTCAAAAATATATTTTCATGACTTTTCTTTTCCCTTCACAGTAGGCTAAGCTTTATTGTGATTCTACTCTTAACCATCTCAGTGTGCTGCCATTCCACACAAGTGAAACGCCTGCTGTACTGTAGATCAAGAGGGGGAAAAAAACGAAGTTTCCGTTTTGTCTTGCAGATATCCGCCATCCTGAGGAGCTGTCGCTGCTGCGCAAGCCCCGTGACCCCAAAAAGAAGAAGAAAAAGCTGGAGGAGTTTGAAGAGGAGACCCTGGAGCTAGAAGGCCCTCTGCTTACTCCTGGATCAGGTACATGTACACGCCAGTGTTATAGAATAGAGCATAATCGAGACTCCTGAAGCCTAATAGAAGCTTTTTTTATGCTTATCCATGGTATATTGGCATTCAGCACCTCTGACTGTAGAGCCCATATCGCTCTCTTGACCCTGATGAAGATGCTGTTGAACATGGGAGTGGATCTGTTATCATTGAGCTTGGAATTGTTTTTTCAGTCAAACTTCCATATAAAACATTATGATGATGGTGATCAAGTTCAATGCTTTGTAATGATAAATTCTTCAGCAGTGCTAAGATTGCAATTTTCATAAAGCCTACTTCTTTAGCATTGTATTGTGAAAAGGTATTGGGTTTGGTTTTATGATTTAACGATTAACCTTGTTTTTCTGATATTTTTGACACATTTTAAAAACCTGCTTTTAACTAAGAATATATTTACTCCTAAAAATATATTTTAATGGTAATTTGCAGACGCTGCGTACATTCTAGTCCAGAATGTACCAGACCCGTAGGCTACATTCATGGTCTGCCCAAACTAGATTTGTTTTGGCTTCGTGATATACTATGTAATATACTGTGTGTTTTTATGTATATAGGGAAAGATGTTTTTAGTGTGTGTGGTTAAATTACAGTGGAACAAAAGCGATATTATTCTGAGTGTGCTGGAATAAAAACGTGGGCATGGAACAAGCATTTGATTTGCAATCATTGGTGGCTTTGGCTGTTGTGACCAAATGCTTAAGATTCCGCACATACTTGGTCACACTGCCATTTTGAATCAGACTGGGCAGCCATCATGCAACGCCCCATGGCGATGAAGTAAACCCACTTTAAGAGCCACTGTGGCAAGCCACTATCTCTAGACAGAGCTAGTTGCCAAGAATCTATGAATGGAGCTCATTGTCCCACCCATGCCCCACCCAGGGCCCCAGAACAGCAATCACCCACACAGATTCAGCCTACAGGCCTAGGACACGAAGCAGAGGGGTCTCAGAGGCCCAGTGTGCAGGGTTACTGTTTCTGATCTCAGACCTTCACTGTCAATCCTGCCCTTGTTCTTTCATTATTAGCATTTAACCCACGGCTGACCCTTATTAGAATAGAGCAGGGGTCCTGCATGGTGTGTATGAGAGATCTCCATGTTTCACACTACAAAAGCCCTTTTTGAGAACCGAGTGGATGTAATTCTACCCTTTCATGCACAAGCTGCTGAGGGCCATTGCTCCACAACAGGAAACGAGTTCACTACTGTTTACCGCCCACCAGGAAGGGCCTGAGCAGATAAGGACAACTGTGTTGCAATCAAGATGGAGTGGCTCTCTTCATTTATTAGGAGCACGATTTGCTTACACTACCTTTCTAATACACTGATGTCTTAATATGTTTTCCTTATAGATTGTGTGCAGAAAGTAAGCCTTTGCAAGTAAAGGTAACCTCTGCAAAATGAGGGGAAATGTACAGAATTCTGCAATGATGTACTTGGCCTGGTAGGATGAAGCTGGGAGTGGAGCACCACCCTAGTGCTGAGTGTGTTGGCAAAAATGACGAAGCTTAACCTAGTCTGGCTGATGTACTCCTCAAACTGAATCATTAACCGTAGAGGATGACTAGCACTGTGTACAGTATACAGTACAAATTCGTACCACATCCTCTCTCTGTCTTGCAGCCAGTCAAGGCCGAAATGAGTCACAATCTGACGTTTGATACCGATTTCCATCAGTGGGCTGTTCTCCTTCTTCTCCATGTACTTTAACATTTTCCTTTCTTCCTGTCTGTTAATCTCTTTATTCTGTCCAATCTTTTTCTCATTTCTCCCTTTCTTCTGCTTTGTCCTCATCCCTCTCCCTTAGCCTCTGAGGTAATATACATCGGACCGGTTAAAGGTAAGACCGTTTGTCTGTGCCTCTCTGCACCGCTTCTTCCACGTCTCCCCCATTATAGCACTGGAGCCTATGCCTGCAGGCTAGTGTGCAGACGAGCTCCCAGCTTGGGTCCTCAGAATCTCAGAAATTGATAATGCGTAAGGGTGGGGGGGGGAAATGAAGTTCTCATAGTGCATTTTGTTTTTTGCTTTTCCCTTTCCTCCACTAATCCCCTGGATATTCCTACAGAGTTCATTTCCCTGACAGTTATGACCTGCGAGGTCAGGATAACGGAGTGAGTGTTAAGAAATCGGAGGAGGTCCAGGGTTAGCTTGCATCTTTTAATCATTTTATTTCTTTTTTTTAAAGGAGCTTTTTATGCTCCTAGGTCATGACCTCCATAATAATATTTACTCACCTGAACATAAAACGCTTTGGTACACAGAAGAGGATCAGGACTCCTATATATTGAGTACTACATCTATTCATTTGCAAAGAAATCCCACCCATGTCTTAGTGTCTGTGTGGTGAGGATTTAAGATGTAAACATTCCTACAGCCAGGATGCGTTGACTATCTTCAAACCGTAAACTGGGTAAAATAAACACACCGACGTGCCGCTCTCTCCAACAGAGCTGCCGTCCTTATCAGCTTTCTCTGCGGGTTTAGCATTCCTTCAGGGAGCGGAAAACCCTTGTGTGACCTCCTTCTTAGTTTATGAGAACCTCCACAAGCTCTCCCCATAGGCCCGAGGATGCATTGCCCCTTTGGATATCCCAGTTTTTCTCATGACCTCTCCCCCTCCCACAAGCCATTTCCTGCCTGTGGCTTCACACTGCTATGCTGGCAGCTTGGCGTGCCCGCATCTCAGTCAAATGGCTACGATGTTCCTGCTCCTTTAAGCAATAAAGTTAAAATATTAATAATAAAGTGGGCTAAGAAATTTGTAGTTTCTAATGATATTCATAGCAAATGAAAGGAGTCACATGGGATGGTAAGGGGTTGACCTGACCACATTTATATGCATGTTGTCATTTTGACCTATTTTGGTTCTGGTCATGAGAGAACTACCAGTTCATTATGTTTTAAGGGTAAATTCAGGGATTAAGTGAAATCATTCGGAATCAAATGCATTTGAATTCAATTCGGAATTCAAGCATTACATGCCAAACATGTAAACCAAGAATGTTCGCATAACAATTAGGCTAATTCATTTATTTCTTGTTCAAGTATCATAAAATGATTTTTATATTTCCTCTGCACAAATAATTAAAGTCTTACAAAGAATATAAATGTGCGTGTAAATGTGGTCACTTTGCAGTTTTTTTTTTTTTTTGATCATGCATATGTTTTTATTTATTTTATTTTTTTTGTTATTTTATTATTATTGTTTTTTATCCAGAAGGAGGAGGGTCAAAAAACTGCAAATTGGCCACTTTTTGGTAGTTTACTGAACATTTATTGAATGTGGTTGAGGAAAATTGAGAACATATTTTTGTAAAGTTGTAATTATCATAGAAATATCAACATAAAGTATATAAGGTTTGGGATAACCTTTCCCCCCCCCAACTTAACATGTTAGCACAATCGTTTTTTGTAGCGTTTTTAAAAAATATTTTATTTTCTCCCGCTGTGTTTTAAGACATGCTAGCTGTCACAGCCTGAGCTCCAGAATCCCTCATGCTTCTGGTTGTGCTGTTTGCTGTGTTTTGCACCCATATGTTGAAGAGTGTGTATTAATGTGCATCAGCATGTTGCCTTATATTGCCTAAGGTCGCCACGCATTTAAGGCGTTACATCAGTAATTGTGTGTGAAATGTTTCAAAAGTCTATTTTTAAAATTTATTTATTATAAATTGTTACATTGTGGTGTTCTACCACAAAATGGAATTAAGTTTCCTAAATGCTGATTAAGATTAGTCTAGGGCTAAAAAGTTCCTCATTTTGGAAAACATCTGTAGTCCTTGCCTAATCTTAAACTGCAGCAATATCTAGTATGTTAAAGGGCATGCACCAAAATCTTTGAGATTAAAATGAAATTAAAACACAGAATGCTGATGTACATCCTTAATTCCAGGGAGTATCTATTCGAGTCCTGGCCTCTACAGTAAGACGATGACTCCCACCTACGACTCTCGAGATGGCAGCCCCCTTTCCCCCACCTCAGCCTGGTTTGGAGACAGTCCGCTGTCTGAGGGTAATCCCAGCATCCTCGCTGTGAGTCAGCCCATCGCCTCGCCTGACATATTGGTTAAGCTCTACAAACCGCCCTCCCTCCTCGATAAAGCCAAAATAAATCAGGGGTAAGTCCAGAAACTTGTCTATAACGATTAAGGATTTTTTTTTTTTTTTATGTTGGTTTGGGTTGTAATTCAGCGATCTTCTGTGTATGTTCTGAAGGTGGCTGGACTCCTCCAGGTCTCTAATGGAGCAGGACGTTAAAGAGAACGATGTTCTTCTTTTGCGGTTCAGATATCATAGCTTTTTTGATCTCAACCCCAAGGTTAGCATCTGTGGCTTAATTTTGTACTTTTACAGTATAAACTGTTTCCTGAATGTTTTTTTATTTTATTATTATTTTTTTAATTATTTTAACAATGATGCAATGCTGAAAAAACTGTTTTTTTTTAATTTTTTTTTATTTTATTTTTTTTTATTCTTGACACATGGATGTTCTGTAGTCTCCTGGGCTAAATTCTTTGCAGTCAGGTAGTTGCTGCAGCTGGGACATTGGATGTTAGGTAGAGGAAGTGGCTTTCAGACATGTCCTGTTTGCTCAGCTGGGATGAACAAGCTGTGTTGTCTCTCTCCCCCCTAACCCCCCCCCCCCCACAGTACGATGCTATCCGAGTTAACCAGCTCTACGAGCAAGCCAAATGGGCCATCCTGCTGGAGGAAATCGAGTGTACTGAGGAAGAGATGATGATGTTTGCGGCTCTCCAGGTAAATAAGAAAAGCTGGTGTGTGCTTGCTTGCTTGCGTGCATGTGAGTAGGAGGTGCATCTCCAAGGCCATATTAGGCAGCGGGATTGCTTACTAAGCCAGTGATGAGAGAGTGCATGCAGTGTTTATGTTGGGCTCCCTGCCCTCCTGCGCTGTTAATGGATTGACAAGGCTATGTGCCTGTAGTTGGCTAGGGTTAACGTCTGTCCATAGATGTGTGCGATAATACAGCTCTTTGTTATATCGTGATGTTCAGGGTTAGCTTTTCAAACTTTCTTGAAGCTTGAAGAGTTTATATACGGTACATCTTAGAAAATATTTGCTTGTCCAAGCTTAAAACTGTGTACAGGCTTAAGCAATTTACAATTCTGTACATACAAACATTAACACAGACTCTCTGCTGAAAGTGGCAGTTTGTCTATTTGCTTGTCTCTATGTATTTGCATATCAGAATTTCAGGTGTGATTCGTTGAACCAGACAAGAAAGTTGTAAAATACTCATTTAACTTGCAAAGCTTCTAAGCTGCACTAAGCTCGCGCACCAGGGCAGTTTGGCCCAGGATGTAACAAGGAGACTTGAGAAGGTATTTAAAGTTCTAGGTGTGATATGAACCCCCTTTGGAGGTCTCTTAGCCTTTGGGGGCATTGCTATTTTAGACCATCGTTAAACCTGGGTGACAAGACCTGGGGACGCCAAACTGTCTTCACCCTCGTGTGTTTATATATAGAGAGTGGGTACCAGCTGAATGGGTTGTAGGACCACCCAGCCTAACGTTCATCCATCTCCAGCAGTCGTACTTAAGAGGTGTTAGTTTTTCACCATGGGATTTATTGAGTTGTATCCGGGGTCTAGTGTTTCCTGCCCAGAGATGCTAGCTGTGCTGAGTTTAAATTAGTCCAGACTGCCTCTACGTCAGAGCTGGGTTTGGTTGGCTGGGCTGCTGGTTATTATTGGGATTGGGTTTCAGGCTGGCTTGGGAAGATCTCTAAGTTTTAGTCTGAGCTCCTATGACATCTTGAGTTATCACAGTGTGTGAGTGTAGTGGTATCTATTAATCTCAAGGTTTTTAATTGAAAAGAGAGAGCCAATGTGTCTTTAAGAATACACTTATCCTCTTAGACCGGCGGCGTATTTGCATGCGAGTCTGCGTGAGGGCAGCTGTGTGATCCTTTGTCAGCGAGTTTTATTTAGGGCTGAGTGTCCATTGTCATCTTCACCATAGCCTAATGAACCTGCTCTGATTCTGAATTACTTTCGTTTGCAGTATCACATCAACAAGCTGTCCATCATGTCTTCAGACAATCACATGAACAACAGTGAGAAGGAGGTGGATGAAGTTGATGCTGCACTCTCAGACCTGGAGATTACCCTGGAGGGTGGAAAGACCTCTAACACACTGGTAGCCGCACATCCGCGCACACACACATACACACACTCATGGGTCTGATGTCTCCCATGCATTGTTTTGCCTTTTGTGGAGTGTGTTGTTTGTCTATATACATATATAAATGTGTGTGTATATGTATGTGTATCTTGGTCATACAAATTAAATTTGTTCTTGAGGCGAGTTCATAAGGCGGAAATTGCGATACAGGGTTTCCCATAAGAAATAATGCAAATGCAGATAATCCGTTCCCGCCACCCAAAAGTATTACCAATATCAACAATTTCCAACACATGTAAATTAAGTAAAATATTAAATAAATAGACATTAAACCTCAATTCACCTTAATTTATGATTCATCATGGCACCGGCTGCTTCTTTTTAATAATTCTTTTTTCCCCTCCCTTTTCTTCTTGCTACCATCCTTGCTACTTGCTTGGGACCCATAGTGCTGTGACTTCATTAAATCTGGTACAAAATGCAAAATGGCAAAAAAAATAAAATAAAAATCTATTCAAATTTGTTTTGAATAGATTCACTTGGCTTTCCACTGGCGCAAACAAGTTTTGATCGCTTCGGCTGGTGTTCGGTTCGTTTGTATGCCCAAAATGCTTTATATGCCGATGGGAATGTCTCGCAAAATTTCAACTCGTAAACTTGTAAGGGAGGTCATTCGTATGCCAAGGTTCTGCTGTGTGTTTGAACGAACTCTTCATCTAGTCCTCAGAAGTGTCTTTGTTTCATCTTCATTCCCAGGGTGACATCACATCCATCCCTGAACTGGCTGATTATGTGAAAGTTTTCAAGTGAGTTACCCACAGCACAGCTTCTCAATGTTCTGCTTTATTTATTTATTATTTCTTTGTTTGTTTGTTTATTTATGTATAGATTTTGTGAGCTTGAATATTTTAGATAACTGTTGTGTTTGGCAGAAGCTTTGTTTTTAGTGGGCTTGGGAACTGATGCAAGGCATAAATTCTCACAAACATTGTCGGACAACAAGCAGACAATAAAAATGTAAACAAAATTGAGCAAATATTAACAAAAAATTCAAAGTGTTTGTCTTGTTCCATGTAATCAATGTTCATAGTTATGTGTAAATCAGTTACATGTTTGGTCATGTTTACTGTACTTTAAAAACACCATACCGATAATTGCTTCCCTTCTTAGGCCGAAGAAATTGACACTGAAAGGACCCAAGCAGTACTGGTGCACATTTAAGGACATCACAATCTCCTGCTACAAGAGTCGCGAGGAGGCTCATGGCATACCGGCCCACCAGATGAACCTGAGAGGTGAGAACTTTCGGATCAGTTTTCTAGAAATAATCCATGACGTATTAAAAGCTGACATGGTCCACTCTTGTGCTTTTTTTCCTCCCCATAGGCTGTGAGGTTACACCAGATGTAAATATTTCTGGTCAGAAATTTAACATCAAGTTGTTAATCCCAGTCGCGGATGGCATGAACGAGATCTGGCTGCGATGTGACACTGTGAGCAAATAACCACACATCCTGCCAACGGCTAAACAAACATTCCGTAAATATAACTTTGAATCATACATCTCGCTGCATAAAATAGCTGAAGTTTTTATTCGCTCGTGTTTAGGAGAAGCAGTACGCACAGTGGATGGCTGCTTGTCGTCTGGCCTCCAAAGGGAAGACTATGGCAGATAGCTCCTATAACCTGGAGGTCCAGAACATTCTGTCCTTCTTAAAGATGCAGCACATGAACCCAGATCCCCAGATTATTGAACCAATCACCACAGATATCAACCCAGAGTGTCTCGTCTCACCAAGATATCTGAAGAAATACAAGAACAAGCAGGTAACTGGAGAAAAGGTGGTTCGAACATGTTGCTGCCCAGAAAAAATTGTGGAAGAAATGTGAAGATTACGTGCTTAAACCTTCTAATCTACTTTTGAAATGCTTATTTATCTAGCTCATCCATGTTATGAAATGGGTTAGAGCCCTACAAAGACAGGAAGATACAGATAAAACAGAGATAAAGAATGTTTGTAACTAAGTGAAAGGGCCTGAAAGTGGGGGAGTTGGCGTCCGATATACTTGCCAGTGTACAGAGTGAGAGTCCTCCCAAATGGCCTCCTGGCACCAGTGTGTGCTTCCGAAGAATGCATGGATCTGCTCCACTTATCTATCTCGCACTTCTTCCTTCAAGGCCTACTGCAGCGCAGTGAGACCCTGACCACACCTCATCACCAGTGGCACACCCATGCAAACAATTTTCTTTTTTCCCTTTGTTGTGCTGTTAAATCGGGCCTAGGACATGCCTAATAAAACGATAGGAAGTGAGTCAACAGCTGCTTTCCGTATATATAATAAAAGCGGTAGTTTTTGTTCCTCATTTGTCGCTTGGCAATGTGGATGATTTGGAAAGTTTGGATAGAGTTTTGGTACCAGCGTACTTCTACTCTTCATGATGCTGAATTATTATTTTTTCACTAATCTGACGGTATATTTAAAATGAAAGAACTAATTTATTTTTTAATACAAATTGGCATTCAAATTGTGTTTTGACCAGTTAAATTCTGTTTATAAATGCTCAGTGTATCAACTGGTCTCAGCTAGCCAGAAAACTTTACCGAAGGCGGTGGAAGGACCTGCTCCACCATAATCAAGTATAAATGCGAAGACCCTATTTTGCCATACCACTGGGGATGTCTCTTGCTCTATGATGGATGAATGGATACTTTATTGATCCTGAAGGAAATTCCTTTGTTTTTTTTTTTTTGCTTTTTTTTTTTGTTTAGCTGCTAACATGGTTCATCAGTGCATTTTTGCCTGGCCGCTTTCCTGCTCACTGTTCAGTTCCTGTGTACTTTTTCAGAAGTTCATTTCCCTCAATTGGGGCTGTTCAGTGTGAGAATGTCTTGCTTCCTCACACTGATTAAAAACACATTTCTGTCATTTTACATTGTTGGAAATTCCAGTAACTAACAGACTATAGGACAAACATTGTGTGGATCTCTGACCATTACATCCAAATATGGCGCTTCCCCTAAAGTGTTGGCACTTAGTTGGAAGCTCGCAATGGTATATTGTCTTTGGATGATGCAGCATTGCAGTTATTTTTCACTTGAACTAAGTTGGCATTGTTGGAGTGGTAGAACTCAAGTGGCCTAAACAAAAAACCTTGACCACTCGAACACCTTTGGGGTTGACTATACCCCATTCCTCCTCACTCCTCAGCACCTGTTCTCAGAACTCCTTAACCCTTCCCCTGCACTGGGGAAGAGGCTTTGTGCCCATATAAGCCTGACATGTGGAACACGGTGTAGCACTTCTGATTAGTGTAAACATGTATTCGTGTAGAGAAAGCTTTTGCGCTGAATCGTATAGCGGAGACTTGTGCGTGGAACATCATGTGCAAGAGATTAAACTGTAGCGTAGCACATGTGGGTATATTTTGGCTGATATTGTGTGACTGTTGGAATGTGCCCAGTGTGTAAGTGATTAGAAGGTGGGAGGGGGTGTTTGAATGAGGAGGTGTAGCTGCTTTAAATGATGAGTCAGGAATGTGCAGGGTATGGGAGTAAGCCAGATGTAGTGTGGTGTGTGCACTCCTAGTGGCCAGCTTCTCCGCACCCTGCTGAGAAGGCTGTAAATTAGCAGCACAGGAAATGCCAGGAAATGCCTTATTAAAAAGGTAGGGCGTGCATCATAGCAGTTTGATACAAGTGCGCAATACACACTCACGACCCAGCACCAGAGCTTAGGAAATGTTGAATGGAAAACCTTTAAGTGCACAATGTTGATGTTTAAATGATATTCAACATTATTTTAAAATCCATTAAGAAACAGGAAGATGGTTTAGGGCATACAGATGGCCATGAGTGAGGCCGCTACTGCGTTGTGTGTGTGGTGGTAGTAAGGGACAGTGGTTCTGGCTGAAGTTCAGAGATTGAAATGTTTGGAGGGGTAGTGGCTTGTAATATGACCAGGTCTTCCCAGCTGCTCTGTACCCTGTCGTCACTACATCAAAGCTCCAAGCCATCTGATCCCCCAAGTCTGTGTTTGGAATTGAAGGGGGTGGGGACGTATGAAACAGGCGGGAAAGCAGCAGGAAATGAGAGCCGCATGTGAACGTACTGTACTGGCTGACAAACACAGCCAGTAATGTCAGCTGTGCAGGAGATGCTGGGTTTACTTTTTGCCTACCCAGCCTTTCCTTCACCAACAAGCACGGCATTTCCACACTTTTAACTTTAATGGGAGAATGTTTTAATTAGCAGAACGTTGAATAGGAATTGACTATTTGCTTTTATTTATGCTTTGTGAACCATTATTCAACAAAACACATATCAGATTTCATTTGGGAGGTAGCTCCCTCTTGTGGAAATGTAGAGTATCTATTTGAGATAAGGGTAATTTCTATGTACAGTATGAGTGTGTGGAAATGCATGCATGCATGCATGTATACAGCATTATATATTATTGTCACTTTCTGTGTGACATTTTGTCTGTAGGTATTCCATGTTTTACATTTATCTAAGGTTTGCTAAAAGCGACCAATCTGTATTATCCAATAATTTCCACTTCAGTCTTTAAGCAGGTAATGATTAAATTGGTGCCTCTCCTTATAAAATGTTTTTCTCACTGTTTTGTTTTTCTTAATATGCTGCGCACTGCTTGTCACACGCCTCCCTTTTATCTTGTGTTTTCAGCTCGAGACTACAGCATGAGCTTCGCCTGTCATGCGCTAACCTTTTGTTCAGCATTTTTTTGCACTGATTGATAAAGGCCAATTTGTTTTGTTTTTAACTTGTCTGCTTATTTGTTACTCTCTCAGCTGCTTTATTTATGCATTTATTCATTTATTTTACATTTTTACCTGTTTTCCTTCTTTTGCTCTTCTCCTGCCCCTGACCTTCTCAGCCAGGCTATATCAGGGACCTGGTAAGTCAGTTGCATTTGCAGTGATGTCTTTTTGTTTTTTTTCTTTCTAGATATACAGTACTAGATATTTTCTAACTAATTTGGTGGTTTAAAGTAGGGCCCGACTGATTAAAAAAGCAAACAAAAATACTAAAAAGGGAAATAAAATAAAATCAATATAAACAGTACATGATAAGTAATACAAACCCATATTGTATGAAACTGTCTGCCTTAAAATCACCCTAATATTTACAGCATCTTAAGTAATTCACCTAGCTGCAAAGTACACAGTTTGCCCATAAAGTTTAAGAATCCCAGTATGTTTGGATGTTGTTCAAATAATCTCTACTCATTTTGTCGCTGTAGGGAGATTTTGTTTGGGCCCTAATTTAAATCTGACTAGCTTGCTTGGTTGGTTTCTTTGCTTTTTCCTACTAACCCTTGTAAACATTTTTAGAAACTTAATGGTGGTGGTGCCAGTACTGTATGTTACAAATCTAAAATAGGAAAGAGTTTTTTCAAAGCAGGCAGATCTGGTTTCTTGCACTGTCTGGTCAGTCATGTTGTTTAAAGCAGCACTTTACTGTGGTTAGGCGTGACTGAACCCCACCACTGAGCGCTCTCACTGAGAATGAGAGCCTCTCTGCTTCATCACCTCTCCCACTCGGCTGCATTCACTTCCTGTATCGTGACTTTTTTTTTTTTTTTAACAGCATGACTATTCATGATCTCTATTTCTTAAAGTTGATGTGTGTTGGTTTGTGTGTGTGCTGTGGAGGGTGAGACTAGACAAACATCTGTGTTGAATGTGTTTTGTGTTTTTTTTTTTCTTTTTCTTTTTTCTTTTATTATTATTTTTTTTTATTCATTTAATTCCTTTTTTATGTTTTATTTTTTTTAGATCTCCGCTCGTATCCTAGAGGCCCATCAGAATGTGGCCCAGATGAGTCTCATAGAGGCCAAGATGCGCTTCATTCAGGCCTGGCAGTCGCTGCCAGAGTTTGGGATCACTCACTTTTTGGCCAAGTGAGTGTGTTGTGCATAATCTTGTTAATCAGTTTTCTTTCTAAACTCTTTGATTCCTGCAAATGTTCCCGCAAAAGAGTCAGACAAAACAGGGATATACCCATTTTATTATTCATGATTTTAAATAAAATGTAAATTAAGTAAAGCATGACAAGCTGCACTCAAAACATATATTAATGTTTTGTGTTCTGAATGTGAGGGTTTTTTTTCTTTTTTTTTTTCTTCCCTTCTTCCCCCCTCTAAGGTTCCAAGGGAGTAAGAGAGAGGAGTTGATTGGTATCACCTACAACAGATTGATCCGCATAGACGCCAACAGCAGAGACGCCATTAAGACCTGGCGCTTTGCCAACATGAAACAGTGGAACGTCAACTGGGAGATCAAGATGGTAAGGTGTCCTTCTTAACCTAACCCTGGGCTTTAGTCCACAATAAATTGTATAGTGTATATGTGCATATACTGTAAATTAATTTATAGGACAGTTGAAAACACCTTTTTTTTTTTTAAATTTATTTATTTTTTTTTTACAGTGGATATGGACAGTGTTATTAATAGATCAAATAAAACAAGCATTATAATGCGGTAACGGAGACCTTGGGATTGAGCATGAGGTATTATGCATCAAAATGTGTTCAGGCAAACATTCTGTATAAATGCAGCAGCCTTGAGCGCCATCCAGAGGGTGGTGCCAGTGTAAGCGTAGGACGTCAAAGTAGACATGCTGCCAAGAAGCTGCTCTGCTTCATGTCTTCCAAAGAACCGCCCATTGGTTACCCATGCTCTTTTTAGCTCCGTTTTGATGCACATACAGTATTCCTAATATCTTCTTAAAACTGGAATTATACAACTTTATTTATTTATATTTATATGTATGTTGGCCAATTCATAAATCATCAAGGAATGAAAGAAATTATGCATAGATAGCCTGGTCATTCACTACATTCAGGTCGGCAGCTGACTTCATTTTATTGCCACAATGTTGCTGTGTCTAGACCTGACCAACTGAAGGAATCCCAGATCATAACACTAGCTTTTTTTGTTAGTCTCACAAATGTTTTTTTTTTTTTTTTTCCCTCAAGGCCACACAGCTGTGAGATCTCTTCACATTGTGTGTGTAAAAATGTTCTTATTTTTACTATTTAACATTTCCACTGTCGATTGTTTTAATGATGCAACTTCACCAAGGGCTTAAGTGACCTACAATCTGTTATTTGTGGAGTTTTTTTTTTTTCTTGTGCATAGTTAATGGTTCAGCACTATCCTTCCAGGTTGTAATAATTAATGTGTTGTACAGTTCCTAACCAAATTCCAGTCATTTTAATGTTTGCTTGATGCAGGTCAGTAAATTATAATTTATTGTAATTTATATAATGTAATGTATATAATTTATCATTTAAGAGAGTTGGAGATCAGTTCCATACCAGTCATATTCTGAAAATCCGTTCTCTATATTTTCTCCTCTAGGTTACAGTGGAGTTTGCCGATGAGCCCAGTCTGGCGTTCACCTGTGCCGAGGTGGACTGTAAGGTGGTGCATGAGTTCATTGGTGGCTACATTTTCCTGTCCACGAGGGCGAAGGACCAGAATGAGTCTCTTGATGAGGAAATGTTCTACAAACTCACCAGTGGCTGGGTTTGAGAGGAGAACCTCTGGGCTTAGCAAAAACCGGGTGGGGAAGTAGAGTGGCATGGGCTGCCTGGGATTTTTGTTCATTTACTCGTTTTCTTTTGTTCTACTTTTTTTTTTTTTTTTTTTTTTTAATCATCCCATATGTCTGGCCACAGTGATTGTTTGAAAGCTGCCATCTTATATACACATTTTTTTTGTTTGTTTGTTTGTTTTGTTATTTTGTTTCTGCCTTAATGCTTACGAACACCTTTTGTAACACTTATGAGCTGACTTTAAGGAACGTTGAAAATGTTCTCCCCTTTCGCCCAAGGCTTCACCTTTTGCTGAGAATTATTTGTTTGCTGAAGGCGAGCAGCTACTTTCACAGAGACAGCTGCTTCTTGTTCCTTTCCCAGAGGTGCTTCATGTAGTTGCTGCAGTTTTGGAAGTTTGTCGCCACTTCACCATACTGCAGGGGGGCTTAGTGTGACATTTCACCCTTGCATGCTTATACTCAAGTTCGTCTCAACTGTCACTGCTCGTGTTCCGATCCAATTGTTTTGAGAAGTCTTGTCTTGGTGTGCATTTGCCTTTATTCTAATGCAGTTCTTGTACTGCTTCACTTATTTTATTTTTTTTAATGTCATGACTTTAATTTATGCTCCGTTTATGGTCCCCATGTCGTTAACAATGTTTGGCAACAGCTGCCATTTTATGAAGGAAATGTCCAGCACGCAGAGTGTCGTTCTACATGAGTTAGGGTCTTACTGGATCAGTGTGAAGTCAACCAGAATACTCAACTACATGCAAGTTAGTAGCTAAGACTATGCTTTTGTTTTAGTGCGATCACTTGACAAGATAGCAAGCACTTCTTCATTGAAGAAAAGATCCGTACACGAATAAGCTGTAGTTTACTTTGTTTGCCTCGCATCCTGAGTCAGCATGAGATAACGTATTGATCTTCATCACTATAGCCATTAGTGGATGGATTTTAGGCTACTTTTCCCACTAAACACAACTGTTTTTCTGGTTCATTTCTCACACCAAGCATTTTGCAGCGCACGTAAACAGGATGCTGAAAAGCTACACAATGAAGGAATGATTCCAGGGATCTTAACCTGCTAACTCTCTCAAATAATGGCGTCTTGAAGAAAATGGCCTGTCTGCCAAGTGAGCACAGCCTCTACCCTCCTATTCAGTATGAAGTCAGTGAGGATGACCTCAGATGTGCTCTGGAGCCTGCTTGCTCTCGGCTAAAAGAAGTGTCGTGATGCGTTTGTTTCATATTTTTCTGTACAGCCTCCTCTTCTGTCATTCACACTTTTGCCTAAACCATATAGTATTATTCAAAGTTATATTGTTATGCACCAGCAATAGGTCATTGTTTTGAAGGCAGTACATGCAATGTTCATCTTTATTTCCATGAATATGAAGGAACTAAATGAAGTATTAGTTTTTGTAACTAATGTAAAAACAATTTTATAGAATTGTACAGGTATTGGGTTTTTTTTTTTTTTTTTTTTGCTCCTTTTTTTTTCTTTTTTTTCTTCTTATTTTTTTTAATGCTTTCTTTTCCCAGAAGAGAAGGAAAAAGCCATTTTTTTGAGCATTGCTTGGAATGATGTGTACCTGCCTATGTTACGGTCTTATTAAGTTTTTAAGAGTAAAAATATATATAAGTATATCTAATGTGGTGAAGCATGTCTCAAGCTCCAGGTTTAGCTGCTGCACATTTCAGCACTCTCACGTGGAAGGGCTTGTTTCATTTTCTGTTACTTTTATCCAGTCTTTAAATTAAGCACGGTATGTAAATTTTACTTCCTGTTTGATGCATTGGAGTATTTGATGTTTACGTTTTGTTTTTATGATTTTATTTGTTAGCACACAGGAAATTTAATTAATTATCTTTTAGCAGAATTTTTGTCCTCCGTCATTTATATTAAGTTGAAAGTAAAATATTAAACCTGTTTTTTTTTTTTTTTTTTTTAATAATACTATATGAATGCTAATTTTAAGAGAGATGAATTATGAAGGAGAACTATCGCCCCCTGGAGTTTGAGACAAAATTGTCATAAAATGAAGTACAATAAAAGCTACTTTGGTATATCTTTTGCCAATTCCATTCTTCTTATTATTATTATTGTATATATCTTAATCTATAATATAGTATTACTTTAATATATATTATACATTTTTTTTTAAGCAAGGAGAATAACTATGATGGTGTTGGATGATGATGATGATCATTTGCTTTCACCAGCAGAGGTCGCTGGTGATGTACTGCAAACGTTGAACTTTCATAGTGGTGTATTGTATGTGCTAAGATTTCAGAATTTTTCGAGACACGCGCGCACACACAGAGGGAGAAAGCGAGAGAATAGTTCATCTGCCACTCTGTGGTGAGCTCACTAAAATGTGCTTTCCTTGTATCTGTTCGTCGCTCCTACAGGGAAGGCGTGAACATGTGCTGGATGTTGACCATGTTCTTAGCCATCTGACCCCCCACACACTACATTAGGTACCATGGCACCTGATGAGAGTGGGTTTCAGATCAGTTGTGACCTGTGTGTCAACACACTTTTTTTTTTTTTTTATTGTGCATGTGTATACAGTGAGTTAATTTATAATTTCTGCTACATTTCACATAAGTCCAAAAGTACAAAATAGTTTTTCTTAACACAAGTAGTGGTTTAAGTTCGTAAAAGTAAATTCCCTGAATCTGCCAGTTGCAAAGCTTAAACATTGACAAATGTTTCTCAAAGTAAAGGATGCTCTCACTACTCAGTTTTGTCAGTATGTACTAACATGCAGCTCAAAATTTTTTTATCCCAGTGCCAAGTGACCAGCATCAAATTATCTTATGATTAATAATTATGGATGGGAATCACCAGGGACCAATTGATGCAATATCACAATAACTACTGTATGTGCCGGTTTGATTTTGTAAGTATCCTGATAATTTTTCAGGAAATTTGTGTGGATAGTTTAGAGTGCACCACCTGTGTAGGATTATAGAGTAATGACAACATTTTACCACCTCAAATGCAAGCATAAATAAAAAACAAATTAATTCTTAAAAAAATCTATTTGAGTCAGTGGTCAAATATATAAATTTCCACACAAAAGAATCACGATACATCACTGGAACGATGTTTCTCCCATCTCTAGTAATGATGTCTGAATGATGTAGGTCAACTGTTACCCAGTAGCGTAACAATTCTTTTATTTTGACCCATAATGTCAATGGCGGGACTCGCCTGCCAGAACACTTCTCATTTTTATTAACAGTTTAATAGAATATTTAAACAATTTAGTTAAAATCATAAAGTTATAAACCATAAAAGTTTACATTTAACAGTTGACTGAAATATACTCAATGAAAATCCAGTCCACACACACTATGGGCAATTTGGAAATGGCAATTAGCTTACAACACATGTCTTTGAGAGTGTAGGTGGAAACCAACCAAGCATGGGGAGAACATCCAAACTCCATGCACAATCTATAGACACATTTGCATTGCCTTGACCCTGGAGGTGCTGCATGAGAAAATTGAATAAAAAAAAAAATACTAATATTTTTTAGTATTTGTTATAGTTGTTAACTCTTATTCATTATTCTAAAATCCTCAACTGCAAAAGCAGACATGTCAGAAATGGTCAATTTGGTGGCATTATAATAATTTTCAAGCTAAGTTAAGCATAGGATGCATATAATGCTTGTGTGGTAATGTACCTTCACTGAATAGGTGAAATGTTTTTTTTTGCAAATATTTTTATTGAAAAAAGGAACACAATACAGTACTTGAATTTACAGAAATCCAATTTACCTTTTTACCTTTCTTCATTTTTCTAAATAAATATATTTATAAATATATTTAAAAAAAAACACTAAACAAAAACACTCAAAAAACAAAGAACACTCACCCCCCCCCCCCCCACCCCGCTGCTGTAAAAATCCATATTATGCCTTGAAAATCTCAGTTAAGTAAAGGAAACACATTATTACTGTCAGTTAATCAGAAAAATCTCAAGAACTTTGATTGTTCTCCAAGGTTAGTCACCAAAACCATCAAATGCTATCATGAACCTGGCTCTCATGAGGACTGTCCCAAGCAAGGAAGACCAGGAGCTACCTCTGCTGCAGAGGATAGGTTTATTAGAATGACCAGCCTCAGAAACTGCTGATTTACATCTCCTCTGATTAGAGCCCACACAAATACTTCTTGTAGGTCAAGCGACAGACATCCACTGTTCAGAGGAGACTGTTGAGTCAGGCCTTCATCATCTAACAGTGGCAAAAAACAACAACAACATTACTTTGGAAGAACAGCAAGTTTGCACTTACTGGTACCCTCGTTTGTTTTGCAAGAAGACACTGACCCCAAGATTATGTAAGAGCTATTTGTCCAAGAAGGAAAGTGATGGAGTGCTGCATCACATGACTTGGCCTCCGCAATCACCCATTCTAAATCTAACTGAGATGGTTTGGGATGAGTTAAAACAAGGACTGAAGGGAAAGCCAACAAGTACTCAACACATTTGGGAACTGGTGTTGAATGAGAGAGTGCAAACAGTTGCCTGAATCTGTGAACCCACATGGGCTTATAGCGCCAGCCTGGGCTGTGTAGGAGGGCTATTTGAATAATTGGTAAGTAAATGTAAATAAATGTATATTCACATCTTTTTTCAGAAACTGAATGCATATTTATTTGCTTTGTACATGGAAAATGTCTGTTTTAAAAGCCTTTAATTAGGTGGTATAGCAGAGTGGCACATCTCTCACCAACATACTGATAGCCGAAAGATTGGAGGAGTCTGTCACACCGCTGTGCGATCAATATCGGAGAAAAAAACCCTGATGTCTGTAGAATCCTCAGGCTCTGTAAAAAAAAAAAAAAAAAAAAAGTGAATCACCAGAATGCAAGCAATAAGGACAAAGAGGTAGTCCAAAAACTTGTTACAATAGCTTTTATTTGCAGTGTGTGTTCAGGGGTTTTGTAAAGGGTGGAGACGTTGGAAGTAAACAATGGGATCACATTTAAATGGGATTTACTTAGTGATCTTTGGCAAATTTATGTCAAGCTTGTAACTTTTAAACTTGCACCACAGGCCCAAAAGCTTTACAGGGAATCCTGAATGACTGAGTTGTAAATGGATTTTAAAATGAAACACATCTTGTGTAAATCCAACCAAATTACTGACCACAGTGGAACAGGACTCTGAAGCTACATTGGATCAAAAACTCATAAAAACAACAAGATACATTTAGGAAAAATGTCTTGAACTTTGATCATTGTAGCCTCAGGTTCTAGTGGCTTTCTGCTGTTGTAGTCCATCGTCCCAAAGGTTTGGTGTTCTGAGATGGTTTTCTGCTCACCATGGTTGTAAAGCTTTTATTGCTTATTATTGTAGCTACCGTACCCAGCATGTCAGATTTTACCGGTCCCGGTCTCTTATTCTCTCTCTCTGACTTCCTATTATCTGCAGAACTGACACTCCATTGCTATTTTTTTCCCAACAATTTGAGAGATTGTTGTGCATAAAGAACCAGGATATCAATGGTTTCTCAAACGTTGAAACACCAACAAACCTCCCACAGACTAAAGTCACTGAGAGAAACTTTTCGCCATTCCAATATTGTATGTGAAAACTCCAGCTGTTTTTTTTCATTGGCCTGATTCCATATGGTTAATTGGCTGATGAATGAGCAGTGTCCAAACTTGTCTAAAATCCTTGACACCAGACCCATTCTTAGTGAACATGTTTAGATTATATAAGCCTAGTGACACGAGCAACAGAATCTTGCTAACGATCAGAGACCTGCAGTCCCGCAGCTTGTTGTTATATACAGTTGTGTGATCATGGCAAAAAGCTTGCGCTCCTTATTAACACTGAGACTGTCAGCACCACATGGCTTTACTTTTCTTTTCTCATCTCATTTCGTGCCTCTGCAGTAATGACCGCTTGCTCTGTCGGGATATTCGTGCATTCGCTGTTACAGTCGCCTCAAAACAAAGTAGGATCTTTACAACTCCCATTGTGCTCTTGGTTAAAACCGGCTACATATGATGTCTTTTCAAGTTTGAGTTTTTGGAGTGTAAAATAATAATAAAAAAGAAAATTTTGAAGAAAGGCAATATTTTACTTAATAATAAAGTATTTTTATTTTTCTAAGGCTCTGCAGTTTAAGGTCTAGCTTGGCCAGTTTCATGAACTAACACAAAATGTCTCGTGCTCTTTGTCTGATTGTTGCGCCTCTGCTAACACACTAACCTCCATCGATGATAAAGTCTCTGTCTGCTGACCTTGAAATGTTCTCAGATAGAGAGTATGTAATACAAATGGGAAGCAGGTGCTGTGCCGATAAGGTCATGGCGTCCGGTTTAAAAGCGTGGTCTCTGCCTCATTCATCAACCTGTTCTGTAAGAAACAACACCAAATGTGTTGTCTGGTTTACTTTAAAACTGCACAGGGGAAAGAAGAAGAAAAAAGAAGCAAATCTGCATTTCAGATGAGTTGCTTCTGTATTCTTATTGTATTTCAACTTCATAGCTGTTAACCTTGATTTAATCCAGCTTTGATTATCCTTGCATTTGCATTCTGGGCCAAATTTCTCCCCAAAGCTAGAGAGTATAAAGCAGTACTTTGGTTTGGAATTAGTATTCTTGTTGTTGGTGTCAGGAGAGCTTGAGCCGGTTTTGCTGAAAGCTCCTAAAGGCACAATGTTTTCGTATCTCTTTTTGCCTACAAGTGTTTGATGGATACAAAAAAAACATCACCCCAAATGCAGAAATTCATACATAAATACATACATAAATGTCAATGCTGGCCAAGAGAGAAATGTACCAGAACACTCAGATGTGGTTATTGTTATTGCGGCTGATTGGTCAACCGGAGTCATGTGATTGTGTTTCACCTATCAGACATAGCAACAATAGTCACATGGTAGATCCACCAGCTGCTTTTCTCTAGCAAAAATAAAGAATAACTAATGTGTAGAAGAAATGGTTAGAAAAGAAGCGAGTCGAGTGTAGCCGAATGTAGCGGAGTAAGAGGAGCGTTTCTTCTTGAACGCGTTTCTTATGGTTGATCGTGTATAACATGCACTATGAAGGAATTCCTAACGAGATGCGTGACAGTATAAATGTTGCACTACTTAAGGCATTTATAATTGATGTGACATACTGATTTTACACTTCAGTAATTCAAGTGAAAATAAAGTACCATGCCTCTCTCAGAGATGCTTAAACATACAGTATGTAATAAAAGACAGTCATAGTCTGGGATCTGTACCAGTCATATTCAGTCACAGACACATAGTATAATAGGGATCGTTTCAAAACACTTTCATTTGTGCTCTCCTCTCTGCATTATTAATGGTGTCTGTGCTCTGTCAGAGCTTCCTTGCCATAACCTTTCAATTTAACTTTGGAAAACTGAATTGGAGCCTGTGCTGCTGCTAAAGACCATGGGCGACAGACCATTGATCGGATAAATTAGCGAGATTTGAAGGTTATCCGCCACACAATAAAGCAGTGAGACTGTGAGGTAACTGGCCATAAGGGACACATGTACACACCTTAGTGAGATAGAAGATCAGACCCATTTTAAAAGGTTACTGCAACAAACTGAGTCTCCTTCAAATGATGCTGGGAGATCGAATTTATTGTACAGTTTGGAGAATGGAGATAGATGGAAATTCCTGGGATGGTAATGAAGCCTGTCGAAACAAAAAAACTTTTTTTACTATTTCGGTTTCCATGAGTGAAAGTGTAATCCTCATCTGACCACGACTGAGAGGAGAGGAGAGATAACATTTATATTTTTTATCATTGCCTTTTCTTGCTCAGAATTCATTCGAATGAAATCGACAGAATGCTCCACAGATTTCATACTGACAAGAACAGGTTGAATTAATCCGAGGGGGTTGATTGGATTGAAACAATTCCACTGGTACTGTCCTAATTTCTTTCAGCAAAAAAAAATATATATAAATAAATAAATAAATAAATCGTTAGAACTGTTAAAGCCTGAAACCACTATTGTATTACTCTGTATTAAACTTGCACTAATTTAATTTTGGGCACCATTCCAGCCTAACAAAGACAAAGGTCTGGTTCTGCTCTTTTGAGGAATAGTTTTAACACCAAATGCTAAGCCGGAGTTTGTTTGCTCTTGTTGAGCATAACTGCTGGGTGTGTGTGTTTAGCCACTAGGAAGAGGAGCAAAGTGGTGTGTGTGTGTGTGTGTGTGTGTGTGTGTGTATGTGTGTTTGTGAGAGTGAGTGTACAGATGGACATTGTTTACCTTGCTCTTCATACAGACCAGGGCTTGTTCCCCGTCTCTGTGCTGATGTCATGGGCAGAAAGCATATTTTCACATTTCAATGCTTGGTTTTATGTGTGGGTTTTATACAGCAAGACGTGCTCCATTTCTCCCCAAGCCTAAATTTCTATTCACTGAACGCTGTTTGTCGGTTTGTTCTTGCGTGACCTGTTCTGTAAATCTCTGTTTCGCTTTTCAGACCCCCTTGATCAAATTCCCAGATGGATGGAGCATGTAATTACTCCTTCACCTTACAAGCCAGCATTGTTCTTGCCCCATAACTCCCTGGCATTCTCACTGGCTCACTGACATTTGTTTTTAGGCTCCAGGTGGAACCTGCCCCTTTGCAACTCATAACCGCCCTCATTATCTCATGTCTGCCACAGACAGGATCACAGACATATGCCTTTTGACATATGTGCTTAACTAACAAGCAGAGCAACTTTTTAATGCATTCAGTCAGTATTATGCTAAATAAATAATTCTTAAAAAAAAAAACACGGGCAATACAATTTATCAAATTATCAGTTAAATAAATCTTGGAATCCTGTATAAAAACTGGATCAAACAAACACATTGGGTTAACACTTACATTAGAGATCCATGTGTTATTCTCCCAGCTATAGCAATACACTTGTATGCAGAGCACAGTGTAATGGTTAATATTTTATGATCTGTACTGCAGAAGCTAACAGCTGTCTCACAGCAGACATGAAAAACAGGCATGGTTAAGCTTGCATTTCATTTAGTAAGGTTTAAACACATTACCAAGACAAGATGTTGGATTATAAAATGAGCTTTTGGATTTGGTAGAAGCATAAATTGTAATTGAGCTCTTCCTGGTTAGGATTTATTGACTATTAGGCAGCTTTTAAAACTTAGACTTGACATCACTGCTGTTGTTATCAGCCATTTCATTAAAAAAGATTGTAATGAATGCAGCAAGTAGCAAGTCAATAAGGTTGTGTATTTGCAATAAAAGGTCCATATTGCACTGCATACAGTTCTTCAGTTCTCAAAAATCACTTAAGATCCATGAATTTGTTCTACACATTTAAAACAAGAAATCAAAATGATGGTGCATTGAAGGCTTTCCATCCATTAGCTGTAGTGCTTAGGATTGCTGGGATCCTGGAGCCTAATGGCACAAGACAGGGCACACCCTGGATGGGGTGCCAAAACATCACAGGTCAAGAGCAAACACACAATCACACATTATGGGCAATCTGGAAACATGAATCAGCCTACAATGCATGTATTTGGACTGTGGGAGGAAACTGGAGTAACTTGGAGAAATCCACTTAGCATTGGGAGAACTTTCAAGCTCCACAAGTACACAGACCTGAGGTGAGATTCAAACCCCCTGTTCTGGAGATGTGAGGTGGCAGCGGTCACCACTAAACCACATGCTGCCCATGCCTTGAAGTGCTAATTTACAGGCAGTAGAGTATCTTAATACACTTAATACATAATACACTTAATACATCTTAATACAAATATAGAGAAGCCTATTTCAGCTTTGGAGGATTTTTTGTCACAACCTTCGCCTGCTGACTCCAATGAGGATAAGAGGCTAGATGATGAAATATCATGTTGTTTTGTAGTTATGTTGTACATGTTTGAGCTGAGGTCAAATGGTCACTGAAGACAATGGGTCATAATTATGAGGTATCTGAATGACATGTTAATAATTCATTTTGAATATTAAGCTAATTGATGAATTGATATTACTTGATACTAGGGATGGGAAATCAAAAAAACATTTATATGATATTCTCACGGTACCCAGGTGCCAATTCAATTTGTATTGCGATTTTGTAAGTATTACGATTTTATAAACATCACGATTCGATATTATGCTTTTTTCTGATTCTGTTACAATTCTAAACAAACTTAGCAAATAATTTTGACTAAATGCTGTGCTGTGTGAATAGTTTAGAGTGTGCCACCTGCAGGATTATAGAGGAACAGCAACACCAACACCTCAAATGCAAACATTTGTAAATTCAAAAACTATTTTAATTAAAATTTGGTATTGGTGGCTCAGTCCTAGGTTTCTCACCTGGGCTATAGCTGGGCTCAATTCCCACCCAATGTCCAAACACCAGCCACTGTATACAGTGCTGGTCCCAAGCCCGGATAAAATGGAAGGGTTGCATCAGGAAGTAAAAACTATGCCAAAGTTGTGTGCGGATCGGATGGTCTGGTGTGGCAACCCCTTGATTTTGGCGATATATGAATTGCCACACAAAAGAATCACGATACATCATTTAATGGAATTTTCCTCCCGTTTCTACGTGGTACTCTTATTGACACTCTTACTGAAGAAGAAGTCCTGACGGCATATAAAAGAAAGGCTCAAGTTCTTGATCAGGCTGTGCTTGCAAGCATTCTGTCATCGAACAGTGCTAAGTTCATAAACAATAGCATGTCACATAAATGAATCACAGATTTTACCATCTACAAAAAACAAGGTCTACTAATTTGGGGGAAAGGGTAGCTCAGTGGTTAAGGCATTGGCCTAAGGTCCAGAAGGTACCAGGTTCTAACCACAACACCACCAAGTTGCTCCTGTTGGGCCCTTAAGCAAGACCCTTAACTGCTCAGACATATAATGAGATAAAAATGTAACTCACTTTGGATAAGAGTGTCTGCCAAATGCTGAAATGTGAATGTAATTTGGAAAAGAAATATGTGTGAAGATTTACAGCTAAAACCTTCTTGAAGGAATTTAATTGGATGAACCTTAGACCAGTACAGGTTGAATCATATATATATATATATTTTTTCAGATATCAATGTATTTGTGTGCATAACACTAAGAGACAGGTGGATACACTGCTTTTGATTACAGGGGCACCTCCACAGTGAGCTTGATGAAAATGTTCCTAATAGGTGTTTGATAAGTTGACCTGGCTGACATCAAACCCGGAAACAAAAAGAAACATAGTTTCCTAAAACGTCAATATTTGCTTTTGTTTGAAACGTGAAACCTCTTGGGTCGTGACGTATTTATTTATTAATTTATTTTTAATCACAGCACGGTTAAAAGAAAAAAGAAAAAGAAAAGACCCCGTGACAGTGGTCGTGAGCGGGTCACGTGACTGACGTTTCCACGAAGCCCGCGCGCAGCTTTTCTCCAGCGGGACAGTAGCGACGGCACTGCACGGCACGGCGCGCGCGCTCACTCACTCGCACAACTCTACACGCATACACGCGCGTACAGGGTCAGCGGGAAGCTCGAGGCGCACGAGCAGCGCGTCTGCGGCGGGGCGAAAAAAAAAGTCACGCTAAAAAGCCGCGAGAACCGAAATGCGAGTCTTTAATTCGACGAGATAACACAGCGTCCAGACTTTTGGAAGTCGGCGGACTTCATCCTGAGCGCGAACCTTGAGAGAAACGCCTGAAACTCCACGCCACGGTGAGTGTGTCGTGCTTGTTTTCTTCACTGGGCAACTCGTCGGACGTGTCCCAAACACACTTTTGTGCATTGAATATTGGACATGCCAATTCCCATGAATTAGAGAGGTTCAGTGCGGTTTGGGACGCAGCCCTTCTTCTTACAATAATGCTGTAATTAAGTATGAACTTGCATTGCAAGTATTGTTTTGCCTTATTACCGTCCTAACCTCAGTGTTATTCATGAAAGGATGTAAAATGTGTTTTCCCCCCCAGCATTCATGCACACACGATGTAGACTTGGGTCCTTTCATAATCCCCTCTCTTTCACAAACCCCCTTCAAAACCCCCTCAATAGCTTCATAAAAAAAACTTCTTGTTTAATATTTTTTTTCAAGCCCTAGTATTCTAATATTAGATGCATTATTCAAATGCATGCAATGTTTTGATTATTTATTTGTGCACTTTTTTCCTGAACCTTCCACTGACAGAAGGTCTGAGTTAATGTCATTTATAGATAACCCGGTTTCCTGTTCGGATTAATCCCATGCACGTCAAGTAACCAGTCGAATAAAAGTCAAGCAAGAACCCAGTACCAGGGAAGAACCCAGGGAACTGTCATAATGATGGGTTCCGCTGCTTTAACAAAATTAAAATCCCCGACCCCCATTTGGAGAACCATTGCTGTATTACACAGTGCATCAAACTGCATGCTGTCACTTATAGCAGTAATATGTTTCTCACTCAGGGTCCTTTTGGAATACATGTGGCTGAGACATGGAGAAATGTGACCTCTAGTTTCACTAACCAAGTCTTGCAGAGACAAGAGAAATATTTTCTTCTCATGAGCATTAGTGCTTTCTCCTTCAGCCTACACTCTCAGCACTTTCTTTTTTTCTTTTTCTGAATTCTTACAGATTAAAACCAGAAAAGTCTTACATTATTCAGGACCCAATTTTAAATTTCCAGGTCCTGAAGCTCATAATTAAAATGCTACCTAATGTCATAAATCACTGCCACGTATCAAAACGGTTACTAATGACTTGAATTAATTTACCAGACCAAGATCTGTGCCTCAGCTTAACCTTTTAGTAAGAAATAATGACTGAACAGGGTGAAAGTGCTGTAAACAAACATCAGTCCAAAAAAGGGTTAAAATTAAACTTCAATATCCGATGGATTTATTGCCACAGTGTTTGGTTTGTTTGTAGAAGGTGGACCATATGGATACCGAGGTCTTTTTTTTGTGTGTGTGTTCCAGCTCAGCGAGTACACACTACTGAACGTTTGTAAATGGTATGTGTTGTATCTCAGTATATAAACTTAATATAATATATAAACAAAGCCTTTCCTTTGTTGATTTTAAAGTTACCATTGATTAATTACAATCAGAACTTTAACTTGCATAAATCATTACAATCAGTTACTATAATCAGGTCACTTGTAATTGGTCACTTAATTTGATGAACTGTCTGACTGAAATAAAGGTATTTTAAATAAAAGCATTCTCTTTAACACATGGGAAGTTTTCTCTCGTGTGCTGATTTGCATCTTGTGTAATGTTTTTCATTTGTAGGTTCAACGTTGAGGCACAAAACACAAATGTTGGGAGTTTTGGCTCATATAGCAGGCATTTAGAGCAAAAAAGGAGGACATTTGCTGTACTGGTTTTATAGTAGGAACAACCTGTTAATTTTATGGAGCTTTTATTGCGTAAATGACATTCCTATCAATGCATGACTATAAAAACAGTCTTTACACAGTCTGTGAGCAGCACTGCAATTAAAACCTAAAAGTTTATTTTTTTTGCATTTCTTTCTCCCTGCAGCTTCTGTATAGCTTACCTGCAGCATGCTTCAGTCTTTCCTGTGGTTTTGTTATTTTGGGGCCTAACCACCATTTTCACCACTCTAGTGAAGTTCTTTGGATTTACACGAAGCTCAGGGGGGAAAAAAAGGATACATCCAGCTCATTGATTCATGCCTGCTGGATCTTTGGCATGAGCTCTTACCTACTGCTGACTCACCCAGTTTAGCAAATGGCTCCTTGTGTTGTGTTGCCCTCTGTAAGCTGCCATTTCAACATGTGCAACAACTGTTATGGACAGTTATGACAACTAAATATTTGTCACCAGTTATATCAATGTTTTATCATAAATTACCGCAAATTTTAATCATTTGTTTTATTTGTTGACACAAAATATTATTCTTGAAATATTCATGAACTAAAACGTGTGGTTTATTCAATACATGTGAAGCCAACACGTGTTTTTGAATTACTTTGAGGAAAACTCTAAATGCCTTCCTTGACATACAGTACAAGCTAACAGGAGCACATGATTGGCTATCTCACAGTAATTGATACAGTGAGAGAGAGTAATGTCACCCCAGCCATGCAGAGATCATGGCCAGTTTTGTGCCCTTGAATTGACCATTGTATCACTACGATTTAAACTTGGAATCTCTTGATAATGGAGCAAATGCCTTTGTGTTGCATCACTTCAAAAGTATGAATTTCAAATGTGTGTTATCTTAGATGGCTTTATTTGTATAGATTGGTATTTGAGTGCATTTTTTTTTTTTTTTTTTACACCAGGCTAACATTTCTACTTACCACAATTTTTTTCTTAATAGTTCCCTAAAAAACTCTATTATAGTATGTTATGAATGAGGTCACAAAATCAAGCTCACTCACTCATCGTCTATATTGCGTAATCCTGTATTCAGGGTCGCGGGGGCCTGAAGCCTACAGTATCCCAGGAGACTTGCGGCATGAGGCGTGGTACACCCTGGACAGAGTGCCAATCCTTCACAGGGCACACACATACACATGTTACAGGCAATTTGGGAACACCAATTAGCCTAACCTGCATGTCTTTGGACTGTGGGAGGAAAACCCACCAAGTACTGGGAGAACATGCACACACAGGAGATAATCGAACCCGAACCCTGGAGGTGCAGGGCGATAGTGCTAACCACTACACCACTGTGAGTGATGCAAAGATCTCCTCGAAGATCTCCATGTTGAAGTTCTTTCAGGTTGTGAGGTTTCCTTCCTCTATCATTAAATATAACTGTAAGTGAAATGTAAGTCCTGGCATCCTGTCGGCATTTCAGCTCATCCCAAAAGTCTTGGTGGGGTCAGGGGGTTTGAGTTCAGGGCCCTGCATTGGTCATGAACAGTCTTCCTCACCAGCCATGGCAAACTATTTCTTTTGGACATTGCGTTGTGCACATGGTCATTGACATGCTAGGAACAGAGTCGGATGCTTTAGTTCCAGTGAAGGGAAGATTATAAAGCTACAGCATAAAAAAAAAAAAAAGTGTGTAAATGTTTGGGCAAGGCAAACAGATAGTAGAAAATAGTCAGATGTTCACATACCTTTGGCCATAAAGTGTTTAATTTGTTTAGTGCATGACGATCCAGTTTTTGACTCTCATACTGAAAGACTTAGCAGGTACTGTATACTTGTGAAAAGCCTTAAGTTATGTAGTCTACAGTACTTATGTTCTAGTGTTTTTGTACAGTGTAGTTACCCGGTAGCAGGGTGCATTGCCAGGAAACTGCTCAATCTTGCCTGATACAGGCACAATTTGTGGAAGAGATTTCCACAAATTGTGCATGTAGAATCCGGTTTACAGATAAAGTGGTGTATTTCTCCAGTAATATTTCTTGCTTTTTACAATTTCTTTTGTTTACAGGAAATAGTCATGTATATTTATGGGGCATTGATGACATATTTATATTTTTAATTTTTATTAGTCTAAAGCTGCAGAGCTGTTCATTAAAACATAGAATGCATTGTATTATTCAGTATTAAACGAATTCAAGGATGCTTTTAGAGAGCTGTTATCTTTAGCTATTTATAATCTTGTACTGTCACGTTGAAGGAGCTCTTCATGCGGTTGCCTGGTGAGTCTGGATCATCAGCACTACGGTAATTTTGGTGTCTGTAACCGCATTCTGTTCTCTAGAGTTCCGTGGTAATGATCATGATTCGCCAATTGTCATTGACAGCAGGCAGCTAGCAAAATGGACAGGACACTTCATTTATTATTTATCAGAGAAAACAAAACCATCTGTGTTGGTGTATGTTCAGTATTCATCAGCACTACGTTTTTATTTTTTTAATTGAGCCTGAATTCTATCATCACCAAACAATGCTAGAATGTTAACAAAAGAAAAAGGGGTCCAAGGCATTCTTCTGAGGAAAAAGAAAGAAGCTTTCATTCATAAAGTTATTTTAAAATAAATGGACAATACTAGTGTGTTGGGGTGGGCGATATACCGGTATACACGGGTAACCGGTAGAAATTTTGAGCAGCGTGGCTCGAATCACAAACCTGCGCGACGCTGATAGAAATAGACTGCGACGACCATCAAAATACATTTTACCCCGCTGGGATGCGCACGTACAAACCAGGCATGGCAAGACGGAAACAATATTAAACAGTCCTGACATTTTAAATAAATTGTTTTTAAATAAAAAACACTGGGTCGCGCAGGTTTGT
>JAQQZT010000005.1:11254833-11266264 GCA_030068275.1 Clarias platycephalus | reverse complement strand
ACAACCACCAAGTTGCCACTGTTGGGCCCTTGAGCAAGGCCCTTAACCCTCAACTGCTCAGATGTGTAATGAGATAATGAGATAAAAATTTAAGTCGCTCTGGATAAGAGCGTCTGCCAAATGCCTAAATGTAAATGTATATATAAATAGTAGAGATTATTGAATAGCAGCCTTTTGGGGGCAGGTAATGATTTGCCAAAATTTAAAGTATAATCTGTGTAAAGAGTAATCCTGTTTGTCAGTCTGGGACTTTGCATTAATGCTGGGCTATAGTCACATCTCTGCACCATGAACCTGCTGCTCCGCGTGCTTCAGTTCACTGAGCATTCACCATGTCACAGGAACTCGCTCTGTCAGGAGCTGTAACCAGGTTAATTTGCACCAGTGTTTTGCAAATGACTTTGCTTAGATTGTTGTACAGTAGAGCTGCACAATTAATTGCACAAAAATCTAAATGACTTAATGGTCTTCTGCAATTATTTAATCGGCTGGAATTTATTACAGGTAATATATGCACGGTCAGGAATTTATGTAGAGCTTGTCAATAATTTAATGATTCATTAAAAAAAATAACTAAGGTGATGAATAAATATTGACAAACATCCTCTTAATGAGAGATAATTTGTTTAATCATTCATTAGCCTAGATAAAGACATTTGGATAAAGACTTATACATTTAATAGTTACATATTATAGTTTAAATCACAATGTGTCAAAATAATTAAAATTTTAATATTTTGTAAGAAAACCATAAAATCTTACTGTACCTCTCCTCAAAAAAACATGTTTTGTCTATGAGCAATATACCGATGAGTGTTTATAGACAAAGTGCTTTATTCCAAAGGGAAATTGTAACCAACAGGCAATTGTAGTTTATCATAAAATGTAAATTATTACAGTTTGCTAAAGTGAAAAAGCCCATCTGTAATATGTGTTAAGCCCACATTACACTGATATCTGAAGCTTTAGAAACAAATTTCTCTTGAAGTTTCCACCCACAGCAGATCCTGTTATCTGTGGGATGCATAGCAAAAAGGTCAGAATATTCAGCTGGAGCAATCATAAACACATTTGAGTGTGCACAGTAGCACATTAGCATGGAAAATGTCAGATAAATGTCTGATTTTAAAGATGCCTTGGCCGTTTGGAATGAATACAGACATGGGGAAAATACGCTCCCCATCCATATCATGTTCATATCATATATGATATGTTCATATCATTGTTTGGTCCTAACCAACTTTTTATTTACATTTATGGCATTTGGCAGATGCCCTTAGCCAGAGTGATTTAATTTCTATCTTATTATACATCAAAGCAGTTGAGAGTTAAGGGTCTTGCTCAAGGGTCCAACACCGGAAACTGTGTTAGAGTTCGGACCTGGGACCTTCTGATCTAACGCCTTGACCACTATGCTACTGTACCTTTGCCTCTATGAGGAATCAACTGACCTCAGTTTAACAAAAAAATTATAACAGATGTCAGTATGAAGTCATTTTTCCCAATAATAAATCAAAACTCATAAACCAGGTGGGAAAGAAATAATGACACCCTTCATACTTCCATAATCATTAAGAGAATAATTACTAATGAAACACACAAGATTAATTAACAAGCAAAAAGTGTGACTACCTCTGTAAAAGCAGACCTTTTGGAAGATTTAGAAATAAAGAAACTCCAAGCCTTTCCACCTTTCCAAGGAGTGGGCATGTCCAGCAAATTCAGTCCAAGTTCAAATGTTTAACGCTCAGACATATAAAGAAAAATGAAAGCGCTACATCATGGAACCATCAGGCCTCCATGAGCACATTGTTTATGTTCATGATGGCACAACCTGTAAAAAATAAATAAATAAATAACCGTATACTGTAGCATCCATTAAAGGGTGGCTAGGAAAAAGCCTGTGTTCTCCAAAAGGAATATGGGCACACAAAAGGGTTGCAAAATTGTGACCGAACAAACCACAAAAACTGGAACAAAATCCTTTGCAGCAACAACAAAAAAAGGTGTGGTCGGTGGCTTCACATGAAGAAGCATGTGCTAGTCTCTGCCCTCCCTGGTTCCTCACTGTCATTGATTGGAGGGGGGTGGGATACCCTAAGAGACGGGTACAAAATTGGACACTACTAAATTAGAGAGAAAACTGGAGAAAACCCCACAGGTGGGCGGGTGGACGGGCTAACTGTCTCACTAACTAAAATAACTGACTAACTAGGACAACATAATTGTTATTTAGGCCCCAAAAAGTAAAACCACTGAATTGAAGGAGGGTTGCTGTTTCCTTGTGACTGTAGTTTTCGGAGGCCGTCTTACTGAGAGAACCATGTAAAAACATTGCGTAGTTCCACTGGGTGGCCAAAAAAAAGTTGAACACAGTTTATTTCATTCAGTGACATTTAGCTTTGATTACAGCACACAATTTATGTGTGAAAATTATTCGTTATGCTCCCAGAATCACTTTTTCACAATCTGAGTCCAGTAATATGGCCATGTTACCAGGGAAGAAAAACTCCATAGATGTGATAAACTGTTCATTCAGCTCATCAGCTGACTTTTTATTGCCACATAACATTGCTGATCTACTGAAGCAAACCCAGATCATAACACATTGTACAATGGACACTATGCGTGATGGGCGCATCGCTTCATGCACTTTCCTTCTTACACTGACACTCATCGTTCTAGAATAGGGTCAGTCTAAGTTCATCAGACCACATGACCTTTTTCCATTGCTTCAGTGTCAAACCTTTATGCTCCCAAGCAAATTGAAATAGAAATAGAAAGTCGATTTCATCACTTTGTGTGCATATAAAATGCTCTTCCTTTCACTATTAAACATAACCATACCATGTTTTTAAAGTTGATTTTTTTTTTTTTGTTTTTTACATGCACATGCATTTCTTCCACAAAATTGACATACTCATTTCCCTAATTTACTTTTGATTCTCTGAGTGGTATAGAATCAAAAGTAAATTAGGGAAATGAGTATGCAAAGTGTATGTAGAAAATATGTGTAGAAAATATGTCTGTAAAAAAAAAACTGTCTGAGATGGAAACAGGAAGAAACCTTGAGAGGAACCAGACTCAACAGGGAACGCTTCTTCATTTGGGTGATATCAGATAGCAGGGTTAATTTGCAGTCGTACTGTGTGTTAGGAGGCTGGAAGTACAATATAACAGGAGACGTGTTTAAGTTAATATGAAGTCCACTTTTATTATTACTAAGAATTTCAGTCATTTTTTTATTTTATTTTATTAATTTGCTATGCTAGGCCACGCTATTGTGACATCTGATGGAAAAGAAGTAGCAGTTATGAAAGAATGACAAAAATTGTCCATCATCCACCCCATATGTTTTTCACAGTCCTCCCGGCCATATTGCGATCCTGAGCTTAGTCTGTTCTTCCTAGTTAGTGTGGCCATGGCTTATGCTTTTGCTGTTTCTTTGTGACAGTTCTTTGGACTTCATAGTGAGAGTTAACAACAAATTTATAAATATATTCTTATCAGTGTCCATGCACTTTATATAAAAAGTGTATCCATTTTGTCTTTAGAAAAGGTTCTCTGTCAAGATATTATTCAATTTTAAATGGGACAAGAAAAACAACTCTTAGGAAGCTACCACACTCTAAATACAGTACTCTTCTTTATTTAGATTAACATTGTATGTATACAATTATTGACGGTACTCATTCATCACTCACCTTGTTGTTCATCTCAATCTAGATCTGAGGACCAAGGACCATTTTTTTTCCTACAGTAGAAACCCCCCCCCCCTTAATGCAGAAGAATATTTCAGCCTGTCTGTGTGTTTGATTTAAATGTTAGATTGCACATATATTTAATAGATTAAGACAATGAATAGAAGTTTTTGTTTTGAAAGACCACCTGACATCACCATGACAGCAAATGAAACCTTTGTGTTTTCAGCTGTCTGATCCGTCCCATCTGCTGCCTTCCGACATTTACATTGTTCTCTGAACTGATCTGAAGCCGCTTTTTGTTTTCAAAGTCTCCTCTATTGTCCTGACTTGTGTTCTGCTTCTGTGAAGAACCATTTGTTTTCTACTATGAACCAGGAAGAAAGAGTCCTTTTTTTCATGCAGCGGGAGAGTGTTTGGTCAAGCTGCAATGTGTCTAAAAATAAATAAATAAATAAAACACCACTCTTACATATACAGTATAAGCTGCTGATATTTGGTTCTGAAGTGAAGACATGTGTTGGACTATTTTTTTCATGGACTACTTTGTTAGTATAATAACAGTGGCAGTCTGGAAGCAGCCCAAATTACAGTATATAGCTTGTCAGTGGGAACATCTGCAGGGTTGGGCTTGTCAGAGGGGAACACATAGCCTCCCCTGATCTCTACGGCTCTGTTGATATGGCGCAGAGACATCCTCCCGTTTCCATTACCAGCTCATTCTCTGAAAGGAGGGGAAATGGGGAAAGAGCTACAGAGCTAAGAACAAAACACTGTCTTGTGTGGCAGAGAGCCAAATCTGTGTTACCGAGTCTTACAGTAGAAGCCAAATGTTGGAATGGAATATTCCACTTTGTTATGCAATTTTTAGCTCAAAAAAGCTCAAATGTTTTTTCAGCCTCACCTAGGTAAAATATTTGAGATGATCCTTGAATGTGCTTATAGTTAAAGATGAACTTTGTCCTTGGTTGAGATGCAGCCTTAAGCACAGTCCTGTTTTAAAAACATTCATATACACTGATTAGCCAGAATATTTAAAAACATTAAGACCCCCTAGGTTTTAGGTTCCTCTTGTGCCACCAAACCAGCTCTGCACCCCCGAGGCATGACCACCCACAAGACCTCTGAAGGTATGCTGTGGTGTCCGGTACCACTGTACTGTAAGTTGTAAGCTGCAAGGTGTGGCCTCTATAGCTCAGCCTTGTTTGTTCAGCTCATCCCACAGATGCTTGGTCGGGTTAAGATCTGGGGAATTTGGAGGCCAGACCAACAACCTTGAACTCTTTGCCCGGATACTCATCAAGCTTAGTGGGTGTTCTGATACATTTCTATCATAGCCACATCCAGTTATCTGTTTACTGAGACATAATTGATCCCCAATGTAATTCAGTTCATCAGTAAATTAGCTGAATTTCATCTTCTCTATATTCTGTACATTCTGTATGTTAAATTAATAATGATCAATGATGATTATTAGAGCGCAGAGTTTATGACTGATGTATTTTTATTATTTTTTTTAAACAGAAATTGTGATCTAACTTTCTGTCTCTTAGGTTATCCTACTGCTGTGTGTTTGTGTGTACAGGTAACAGCATCCTGCACTCTGCAGCTGACAGTGTGACTAGTGCAGTGCAGAAGGCCAGTCAGGCACTGAACGAGCGTGGAGAGAGACTGGGCCGTGCGGAGGAGAAAACTGGAGACATGATGAACAGTGCTCAGCAGTTTGCAGATACTGCACATAAGGTATAATGCACTAGCATAAAGAATGAGATCTTGACATTATTTGGCATTCTCATGAAACTACTGTCCAACTCCTACATGTTAATGAACGCATGATCATACAGAAGATATAAATATTCTCCATTCATCCTGATAAAATTAAGATCCTATTTTTAGCTTTTTTATGCTTAAAAATATATATATTTTTTAATGTGAATGAGAAATAAGTGCATTAAAAATTCAGAGTAAGCATTTCTCTAAAATTCAGAGCACTTTCTTCAGCTCTCATGTTCTTATTCCATCGCCTGGCACCAAAGTACTGTTTGCTTTAAAAGCCCTCCCATGTCACACATCTTTCCCACTCAAGCGTACCCATCCATTCTAATTACATACCAGCGGAAACACATTAGCTTAATTTGGTTTTGCATGTCTAACGGGATTAAATGTCCTCCTGCTAACGTTGTCAATGCATGTTTCATCTATTTTAACTAATAATATTGTCACTCCCTTGGGTGTCTTTTTAGAAATAATCAGTCGCTACCTGCTTTCCTGCTATTAAAAGACATGCTCGTGACAACATGGGAGCCTAAGTAATGTATTTATAAACCTGTCCACGTTCATGTTTTATAGCAAAGGAGGACATAAATGAAATGGATGTCAGTGTAATAGTGGGGTAAATGAAGAGTGTATGTTTTAGTGCATCTAATCTTTCCCCATATGAATCCTGTCAGGTGAAGCTGAGGGGCAGAGAGTGAGGAAGATTGCTTTTTGCCATGAAATAAGAAGACCCATAAAACCCTCCTCTAACTGCTATCAATTTTTCTTTGGGTTGTTTCGATTCTGGTTGCCATCTTTCAAAAAAAATTAATGAATAAATATCCAATTAGTTTTAATGTCTTTGGACGAACGTCTTGCAAGAGCCAAACATTATTGGACCGACATAACACAACTGTATAATTTAAGATAAATTAATTCATTACCCAAGTAGTTTTGAGAGAATTATTGTTGTAGTAATTGTATTTTAAGAGATCAATAAACAAAATCTTAGTCATATTAGTCCATTGAAGGTACTATTTAAGAATGATATTGTGCCCTTAAATTTATAGTGTTATTTCCCTATCAGGCTTGTCCTCTTAGATCTTCGTTAGATGGATGCAGTTATTGCGCGTCTGTGTTTGCGTCTGTATTTGCATTTGCATACACGTGTGTATGGCTCTGCTGCCCCCGATTGTCCATTATGTGCATGGCAGCTCATGCAGCTCATTGCATGTGCAGTCCGTCCAGCTGTGAATGAGATTGGTGCTCGTGCCCTTTCTAAAATGAGCTTCCCACTGAGCCAGTTTGAGCTCTCATTAATGAGATTAATGAACTCCTAGATGAATGAGACACAATAAAAATGGAGGTCTCCAGAGGTTTTAGAAAGTTTTGCATGCCGATCATTGCAGACCTCGAGGACACTGAAAAGCCAAAATGAACAATGTTTATGTGCCAGTAGTGTTACTACAGTAGTTACTCCAACGTTTCCTGTTGGAGAATGCTGCCTTGTTCTGTGATCACTTAGCAATTAGAAGTACTGTAATTCAGTTTGCATTTGCGTGGGTTGAGAAATCTCTGCTCCATCTTCATCACTCATTGATACTTCCTGGAGTCTGATTTTTAGAGTGACTTTATTTTCTCTCTCTTTCTTTGTTGTTCTCTTTTTATTTCTTTGTCTTACCCCCCCCCCCATCTATACCCCTATCTGTCTCTATTACAGCTGGCCATGAAGCACAAATGTTAAACTGTGCCAAATCACAGAAGGTTCTGCCAATGACGCCTGGAAATACATAGAGTGGACAGATTTTAGATGATCGTAACACAGGAAATATTTAACACTAGTATTATGTCTTGTTTTTTTTTTTTTTTTTTTAACTTATCGTTTTTTTTTTTTTTAACATATCTCTGGTGTTTTAAGAAGTGGAGTTCAAGCTGGGGCAAAAATTTCTGACTCCTGACTGGGTATTGTTAAAAAAAAAAAAAAAAAAAAAAATCAACAACACCTAGTGAGTTTTATCTTTTCAGGCGCTTCTCTACTGGTTCCTTACACAGAGGGGAACAAGTGCCAATATTACCGGGGTCCTGAAGCAGGATTATCTTACAGATTGATTTGGGGCAGTGTGTTACATTTATTAAACCTGATATACAGAAGACACAGCAGTTCTAAGCAATTGATTTATTTATCTCTGAACCCATAGTGCATTTCATATACTCACTGAAAGCTAGCTAGGCCTTTTTTGGAGAGGAATGAAAGTGAGGTGTGATGTTACCCTTTCCGTAAACCTTTTATAATTCATGTTGTGATAAAGTGACATAAACAGAACCAGTTGTTTGCATTTAAAACAAATGTTTGTGTATTTGGTCAAAGATTTCATACATTTCAATCATGAAAATAGAACATAGACTAATATAATATAAAGTTTGCTATCAAGCTGAAATAAATGTTTAGCTGTTTATGTAGTTGCATATCTAAACTTACTGTTAAATAAACTTTGTGGGCAAATCTCTACGAAAAGCAGCGCTCTATATAGCTTTTGCTTTGGTTTAGACCGTGTTCTTCAGATATATATAAACTGTGTTTAAGTTAACCTAGTTTAAATTGATCAATGTCAAATGTGCTATAGGTAAAGGTTCCACTTTACACCTTAGAAGGGGAATTTGTTATTAAGTAAGAATGGTAGGTGGGAAATGATTGTGAGGAGAAAAAAAATCCTTATTGATCCTTAAAATTCCACACCACAGTTGCCATTAATGATATTCTACTTTACAACATTTGTAACATATTAAGTGTAGACATTACCTGTTAGATTAGTTCTGCACCAAGTTGTGTTACATACTAATCCCAGTGTACTGCCTTTATCAATGAGCTTTTAATGGTGTAAGTGACTTTCTTTATGATCTTTATTCAGTATAGCAGCACTTGTTGACACATGATTCATTCGTATGCGTGGATTGAGGTTTACATTTGATTATTTCCTGATCAGACTACATAATTACAAGTGGGTCATTGTGTAAAGCTAATTAAATTAGACATTTTTAAGAATTTGTATAAGAGGTGAACCACAGAGCACCTCAAACTGTTTTATTGGTAGCAATACTTTGCATCTTTCAAATAGTACTTAGAACATGTCAATGTCTACATAGTGGATATCATTACAGACAGCAGCTTACTGAGTCTGGGGTGCTCGTTTAACTCGCCTGGGTTTTCAGGTTTTTTTTCAGTTCAGCATGCAGTTATGGTGCACCGAAATCTTTATGATCACCCTTCCAAAGCAATCTCTAAAATATCAGTCAATAGATTAATCAAAATATTAATTGTTTTGTCACATTAACTGCACAGCATTTTCACATGCGTGATTATTAATTTTTTTAAATATCCCGTATTTTATTAGTGTTTTACACAATTCATTTTCAGGCAAATATTATTGCAAATTCATACTGCATACTTATTTTTAACCCACCATGTGAGCAGAACCTACTTTTTAATCCCTGTGAATGTACAGTTTGTTCATCTGATTCACATTATTACTATTAATGAAAGATATAATGGTTATTTGATTTAAATGTAATATTGGGTACACATTGATTTTAATTGTCATGTACAGCAGAGTTCTCTCCTGCCAGTGCTGGAGGACAAAAATTGTGAAGATGCTCAGCCTTAGTTTCAGTTTTTAAAAGTGGATAAATGTTTCTGTATAGAGAAGTCAGATTGCACAATCAAAGTCAATTTTTGACTGTTAAACACCTTTATAGGTGAAAGAAAGGGAGATATTTTATTAAAATATGTATTTGCGCTACATTCCTTAACTTCTGACGACGAAGAAGGTGATAGTCAGGCTTGTTATGTTAGATATCCAGCACAACCTGTTGCTTATTGCTTGTCACAATAGTAGTGCCTTTGTCAAATGTATTTTTAATTTCTTTTATAAATTTAATCGTTGTTGTTTAATTTAGAATATTACTTTAAATGTCTGAAATTTAATCCATGTAATCTGTATTTAATTAACTATTCCAAACTGATTTCCTCATTAATATCACTTAAAACAGCATAGTATTGTTTATGTATGGAGATTTTTTTTAAATCTAAATCAAATTCTTAGTGAATGTGATAAAGTGCACATGTTGACATTATAATTGTAAGGAATGTGGTTTCTCATTTATTTTTCCAAAGTTAACTTAAAGTATCTCTCTAAATAAAGTGCAAATAATGTGCAAATTAAAATTCCTTAATTTTTTTCTTGTCATTTCTCCCACAAAGCATCATCCGCCATGTAATTTACTTTATATAACAACAATTATTGAAAGTGTGAAGTAATCAGGGATTATTGGTCATTCTTGCTATTTCTATTGTTTTTTAATTAATTTTTTATTTGCATTGTCTTATTTGTGTCCTAACATTTATGTAGGTTAAGTGTCTGTATGTCTGAGCATCCTACTGTCTGTTTCTGTACAATTTCTGCTGTGATGTATCAGTGTTATCACGTTACCATCCATGACTTTATGTTCTTGTTAAGGGCTGTTATTGTATTATGTTCCGGGTTTCTTTTACATTTTAAAGAACAGTTGCATCATGTGAGTAACCCAGAGCCCAGTTCTACTGAATCTGTAACAATATGATAAAGTGCTTATTTGCAGCCTTAATACTTTGAAAACTGCACAACCAGCATAAATCCTTTTCACCTAAATATGTTGTATTTTCATGACATCATTCTTTAAACAAATGTCCATTCCATCTACAGTAAAATCCCTCCAAAAGATTTCTGTTCTAAGATTAAATGTCCCAGTATATACAGTAGCATATATCAAAGGTTCAAAATGTAATGCTCACGGTATAAAATTATGCGAATAGTTGAGCTAAATTGAGCTAAAGTTATTCAGTTTTGAGGATCCATACCATTTATTTAACAGATAGAAGTACAGATATGTCAAATAAGAGACTCTGAAAGGGTTCTCAGTATCCTCAGTAAAGGATCCCCAGTTGGGTACATGGTGATCTTTTTTTTTGGATGCCTAAATATCTTTAATGTAAAGGTTTAAAAATTGACTTTGATTTAAAAATACTAAAACTAACTGAAATCTCATTGATTTCAATGTCCATATTCTTTGCTGTTTGATTCCTAGCAATACATGATGGTGGGAATATTAAGCCCGAGTGCCAGGGTTTGCTATGTGGATGTCTTAGTGATTATTAATCATCTCAGTAACACTGTTATGCGTTTTATTTCACATCATTTCACATCGCTTTTCCTTAAATTAAATAAATGTACCTTTCCATAAATTAATTTGCTTTGTACTGCACTAAAATCAACTCCTTTACTTTTGTTCATGCTTTTTAATAAGGGTAATATTATAAAATGTTTAGTTTTACTATTTAGTTTACTCATGTTTATATTTTCTTTCTGTTGAATATCAAATAAAAATGTCAAATATTCTGAACTGGCTTGAATTTTTTATTGCCTTTAAGAGTCTAAGTTTTTGTGCAGTGTGGCGCTTGTATCAGCCTGTGCTCTGGCAGACACGGCTGCGTCTAAATGACTTCTCGGCAGTGCATCTCTATCAAGTCTGTGGTTTCGCACTCTAATAGCAGTTTAATGCAATAATTAATAGCATAGTTTGTTTGACAACTGTGAGCAGGGAAGTGTGTGGGATATTAGTGAAATCTATGATCTAGCTGTTCCATCTCAGCTGGGTACCTAAGTGCCTCGTAAAATACCTCAGGCATAACGGTGGTAGATCATCTTTCATCCCGCTAGCGAGTTTCTTTCTCTCTTTCACTTTTCTCCTTTTTTCCCTTTTTTAACAGTGCTATTAAGTTTTAGGACAGAATCTGTATTGTGTGAATATGGTTGTACTTACAGACCACTGCCTCCAGGGTGGATCAGGGTCTAGGTGTGACCCAAAACACTCCTGTGTTGAGGCTACAGACTGCCACTAGAAGGAGCCAGAGGTCTAGTGTTTCAGCTTCCCCCCCCCCC
>JAQQZT010000005.1:11228867-11241127 GCA_030068275.1 Clarias platycephalus | reverse complement strand
ATGTGTGTGTGTGTGTAATTTAAATTTGTGTGCGTGTGCATGCATTTTTGGTATAAATAGCTGCTCGGCTGCTGCAATATGTGTGCGTAGTGTCTTGATTTTCACAGCTTGGTTCTCACTGCTGACAGTATGCAGGCTCAGTGTATGGTGTTGCTGAGAAACCCAGCTGGGATCTTATTAAGGGCACGTATACGTGGATGTTCACACAACAGCCACTGGCGGATTATGAATAGACTCTTTCCCCTCTTTTCCTCCTACATACTATTTAAGGAACAAGGCCAGGCAGGTCATCGGAAAGGTATATTTAAACCAAGTGCTTAAAAAAAAAAAAAACGGACTTTAGTTCCAAGGAACAGCTTCAGGACATGAAATACTGTATCTTGAAAGTTAGATTATAGAAATCTGTATTTTAATGAGGCAGTTAATATTGCCATGACTGCTTGACTTTAAATATGACCCATAGTCACCAAATGACATTGGAGAGATTTTGCTAAACATATCTGTTTTGTAAGTTTAAGGTGAACATTGTGTACACATGTCTGTTTAATCTCACCAGGACTGTGTGTGTGTTCTCTGGCCGGTATGTGCACTGAGAGAAGATCACCGTCACATCCTTGGAACTTTGACTTTTGCAGTGTTTATAATGTAGTGACTGTTGTTCATCAGTAAAGAAAAGAGCCTTCCAGGTACATCACCACTGTGACTGAGTGTGTGTGTATGTGGCTGTCAGCCTGAACTCAATCAGGGTCACACGTTCACAGTAATCTCACATGGAACAATAAATAACAGGAGCTCTGTCCGAATGGAGAGCTGATTGGGTCCTTGAGACTGATGGAAGAATTACGACAGAAAGAAATACCGCGATACACAGAGCTGTCAGTGGTGTGACATGTATACACAAATACACACACGCATGCACTGGACTGTTCAAAGTATTGTCTATCATGGTTAACGTTAAATAATAAAAAGGCATTTACAATGTTAATTAAGAAACTCTGATACAGGGTGAGGATGCCACATGGGTTTATCACACAAACACACATTTTCTGCTTGTCTGATTGTTATACAAATCTGTAATCAAATCACAGTGTTGGTGCTTTGACGTGTACTGTAGCAGAAACATGTGTGTTCATACAAACCATCACTTACAAACGCCAATATCTTAGCAGTACATATAACCAACTTGACTGACATATTTGCATTTGTGTGGGTGAGTTTTTTGGCATGTGAGCACTTGGAGTACAGTATATACCAGCTGATATCCGCTGTCACGTTAAAACAACCTGCATAACTTTGTGTGTGGTGCTGCCAAACAGCTCAAACCTCTATAAAAGCTTCCACTCTTCTTGGAAGGCTGTCTACCAGAGTGATGTTGCATGAGAAGGCCTGTGTTCCAGTTCATCCTAAAGGTGCTCGATGGGGTTGAAGTCACTGGGCTTTGTTTGGGTCAGTCATGTTCTTCCACACTGAACTTATCACACCATGTCTTTATAGTCCTTGCTTTGTGCACTGGGAAACAGTCATGTTGGAATAGAAATGGGCCTTTGCCAAACTATTGCCACAAAGTGGAACCATAGCATTGTCCAAGATGTCTTGGTATGCTGAAGCATTAAGATTGCCATTCACTTGGGATAAGGGGCCTGATTGAAAAACCTGTATTGAATAATTAACAGATTTGGCCAAATACTTTTCAGCAGATCTTTTAAATCTTGGACATTACGAGGTGGGTCCCCATGGGATGCTTAATTAAAGTAAAATTTGGGTCCACATCAGCGCCTCTTTGTCATGTTCCTTGTCACCATTTAATGAGGTTGTCCTTCCTCGAACCACTTTTGGTAGGTACTAACCACTGCATACTGGAAAGTCATTTAGATTCTTACTCTTGCCCAATTTTCCTGCTCCCAACCCATGAACTTTAAAAACTCACTGTTCATTTGCTGCCTTGACAGATGCCATTGTAATGAGATAATCAATCACTTCACTTGCCAATAGAATTAATGTTATCTTTGGTGTAGCATTTACATCGACCACTTCTTTCTCTCTGTGAAGTCGATGCAGTTCCACTTCTGTTCTTATTTTCTGTACATTTTATCAGTGCGCAAGTTCTTACTGTGCTGATCAAAGCATCATAAAAACAACAACCTTACCCAATACACCCTTTTCCCACATGAATAAGATGTGTATAAATAAATATGCATGCATATATTTGCATAAATGTATTAGGGATAGTGCATAGAGGATTATGGAGAATTAAACTGTTCTGACTAAGGTGGAGTACAATGTGTGATGAGTAAGAACATCTGGCTTTATCGCTCACTCTTCTAGTCTATGCAGTTGACCTGCTCTATATGACTGACAAAACAGGCTTGGGCTTCTCTGCATGTAAAAGCTGTAGAGCTCACTTTAATTAAAATAAATAAATATAATAAAATGTAAATAAATATTTATTGTTGGGAAATCCCCTTTCGCCATATATAATACCCACCCACTAGTGATGCATGGCATCCTCAGTGTTATGTGTGAGTGAAATGTGTCAGGAACAGCATCAGGAATAAAACCATGGCTGACCCTGTGCCCTGACCCCAGTTACACTGGGATAAGCGAAGAAGGAATTTCACTGTGCTGTAATGTACATGTGACAAATAAAGGCTTAACTTAATCCTCCCTGAGAAAGGGAGAAGGAAAAAAAAAAAAAAGGTTTGGTGTAACACGGCCACCCGCGCGAAAGGCAAACCTGCGGACAACTACGCATATTTATAGGCAGGCAGATCAGCTGACAGCCATGGTTGCTAGGCAACCCCGCCATGTTGCTAATCAAAAGAAATGCGCTACACCTGTCCGGTAGGTTATTTAAACCCCCAGAAACCAGCACACTATGTGTGAACATTAGATCGCACCCGGTATGAGAGCGTTGCTCTGGTATAGGAGAAAGAATAGAGGAAAGTGAAAAGATAAAGAAAAGAAAGAGAAAGCTGAACAGAAAAGTGAAAAGATAAAGGGAAGATAAAGAGAATAGAAAAGGGAAAACTGAGAAGAGGCCTAAAAGATAAACTATATAAAGGTCATAAGATATACAAATTAATTTCTGGAGACAAATAAATAAATAAATAAATAAATAAATAAATAAATAAGCATTTTTCTTTTCATGAAAGAAAGGGGAGCATATATTTTTTGGTTTACATGCACATGATTCACAAGACACTCCCCTTTCTTTAGTTGAGTTACAAAGTGGCGTAGATGCGCCATTTCCTTGGCACTGAGAGATGCTTGCCGTAACCGATTAATCCCCGCCAAAGTACACATACACAGTACACCCCACGTCACAACGCGCCCCTCTAATACCTGCGTTGGGGCTCCCACTCTTAACAACATATCCAGTGACGCCATATGGGTGGTCATCTTTTTAGTTTATTTTTGCAGACTTATTCTGGGGTTCTTTGTGCATTAAGAGTTTAGAATACAACCACCTTAATTCAAAGTACAAAAACCTTCAGGACACTTTTCCCCACAAGGTGGGTGTGGTTACAGTATACGCATCACTCAACACAGCCAATCAATGAGATATTTTACTCTGTATAGTACTGTATGTGTCACACAGAAACGACGGTATTGCACCTAAAACCCGCCCAAATTCTCACGAAACACAAATGAAAGCATGACACAGAATGCTGTACTCCATAAAAAAGGAAAGTAGACTATGAACACCGAACCTTCAAAGATGAACGGACAGATCAATTTATGTTTAACCTTCTTTGAATCCAGTTTGTCTCATATGCTCCAAAACTGTGGTGCTAATAACAAACAATGTTTTTTAATAATAATAATATCTATGAGATAAAACACAGTTCTTGAGAGCGAACATATTTGCAGCAGTCCGAAGTGAGGGCGTGTAAAACACCTGAGAGTCCAGTGTTGTGCGCTCAAATCAAAATATTGAGTAGAAGGGAAGTTATGAGCAGTCAAGTGCTGGATTTAATAATCAACTTTACAATAAGCAACTAATAAGCTGCTTGCTCAATGTAAACAAGCACATGTACCGATAGATATTAATTATAAAAGCTAAACTGAATATTTTTACTGGTAATATTTTCACCGCAGAAATAACAGAGCTAAAGTGGTATACACGAAGTGGATTTCAACACACTGGAGTTATTTTAAGACAAAGTTTCATCTTTATGTGATCTACTTTTTCAATTTCTCATCTGTGACTCCGAACAGATAAGAGTGTATTTGTATAATGACAAAAGAAATACAATTTTAAAAAATGTCAAACACATTTTATTTCTTTGTATTAAAAAGTTAGGCAGACAGTTCTGCTAATATAGACATGCACAAGGCAGACATGTATGAACTAATATCACTGATTACATTAAAGCTTATTTTTTGTTTTTAACTTTTAACTATTTCTATAAACTCTTCAAAAGTTAACGTCGGGTCCCTCAGATAGTATTTAATAAAACTTTCTTGTCTCGTTGATTTTGTTTACTTGACCTTGTGTAACACCGTCACTGCGTCTCTATGGTGGCGTGGCAAGCTTCTCATCTGACTGAAGGCCAGTGAGAGTGTGCCAATCATACATGCACGAGTACCCAGGTTTTATTTTAATGTTACCAGAAGGGATAAGAAAGTGTTCTTGTGACTTGAGCGTTTCACACTTATCTACTAAAGGTTACGGGCTAAAGTCTTTGTAATAGTCATAGTCTACATATTTGGTGCCAAATAAAATTTTCAGGTCATATTTTCTGGCTAAATCTAGGTAGAGTGAGCTTTATAAAATTATCTAAGTCTACTTCCATATTATCACATTGAGTCTGGCAGGATGAGGCTTGACCGCATTTCCTTAAGCGTTTTTTTTTTTTTTTTTTTTTGGAACTCCCCAGAATTACCTGTCACTGAACAGGGCAGTCTGTGCTGAAATTTTAATTGCTTTCTCCGCTTGGTGAAAAAGGGAAGGGAATGAGGGAGAGAGTGTGCAGCCAAGCATATCAGGTCCCAGTCGCCTAACAAGACAGCCCGACATTGCACTGGTTTGGTGATTCCTAATGAGATGCCCTAAATAGGTTCGAGTGCCATGAGTCAGCCAAAGCTAGACTACTGCCACAAATCTGGATTAGCCGGGTTGTGCCTCATTGCCTGCAAACGAGAGATTACTAATGCGCTTTTCAAACAGGACAAGGCCACACATACACTACAGCGTAAGGACTGAGAACATGACAGGTTTATGTAATTATCAAGCAGTGGAGTTCGACTGACAGGCAAGGAGAAAAATCCACAGTACATTTGCATGTCTTATTTGACCAGGTAGCAATCTTTCAGCTTGCTCTTAAGTTATTCCAAAATGAATCTTTCCTAGATTAACCCATTAAATCAGTATTTCATATTGCAAACCTTAAGCCACAGTCAACCTTAATTCTCAAAAGGTACCAAATCAGCATTTAATCCTGCTGCTTAATTCAGAGCTGAATGGAGCTGCTGCAGCGTCGTGTTTCACCCGACCGACCGTCAGCAGAGTGACAGGTGAAGGCTCATGGGAAGGTTTCACAGGTCCGGCCTGAGGAAGGGCCGCATCCGCTCATTGTGCATTCATGTAAAAGTTATTGATTTTTCGACTCTTCGTTCTTGTACGAATCAATTCATGTCCAGGACGGTGGATGGGTACACCGAATAGGAGGAAATAAAGTAACAAGCCTCTTTGTGTCTTCTTTGGCACCTTTTAAATTCTTGGAGATTCTGGTTTGCTGAAGAATTTTGCCCATGCCTGGTGCAATTAGGACTGAAATGTAGAAGGAGTAGCTTTTCGTTAGAGTGATGCACATAACATGTAAATACTCTAGTGTATTTTTTTCAATACAAATGTACTGTACATGTATTTTACTGATAGATTCAGCATATGAAAAATAAATCTATTTAATCTACTCAAGTGATTTTTTTTGACATTTTGTTCCCTGCTCTGACATCCATATTTTAAAAAAAGTATTTTTAAAAAAAGCTTTCTTTGTTGTAAGGACTACACCGGCATAAAGATATTGCCATAAAAATATAAACTATATTAATTGGAAGATAATATTTTCCAGTGCTGAAGCAGGTGATTTCTCTCCAGTGTTAGAGAAGGTCTGGATTTAATGCAGATGTTGATGAAGCTTGAGAGCAGGGTTGGAGATCAGCATGTGAAAATGCCAGGAGACAGCATGGACTTCAGCTCGAGCAGCACTTGCAGGAAGTGCAAAGGCCCCTGTCACCACAACTAGTCCACAAAGACACTCACTGTCACTGCTGCTATATGCAAACACATATAGAGCAAAGCAGCCATGCTTTAATGCATAGAGTTGGAGAAAACTCGCACATCACGATTCTTTTGTTATGGCAATTCGTGTGTCATCACACTGACTCCAAAAATCATAATTTTAAATATATTTTTAACTTATATACAGTATGCTTGCATTTGGGCAGCAAGGTGGTGTAGTGGTTAGCACTGTCGCCTTGCACCTCCAGGGTCGGGGGTTTGATTCCCAGCTTGGGTTTGTGTGTGTGGAGTTTGCATGTTTCCCTTGGGGGGGGGAGTTTCCAAAATGGTGGTCATGGAACACCATGATTGGTGTTCCCAATTTGTCCATAGAGTGTGTGCCCTGCCATGGATTATGTATACCATGCATCATGCCCTGACTCTGGGATAGGCGCCATGATGATGCCATTCCTCTATAATCCTACTGATGGAGTGCTCTAAACTATTCACACCTTGTCAGGCAGCACAGCATCCTGTGTGGCAGGAGCAAATATTTTGTTCAGAATTGTACCAAAATCTGGAGAAAAAAAAAATGAAATCACGATATTTATAAAATTGTGATATTTAAAGAAACGCAATACAAAGGAAATCAGCACCAAGACATCATGATGATATTGTACCGGGTTGTCCCTGGTGATTCCCCTCCCTATGATGTGCCACACAAATCACAGTGCATAGAGGAACATGTTTCAGGAGAGACTGATTGATTTGTAAGGAGACATTTGCAGGGTAGATCAATATATATATTTTTTTGTATTTGAACATTGTCTTTTAAAAATAATCATGACACCTTGGTTTTAGGGATAAGTATGATGTGTCTAGCGGTGGCAGAATAGTGACCTGGAATGTTCTACCACATGTACAGTAGGGCACACATGGGATGTTTGTATGTTGTTGGAGTTTGATGCTCAGGCCTTGTGCATGCCTTGCTCCTGCCCTGTGCTGTGTGTCTTGCTTCCGTTGCATGGACTCCTTCGGCAATCTTAAATCATTTTGTCTGGCCTCTGTGTGTCACCATTCAGCAGCTGCCTTTGTTTATATCATGTTTATATGCCTTCATACTTTGCCTGAACCTTCTGCATGATGGTGTGGATACCAGTGATGTCAGCACACCTCAAAACTTTTTTTTAGGCATTTTGCTATTGAATGAGTAGACTTCTGCAGTCAGACAATGTGGAAGTGATTGAGCTGCCTGGTGTGCGTAGATCCAGTTTCGGGCAGTAGTGAAAATAACCACACAGTAGGTCTATAACTGTCAACTGCCTTGAGGTTTTGCCCTGTGACTGTAATACGGTATGTGGCTTCTGGTCTCATGGTGTAATGGCATTAATTCAGAAATGTAAAAAAAATAAATTTTTGTTTTGTTTTGAAACACCAAGAGATTGCAAAATGATGTGAGGAATGGTTCTCTCTATATTGGAAATGCTATTAGTAAGCTAATGAATATAAATGAACATGGAGTCTTATGAGGTACAGTAGGTGGCGGGAGAAATCAAGGGAAATGCAGCTAGTTGGAGAGGCAAAAGAAGACCCCCTAGAACATTGTGTTTTAAATATGTAGGCCTGATTTTCTAAAGTAACCATCAGTTTTACAAGTTTTTCGCCAGAAAGTATTGGACAGGATGGGTGAAAATTAATTAGGCAATAATTCATGGCTATAGGACTTGTAGTATCACTGGAGTCATGTCTCTAATTAGAGGATAGCACATAGGATTCCACATTTCCCGCGTCGATGCCATGAGAGGCAGCACATGTAATGTAAACAAGGATGGCCGACCGCTTGACTGTTCAGGAGCGAGCTAAGATCGCAGCATGCTATGAAGTGTGGAATTCTATTATTCTTGTGCAGAGATCCAACACCACATCCGGAGGCAATAAGAAACTGTGCATCAGACTGTGCATTCCATCCCCGGCCGCCGTTGAAATTTTAAGATTTTCCTATGTAATAAAGTACAATTTGTTTCAATCAATTTTTATTAGAAATATGAACTTTATTAACAGTTTTTAATGCTTAATTACTTTTTATCCATCCTGTATAAATTACATATATTATATTATAAATAACATATAATGACAATGTGATAGAATCAATCTCGCCTTTTTCACTAGTGTCCAAAAGAATATTTCATACGCGTTTGCCAAGTCAATTTATTTCAGCTAGATGACGGAGAGGCCTACAAACTCGTGTGTCTAGATTGGTTCAGGAAAGGCAATAGAAAAGTACTTGCACTCCCAAACCACATTAGTTGCCGGACAGGACGATCTGCCAGCAGCAACTCAGCAGCCTGGGTCTAAGCCTATCCTCAATAATTAAACCCTGGGGGAAATCTTCTATACTGCAGCATCATAACAGCTGCTTATTTTAGGATGGCAAGAGCAATATATTCTAGCGTTAGAGCGCATGAGGATGTTGACACATTTTTCCATATAAACACATATTACACAGACATTATTCATATTTGTACAGTATACTCTAGGTGTAATCTTATATTCTAGTTCCAGACATGACTATAGAGTCATCAAAAAAACGGCACTAAAAGTAACCGTCTGGTTTATTACCCAGTGAAAGAGCTTCATTAACCATGCTGGGTGTAATTAACTGTAGCAGAAAACACGTTATGGAAATGAGAATGTGAGGTTTTATGGTGTATTGGGTGTGTAGGGGGCAGGCCAGTCCAATTGTTTCATACACATCTCATCATTTATTCAGCAGTGCAGCTAGCTTGCTTCTCCCGCCTCCATGTTTCTCCTGCGCTAGCCATATCTCATGTCTAATGGCCATCCGGTCGCCTTGCAATGTCACACTGGTCATTTTATTCCCATCAGCAGTGCCGTGATGGCTATCAATTATTGCTGCGCCGTGGTGATATGAGTAATCGGATGCAATACCCAGGTGTGAAATTTAACACATGCACCATGTCATTTAATAAGAAAGACAAGCAGATGTGTGGATTGTGCATTATTACAGTATAGACTTTACTAAAACATAATACATTAATATAGATATTTAAAAATAATAATGAATCTTCAGATTATTGCAAGTGTGCAGTATGTTTAGCATTCATGCAGACTTTAAAATAGGTCCTGAATTCAGGATATTTCATAAATCATAACTTTGATATAAACAAGCTGTAATCAAGAAAGTTTACAGTTCTGATGCTTGCACAATAAAGATGTAAGGTTAGATCAATAACCTGCCACGCTAAGCTTAAATGTAAGTGCTGTGTCTCCGTTTATTGATTCAGTGGCCTCCTTGACCGAGATGTTTATTATCATGTTCAATCTTATCAAGTTAACTGTAATGCCATTAAATAGTTCTATAGACACTGCTTTAGCAGCATGTAGAACAGGACAGCTAAGCAATCTGGTAATGACCTGACACCAGATAAGCATTACTATCAGTGCTGAGATCTTGCTTTGCCTCGTTCTCGTCAAGGGGAAATGGAGCACACCCTTGAGAATATACCACGGTCATGCACCAGAAAGTCACCCGGTTTAAAAGTCTTGTACCCATTTATGACTCAAAAACAAACACTAAAGGAAATGCATGAAGACGTGATGTTGGCTTTAAAAAGCTTTCACTCAGCATTAAGTAACATGACAGACATAGTTTAAGGCATTATGACTTCTGAATTAGTCATTATTGCATTATGTAGGTCTGTGGGTGCATTCATATGTTTGGACTCTTTTTTTTATTTTTTTTTTTATCATGTTGCAGACCATGTACTGAAATAAATAAACAAATAAATAAATAAATTATATGTATGTATAATCTTGGTACTATTCATACCAAGATTAATTTATATATTATATATACAATTTCAATTGAAGGTAAAAATTCAAATGTATGGCTGTTGTTCTGATGAGTTGCGTATCAATGAGGAGAGAAGTTCAATTTTCTTTTGCAGGATAAAGTTCAGCAACATGCAGCATATATATTTCCTTGAAAAAAAAAAAAACTAATTTTATCCTGTTGTATGCAGTTCAATTAATAATTTGCATTTCTAAAAAAAAATTCAAACCTTTTGTTTAATAGTGTTGCTTTAAAAGAAACCATGATAATGCATAGCGCTCACCAAATGATACTTGCCTTTTATAAGACTGGGTCTTTCCTGCTGCATAACACAACAGGCCTCCCCGGGGTACGTGTGGAATTTCACACAAATGAGAATTTCACTGCCTTATTGTTTTTCAGGAAAGAATAATGACTAATCCTTGTGCTTTATATTGAAGAATCTTGGAGTCAATGCAGCCCCCCTTGTGTCATAAATCAGTCTAAATATTGGATTTAACAAATTGAAGGTGTGGGTATGAAGTGGAAAATAGCTTAGTTCCCTTTTAGTTCCCTTAATTGAGGAGTTAATTCAGTAGTAATATTACTAGCAAAGCAGTCACAAGTCCCAGGCTTACAGTATGTTTGAAGAGACACTCCAGGAAAGTCATATGAACAAACCTCTAGAAGCGTGTGCCAATGTCAGTTAGGTTCATTGAATTAGAGCCAGGAGATGTCCCAGTGCAAGGTGACTAAGGCCAGTCACAGCTATGCTGAAGTCTGATTTAGTCACAGCTGAACTTTTCCAAAAAGGCACAGACTCCTGGGGCCAATGGGACAGCATGATGAAGACAGGCCAGATATGTGTCACAGCTTCTGGGCATTGCTTCTCCGGCCTGCCCTTCCCAAAATCCTTCACGTTGACCATGGCGCATTCTTCAAGATGTTCTTTAACATGCTTCTCTGTGCTGATTTACTAGGGTGCGAGTATTCAGTTTGTGTATAAAAGTAGGACATGTATAGGAAGACAGGAATGAATGTTCAGCAGTGAAATCCGAGTCAACGCACTGCAACTGCAATGAACCTGCAGAGCACAAAGTCATACATGTGTACATACTGTACACAGGAGAGCGATTGCATCACTTTTATACCATGCTGTTAAGAAGAACTTTAAGGATGCATTTTTAATAATAATGGTAGACTTTTGTTTGTGGGTCACAAGCTGAAGGATGTAGGACTGATGAATTAAGCACGTGAGAGGTTTGAGATGCATTGGGTTGAACCCTTAAAATGCATTTAGCGCAACTTAGGAAAGAAGGCATACAGTAGGAGGTTTTGTACACTATACTACAATACAAGATACTACTATAAAGTATGTTTATTTTAGGGTGTAAATTATGCATGCTATATGAATTATTTTACTAACTGATTGAATAAAAAGTGTCTATAATTAGTGCTACATTATATTACTTGAACTGATGTTTATTCAGTGTTTAATCACACTGTGTATGGCTTCTTGTACGTGACTTAAGACTACAATATGAATTCTCCACCTCTCCCAAAAACTAATTTCACTTATAAACAATAATAATAAACAATAATAACCAATAATAGCAATAATACATATCCAAAATAAATACTCCTAATAAAATCAATTAGTTAAATAAATTCCTTAGATAAAGGACTTTTGATTTAAAAACCCACACTGTGAGAAGTTAGCTTTTGAGAAGAGTCTAGTTCACGTTAAAACACAAACATTTGTACTTATTAATAATAATTTATTTAGTGTTAGGTTCTGTTGTATACAGTATATGCAGACCTGTAGATAAATTACCTTAAGTCGTTTTTAAAGTGCGGCTTAAGTGAGCGAGGGCTTTTCAATTAGCAACTACAGTACATTCATCATTGACCTTTAGCTCAATTTTACATGTCTTTGAATTTATGTTCTCTTGCCTGTTTCTGTGTATGTAAATCTCCATATTAATGCACATCTCCAGGTATATATATGTGTGTGTGTGTGTGTGTGTGTATATATATATATATATATATATATTTAATTTAAATTTTAATTTATAGAACTTTATTAATCCCAGAGGGAAATTGCTCAATTTTCGCATATCCCAATTAAGAAACTGGGGTCAGAGCGCAGGGTCAGCCAGCTTATGGAGCAGCGCCCCTGGAGCAGATAGGGTTAAGGGCCTTGCT
>JAQQZT010000005.1:11209014-11225944 GCA_030068275.1 Clarias platycephalus | reverse complement strand
AAATTGATTCATGTTTGTGGCTGTAATGTGACAAAATGTGGAAAAGTTCAAGGGGGCCGAATACTTTTGCAAGCCATTGTATATGGTTACAATTACTAATACAGTGTTATGGAAGTAAGCAATGCAAGTCTAAAGAATGTTGGGAGTTTAATACTCCTTTATGCTCAAGCGACACAGATCCGTGCAACACAGCATAGGTCAGTGATGATTAAATATAAATACATGTGCTCATATGGAAGCCTTGATGGTGTGTGTGTGTTAACAGGGAGGCTTCAAACTTCAAACTGTGCATTTGGGTATATAATATTTATTTTAAAAAACAGCAAAACAAAAAAAATGTCTAACATGCTCTGGGCTTCGTATGCTAAGAGCTACGGATAAATAAATGTGTGTGTGTGTGTGAGGAAGCTGCAACAAGCTCACTATAATTCACATTCATACTTTTCAGTGATTCACTCTCCGTAGTTTGGTAACAGGGGAATAGCTGTGGAGATGTATAGTGAAGATGGTTGGTTCTTGGTTTTCTGCTTTTTTCTCTCGCCGCACTGCAGTGGAAGGTGAATGCGAGCATCATGTTCCATCTGGGCATATTGATCTGGCTAAAGCTGCCGTACCTGAAATAGCACAGAAACACGCACACTGCTGATTAGACACAGAGCTATGACACAGCACACCTCTTCCATGGCCTACGACTGACATTCACATACTGTATATCTAAAGAAGTGAATGAACAGTGGTACAATTACCGGCGTTTTTGTTCTTAACAAAAGACAAAAATAACCTTATAATAATACCCTATGATCTGGAGATATGCATGAATTAACATTTCTGCCACTGACTTAAGTCTTTGTTCTTCCTCAGGACTGATGTAAAGAAGCTGCTTTTTGGGTGTAGACTGCGACAGAGCAGTGCTTTTATTAATGAAGTGTTGGATGTTAAAAAAAAAAAAAAAAACCCTGAAGTGAGAGCCAAGTGGCCATGGTGTTTCCTGCTAGAGCTGAGGAGCACGGCCTGGCTTCTGTCTAATCCTGCCCTCCCTCTTTCTGAACCATTCTCTCATTTTCATGTCTCCTAAAACCTCTGGCCTATTTCCCCTGGAAACAATGCAAATCCTATAATCCACATATTATCAGCATGCTATGATTAAATTGGGAGAATGAGCTCTGCTTTAAGGAATAGGCTGTCTGAGCGGGGTAGGAGAGGACAGGGCCAGGTTTTCCGCCCTCTTTTATTTTAGACATTGTGGAATGCATTAAAGGGACTAAAGGGCACATCACCAAGAATATTCATGCTGTAGTCGTGCACATAAATAGATAGTTATATTCTAAATATAAAATGACTGTGTATGTTAACTTTGTTAGTGTTTTCAGTCAGTACCAGTAAATGGCCTTTACTTCAGCTAATTCATATCTGATCCAGTAAATTATTCTGTATAAACCTTAATGCCATGGATTTATACCACTAGATCTGCATAAAACTTTTAATAAAAAAAGAATAAATAAATAAACTATAATAATAATTGTATCATTTTGCATTCATCATTTTTGACCCTTTGGATACAGTGGTATACAGATGTGTGTTTTTTATTTTTGTGATTAAAAATAAAACAGCAATAGATTGTCAGCTCTTCGTGCACTTATGTTTGTGGAGGACATTGGGCAGTCTCTGTTGTGGAGGGATTTTGGCCCATTCTTTTTTACAACAGTGATCCAGTTCATTGAGGTTTTGGGCCATTCGCTTATACACAGCTCTCTTAAGGTCCCGCCATTTAAATTGGGTCGGCCATTCCAAAACCTTGATTCTTTTATTTATCAACCATTCTGATGTTGATTTATTAAGTTTTTTTTATTGATCCTTTATTTTACCAGGAATGTCCCTTGAGATACATTATCTCTTCTTCCAGGGAGTCCTGGCCAAGGTGGCAGCAATAAAGTTTAAAAGTTTCAACATACATACACATAGAACATACAATGTTAACACATATAAACATACAGACATTCCAAAAATGCAATTACATAAACAAACACGGACTAAAAAGACAAGCAGATGGGAATTCCAAATGTCAAAAAGAGACAGAAAGAGAAAAGAGAGGAGAAAATAAAGAATTCCAAATATGTGATTAAAAAGATTATGAAAAACAATAACATTGTTGTATAAGAACTGAGTTTAAAAGATTTTTGAAAACATTTAGAGAGGGTAGGGAGTCCAAATTTAGGATATAAATTTACTGGTTGTGGGACGGTACTTAACATTGTCCACATATTTTTTTTCTTTTTGCCTTAACCTTTGTTAAATAAATAATGGCACTGTGAAAAAAATACATATGTTGTTGTTTACCTCAGATTGTATTGCTAATACTAAGATATTATGTATACACACCATCTGTTGAATTTTGAAATGAACTAAAATGTTTGTTACTGTGAAGTATGCGATATGAAGGTGTGAAATCACGTTTATTAAGTAGATTTCAACTGCACTCTCATAAGCATATTACATTTTTAAATAAGCATCTGTTGAATTTTGAGATGAAGTAGTAATTTGTTTTATGATATAAGGGCATTTTCCATTTAAATTTTAAAATAGCATATCTTCTCTTCCCCTTGGCCGATTGCAATGAAACAAAGCCTACTGTATACAGTATGTTACCTCAATCTCGGCCAAACACATCTGTGAAATCCCTTTTAAATATGCACAAACATACAAACATTCCAAAAAACATCTTGTGTTCTATTACTCATCTTATGTCCCCCCAAATATCTTTAATGTACAGTATATACAAAGTATTTTATATACTTATATTAATATATACAGTATATACTCTACACACTAATTAGAAACTGGATAACTGCATGAATTTAAAGGTTACTGGAGTGACCAGTGAGTAGATATACACAATACAATGTACATATTTTGCATCAATATAAACCATGCTGTAAAAGCTCTCTGACTGTTACTTAGTAAAAGTTTGCATCAAATCTGTTCTGAAAACAGCATACTCTACTGAAAATGCTTTGATTAATAGCATTAACCACTTTCCCTCTTGGTATATTGGTAAATAATCAGAATGTTGTATGCGTATGCTATTTGAATCGATTTAGCATAGTGCAAGAGTAGCATGTTTCCAGTCCCTCACATAGAGTTATGCGTCATGATGAATGATTTGAAATATACAGGTGGTAGAGGAGCATAGTGTCAGGGTAACATATTTGAATGTGTGTGGGTGTGTTCTTAAAGTCCAGCCCTCTGACATTCTCCCAGGTGAAGATGTGCATCCTGGAGAAGTTTTGCACATCAGCACTTTTTAAATGGAATTACCCTTTTTATGTGAATAATTTCACATCAGGAATAGATGTAAAGTGTGTATTCAGTGCTGTTGCAGGACTAATGTCTAAAACTTTAGCATCAGCAGGATTACCTCTCACAGCCTACATCCTGTCTGTTAGCCCTACACTCCACAAATCAGCACCTCAGCACTCACACTGCTCTAAAGTGGCTAAGAGGTGCTTCTGTAGAAAGAGCAGTTAAGTAGTGTTTAAGCTCATGTCTGCAAATAAACAGAAAGATGTAATGCCTCTTACTATATATATACTGTAAATCAGACTATACACTATATTGTCAAGTATTCACGCAGTACTGTTGGAACAGGAAGGGGCCATCCCTAATAAGCACAAAGTGGGAGCATGAAATTGTCCAAAATGATATGCTGAAACATAAGAGTTCCTTTAACTGGAATAAATGGGCCGAGCCCAACTCCTGAGAAATAACTCCACACCAGTTCCAACATGACTGGATACCAGTGCACAAGACAAGGTCCGTAAAGACATGGATGAGCAAGTTCAGTGTGGAAGAACTTGACTGGCCTGCACAGAGCCCTGACCTCAACCCGACAGAACACCTTTGGGATGAATTAGGGCGAAGACTGCAAGCCAGGCCTTCTAATCCAACATCAATGTCTGACCTCACAAATGTGCTTATGGAAGAATGGTATAAAATTTCCATAAACACACTCCTAAACCTTGTGGAAAAACCTTCCCAGAAGAGTTGAAGCTGTTATAGTTGCAAAGGGTGGACCAACATCATATTAAACCCCGTGGATTAACATTTGGATGTTACTCAAGTTCAAATGCGTGTGAAGGCAGGTGGGTGAATACTTTTGGCAATATAATATGTATAAATTATAGATTTTCTCTATACATAAAGGCACTATAGGGTAGAATCTACCAAACACATTTTGCATGATGTGACCATGCAAATAATTTAGTAACTTGTATTAGAAACATATATAAATAAATAAATAAATAAATAAACTACAACACAAAAAGAAATGGTCAAACCTTGGATTGTGAGCATAATTCGTTCAGAAAGCACTCGTAGATCGAAGCCCTCGTATATCAAACATAATTTTCCCATAAGAAATAATAAACTTTGATGATTCATTCCACAACCCAAAAATATTCATAAATAAATAATTGTTAAATTTTAAGGTAAAAATAAAACAAATAACACAAATTATTGCAGGGGGCATTGTATAGGGGGAAGGGCTATTGTGTCGGACGACTTTTACACACACTTGCTTGCACGCACACACACACTACCAGAATTACTCCTCTAAACAGATTTATCTCCCACACTGCCTTTTAACTTTTTTTTTTTCACGAAGACTGGTGTTGCAGTACAGTTACTAAAGAACAGTCACAGACACAAAATTAAAAAAAAAGCGCAAACACAATGGTACGCGTGGTCACAATGTTATAGTAAACAGTACACGCACAAATGGATGTAGTCTATACGAGTGACGCACATGCACTGAGACGATTACCCATAATCCCACAGTACGAGAGACAGAAGAATTCAGTTGTTCTCAGAACTCATTGGCTCAGTTGTGATCATGTGACGCTTGGCAGACAAAGCGTATACGTACTACAGTACTCGTATATTAAGACCTCGCTTGTGCAAGTCAAAATTTATTTAAAAATTTTGCTCGTCTTGCAAAACACTGACGAAGTTACTTGCAATCCAAGGTTCCACTTTATACGCTTACTAAGCACTGTTAGGAAATCTATACTTATAATGGGTTGGGCCTCCCTTTGCTCTCAAAACAGCTTCAATTATTCATGGCATGGATTCCACAAGATGTTGGAAGCATTCTTTAAATGTATTGGTCTACTGTATATTGACATGAGTGCATCGTGAACTTCTTGCAGATTTTTCAGGTGCATTTTTGTTCTACCACACGCCAAAGATGTTCTATTGGATTCAGATCTGGTGACTGGGAAGGCCACGAACTTGTGTACAGTACATGAAACCAGTTTAAGATAACTTTTGCTTTATTACATGGTGCATTGTCATGCAGGAAGTAGCCATTAGAAGATGCAAATTGTGGCCATCAAGGAATGCACATGGTCAGCAACAATACTCAACCCACAAGTAAGGTTAGATGTAGATGATTGATTGGCATTAATGTGTCTAAAGTGTTACAAAAACCTTTCCCCACAGCATTACACTACCTGTTGGTGCCAAATTCTGTTGGTTCAGAAATCAACATTCATCAGACATTTTTTTTTTTTCTTCATCAGATTAAGCTTATTGGCCAGTCTGGCCATTCTCTATTGATCTTCTTCAACAAGAAGTTTCTGTCTGCAGAACTGCCACTCTAAGGACGTTTTTTCTTTATATATTCTGAGTAACCTCCAGAAAAATACTCAGAGTGGTGTGTCTGGCACCAACAATCATGACATGGTAAAAGTAACAGATCACATTTTCTCCATATTCTTGATGATTAGATAGCTGCCATGAATGGACATGTGTACATTTGTTTCTAATAAAGTGCTCAGTAGGTCTGTATGCCTTATTTGTATAACCACAACAATGGTTGTGTGTATGTGGGTTTAGTTGCCTGGTCATGTACAGTGTTTTGATGGTTTTTTAAGTTTAAGTACGGAGTTTAATGAGCTTTCAGGACAGATGTTTTTTATTCCTGTGGGTTGGGGCTGTGATACTTTACTTGCTGTATGTGTATTTTGTGTTTGGTGGGCAGTTGTAGGTTGGGGGAAGTGATTAACTCTTGCAACTCTTACAGACAGTATGTAGCTCATTAGTGTTCCTCATTACAGTTGAGAAACACATTAGTCTTGGGGTTTTTTTTGCTTGCAGGAATGTGCTTTTAATTATTGCAGCCATTATGGAGCCTCATCCTTGAGCAGAAACCTCGCTCACTGTGTAAAGACGCTGATTCCAATGCAGAGGTGTTCAGGATTCTCTCTCAGCACTTTCCCAGGAGTTAGTGCAGCTCAGAATGGATGCAGGAACGCTGAGCAACCAGTGCATCAGGGAACCTTCTGCACTGCAGTGTTGGGGTGTATCATACATCAGCTACGTGTCCTGTACCATTCGCCCCAGGGATTGGACTACTTGTCTTCATAGAGAGGAATGCAATAGTCCTGTTTCTTTCTGTCCAACCTCTTTTCATTATCACTGGTGGAAGATTGAACACCATCCTGCAGGCATGTAGAGGCCAGGCATGTGAAAGAATGAATTGTTGTCAGTGCAAATCAAGGAGAAATCTAACACTGACACATGCTGGAGACCAATACGATACTGTATATCACCTTGCATCACAGTATTTTAGTTGCTTTCTTCTTTGTTTGTTTCCACCCTGCACCTGCATGGCATTTTCATTAGGAAACTGGTTAGAAAATTTTACTTTGGTAAGTTTTTAACATTCTGAAGTCATATTCCACAGCCTTCAAACAGTCATTTTAGATAATGATGATTGAGAGCTGGAGTGCCAGAGGCCAGAACACTACAGCCACCAGTGCTCACTCAAGCATCTCAGCATCATCAATTGATAATCTGTTTATGGGGCTGATTATGGATGATGAAAATGAAAATTGCTCTAGAGTGCCTCTTTTTGGAGTGGTGTGTGTGTGTGTGTGTGTGGACCTATTTCAATACATATATTCAGGAGTTTCAATGTGAGGAATTAGCAAGAAATTAATTAAAGGCATTACGAGGGCATGAATTTCCCCTACAGCAGTAAAGTCCATAGAGACCTGATCCTGAAACACTTTGTTTTGCTTTTAATTAATTTCACTTTAATTGCCTAACACACATTTTTTTTCTCTGAACTAATATTACTTCTTTATTTGTAGACTGTTACGTAACTTGCAAAAGTGTGTGGACACTATCATTACATCATTAGCATTTCCCTAAACTGTTTCCCCAAAGTTGGAAGCATACAAATGCATAAAATGTCTTTGTATGCTGTAGCATTATGATTTAACTTCACTGGAACAAAGAGGCCCAAGCATTTTCCAGCATGACTATGCTCCTGTGCATACAGTAAGGTCCAAGAAGATGTGCTTTGCCAAGAGTGGAGGGGACTGGGAGAACCCAAATGGCCTGCACAAAGCTCTGACCTCAACCCTAGTGGACACCTTTGAGGTGAATTGGAACACTGCATGTTCCATGAACAGTAACCTGAGTCTCCTCTCCCAACATCAGTTCCTTACTAATGCTCTTGTGGCTGAATGAGCAAATACCTACAGCTACTGTATGGTCCAAAATCAAATGGAAGACCTTTCAAAAGGGAAAGGTCAGAATAAAAGCAAAGTGGGACTAAATCTGGAATGGGAGGTTCAACAAGCATACTGTATATGGGTGTGACTACTGTATTTCACTATTTTTAGTATAGATTATATTCATGTAGAGTTATTTATGCTTTTCTGGTGGTGTTTCTTCAAATGATTTTTCTCGTGGTCTGAGACACTAGTGGTCTGATTTGATGGAAGGAGCAGAATGTTTTGCCTACGCCATTACACTGAAGCATGTTCCCATTAAAAATTACAATTGGGCGAACTGTGAAAACTACTTTAACATACTAATAAATCTGATTATATTGGATATGGTGAGCATGTGATCATGTGTTTGACAGGAAATTAGTGGCAACGTGATAGAAACATTGAGAACCTGAAAGGGACATGGCTAGGAAGTAGTATGAATTTAATAAATGTTTATTTTTCCATTTCGACCCCATTCCCCATCCTGCATTCGACAATATTTTTAGGACGCCATTGGAACTTCATGGTCTTGGGCGCCCAAGTTACTGTCAATTTTAGTTACCATTTCAGAAAGGTCTGCTTCAAGCAAAGAAACCAATCGAGGACATTGCTGAAATTACTGAGTTTGGGAAGGATAATGCTGCACCACTTAACTTCCCAGAAGAAATGTGGTTTCTAATATTAGTAGTAGTAGTACTGTAGTAGTAGTAACTTTTCACAAATCCTCTCATAACAGATTTATTTAATGAACAATCATTTAGATTTTATACCCATTACTTAAATTATTACAGTTATATTCTGGTTGTTTATTTGTGTTGCCTTTTTAATTCCTGAATTTCTCAACCACAGAGCACAGTGGACTTCCAAGGACCTCCAAGATGACATTATTTAATGATACCTGTTTTTAGAGTTAATAAGGTTTAGATTAAACCCATTTTAATCAAAGTGATGACTCAAACCATCCAAATTACTATAGAAATGTAATAATAAATATAATAATAATGCCCTGATTATAGAGACATTTGAGAATCTTTGTCACTTGAGAATCATTAAATTATAGTGCGTCTCTCGATTTGAATGTAATAATGTTATAATATTGCGATAAGGGTTGAACAGCTTTGTATACTTGCAAGCCTCCAGTTCAACTAACAGTGTGAGAAATAAATGCCTTACCAATAAATTTTTATCCTTCAAACAGATCAGGTACATCAAATAACAGTAGCTACAATTTGTTCTTGCTGTTGAGAAACAAATGTATATCCCTCTATATTACCTCTCTGATGAACGAGCCACTCACTTTTGATGATGAATTGTTCACAATCTAGAGTAGCTGCCATTTATTCGTTAGCCGTAGAACTGCCTTGTGTGTCTGCTCTAAAATGCACCAAACTCACGCTTGACCTCGAATTATAAACTGATCAGCCATAACATTAACACCACCAGGTGAATTAAATAACATTAGTTACAGTATCCATTATATACATGTAAGCTGGTGACATCAGGGGTTTTGATCACAAAGAGCAGGCGAAGAGTTCAAGGTCCCCAGATCTTAATCTGATTGAGCATCCATGGGATGATCTGATCCATGGAGGCCCCATCTTAAAACACTTAAACCATCTGCTGCTAATGTCCTGGTACCAGTCACCACAGCACACCTTCAGAGGTATTGTGAAGTCATGAGCTGCATGTGACTGATGTTTTTTTTTTTTTTTTTTACCAAATATTCTATACAACAGTTCCTTAATGTACCTACAAACAGGAAGGAACAATAGAGAAATGGCACACGGAAAGAACCATGCGATAAACCACACAGGAGTTTCCCATAGCCAAAGCAAAACAAGTCACTAAATAACCCCAACGTCCACACGTCATAATTTTATACCTACTACAGAATATTAGAAGGCCATTAGCTGAGAATAGAGGAAGGATGTGCTATGACTTTATCAGTGCCCGTGCACTTGGATTTAATGCAGCTATGAAATTGAACTGTGTGAACAGTATGAACTACGGTAATATATACGATTGGGTTTAGCCTGCCATGTTTATGTGTATGAGGGTGACTGCTACTATAAGAAGCAGCTTTCCACACATGATGAGCGCCTTCTGTCAGACACAACAGGATGGGACTGCCATCCCCAGACTCATAGACAGTAGGCTTTAAATTCTACTTCTTCCAGTTATTTTCCTTTCCATCCTCTTATTGATCTTAGATTTTCATCAGGCACAAGGCTGTGAGGAATCCCAAGCAGAATCCCAGTCAGTACATAAATCGCCGCACAAGTCTAGTCGTGGTCATAATTTAGATGTGCTCGGCTTCTCGGGGTTCCAGTCTTCCTCCGGTAAAGCATCCTGTTGATCTATAAATCCAGCAGCATGATGTGATGGATGGATTTTAATGGTGTTACAAATGCTGGACTGACCACTTAATCACCTTGTGCAGTTTATGCAATCTTCCACCTCATTCCTGCACAACACACCACTATGCTCCATCACCTTAACCGTGGCCTCTGTTAAAATCAAAACAAACAAAAAGCATGAGATATTATAAGAAATGCTAATTGGTTATACAGTATGGACACCTTGTGTATGGCTTAGTGCAGAGATGTTACAGTATGAACATTACCTGTCTTTTAACACAATCAATTTAATCTATGCATGTCTTCTGTATGTTCTGTTTTGATTTAGAGAATAATTAGTTGAGTCTGTTGACAGTGCTGACATACAGTACAGTGTGGGCCAACTGTAAGAGTTGCTTACTGAAGAAAATGTCTTTCCTCATAGACCATTATGCAGAACGGATGTGCTGAACTGACAGGTATTATGCATCCGAAAAATAAAAGTTATTGTCATGTTACCCTGTACAGGGAGCTCACTGATGTGTTAAAACCATTATCCAGCTCTGTGTAGTATAAACAGACAGTTCAATACTTTATTAGAGGCAGCACATTATCCATCTCCCCGAGAGGCTGGCAGGTATCAGCCCATCACAGATAAGGGCAAAAATACACTCAAAAGCAGCAGTCGTGCATTAAACAATAGCCTTCAGCATTATTTTAGCTTGATTTATTGTTTGAGACTAATCCATATAGACAAATCTGAAATGGAGAATGACATGAGCATTGAGGTGTGAATTAGGGAAATCAACTCTTGGCTTCACTATGAATTCATAATAAGTTTCCAATTAACATCCACCCGTTAGCAATGAAAGACTAATCATCGCCGCAGTATCAGTCAGGAGAAACTGTTGAAAACAATCTAATAATAACCGACCTTGTTTTTCCATGCAAAAAATTTGAATGTTTTTTTTTTTCTCACTAACAAGCTCCTCATGAGCAACCAGATGAAAGAAATACAAAGGGAAACACTTTATCTGTTGCATGTTGAAAAGATATGTTCTTCAGACAAGGTGATCAGGAACCCTGTGGAAACCAAAACCTGTTAAATTCAAATGATATGCACACATTTGTGTAGTAATTTTGATAATATTCCATTTATTAAAGGATTAACCATTCTTTATTCGCATAAAGATTCTTTATAAGCTACAGTATGTCATGTCAGCAGACTGACTACTGAGATCATATCTTTATACTCATAAGACAATAAATTCAGTTTAAATACATTGTCTCTCTTTAAAACGCTCCTTTTGATATAGCCTTAGATTTGTAGGATTTGTGCAGAAAGCTGCTGTCAAGTTTCCGGCACATTTGATCAGTTTAACTGGTGTGGCTTTGTGAATACTAAATACCTGCTGCAGTATTGCCTTATTCATACTCTCAGACTAATGTTTAATCTGAGCTGACTGAGTGCTTTCCAATTTAAGATACAACACATTACGAGGGTGAGTGCTGAATTAGTGCAGATGAAGTACATCTGTGTGAGGCCATGATGTTTTCGCATTTTAAACACAGATGGCTCTAATTTCATGCAGACAAAGGCGACAAATTGCTGATATACTGTAATATCATAACAGCAATATGTAACTGATTTTGTTGAGTCATAAGCCAAATTTTTTAAAATCATTTTCGCCCATTTGTTGCAAATATACTATAGACAGCCTGCTTAGAAAATATTGGAAAGGCCAATTCCTTTTTACTTTTATTATGCATGTGTTAGGGCTTGGAAGTGAGCAGAAATATTGGAAAGAATACATTATTTCAAGTTGTTCTGTCATCTGCTCGCAGATCAGATAATTCGATCAACACACTTTGATTTTGACACACTTTTTATGTCGAATGCCAGTTTTGATGCAACCCTCCTAGCCTAACCCTACTAAGGGTGCCCTGCAACTTCATTGGGTTGTATCTGGGGAATTGGCTAGGTCTGATGCATTGGCTGGGATGCAACCCTCTGCTTTCCTCATGGCACGTGAGAAGCCTACATTTGAGCCACCAATGCCATTCAAAGTAAATTACACTTAATATTTGGTTTCACACCCCTTGCTTGTTTAATGGCTGTGCCAAAGAGGCACTAAAGTACGGTACCCACCAGTCATAGCATGTCACATCACTGATCACTTTTACTCATGTCTCATTATTTTCTGTTCATCAATTTGTTGTATTTGCTATGTTCAATACTTGTGCAATGGAAATGATTTGTCTGTCTTTTCTCAGTTATTCTCGGTTGGCTTGCTTCTCCCCATAGACACATCTCTGCTCTTCATGTATAACTTTTTAGCAATAATAGGACTCACAGGTGAAACCCAGAATTCAAACCAATAGTAGACATTCAGAGCTATTTTTTAAAATAATCAGTCTAACATGGCACATCTGGACAACAAGAAACAGCTGTCAGACACTTGTTTCAATCTTTTTGATCGCGGGTAAAATGGGGTGGGGGGGGCAAACAAATGGTCAATTGGTTAACACATTTAGATACTGTATAAATATAAGGAGATGGAAAATTCTGATCTGTTGTCGAATAATTATCTTTTAATTGCAATGCAAAATGCCATAAAAGCTAAATAACTGGTCATTGTAATACTTCAAAATAATATGCATAATTTTATAACAGACCAGTTTTTTGGATATACTGTACATACAATTATAATAAATTTGAACAGGTTACTTCACACAACTAGTATGGTCAAAATGGAAAAATGTGATTTATTAAGGTCATACTGCAGTACTTCATTGTGACTGGGATAACTAAATATGATTGACTGAATTATTGTTCTATCAATAATATCTACAAACAATCAGACTTCTTGGTTTCTGCATGTAAGCAGGAACTGGAGGATTTGAGTGCATATTTCGACAGCATTTATAACCCTTGATCTTGGTGATTGTATTCATTTGAACCCTGGTTTACAACAATTCCAAGAATGTATTTGCCAAAACATCCTCATATCATTATGCCTTACTATTGTATTTGCAATATGGTCATAAAAATGTGTCCCATTGAGATTTTTCTTCCTGTAGGTGAAGGAGGCTGAATGATTCCTGAGGTCAGCATTGTAGCTATGTAGCTTTGTTTTGTTGTATTTGTTTTCTGCACTGTAGGATGTGTGTGTGCAGGTGTAGGACATTATATATTAGTTGTGTCTCTCTGTGTACAAGCATGAATTGTGTAAGTGAGAATTGGTTGCCTTAGTAGAAGCCTCTCTGTGAGATTTACTGACAGTGTGACAAGTATGCTGATGTGCAAACATGCCTATGATAAATGCACACGTCATTCGGGACCCAAGGGAATCGTCTCTCATCTATAGTACGCTGAAACGTCTCAATTTACGCGTTAGAGAGGCTGGACTTCAACTCATGCACTCGTGCACATGCTAATCCTACAGTACTGTATTTAGTATTGTTACATGATATTAGATAATCCTAATAAAGATGTTTATTATAATAAGATTTTCGTGCCTTTATTGAAATAAATCAATATGTTGACCTTTTTGTCAGTTGACATGTGCGTTCTGAATGTGCTGTTGTGCATCACATCAACTGGTGCATCAGCTTTCTCTCTCTCTCTTACACCACAGTCCTGAGAGGTCAGCCTGGTTGAAACCGGAGTGTTTTGCTTTATAAATACATTGTGCTGGGGGAACTGCAGAGGTCAGGGGTTTTAAGCATGCTTTTTGCTTTCGCAAGTGACAGGTAATACTCCACTAGGATTCTGGTTCCATCCAACACACCTTTGAATGTAGATGACAGTGCGTTGTGTGGTAGTGTAACACTCAGGTCAGCTTTTTAAAGGCACTGGCAGGTGCAGTACTCATAGAAAAAGTACCAGAGCATGTCCTACCGTCTCCTCTCCTCTCCTCCCTTCTACTCTCTTCTCATTTTTTTTTTTCTGGGCTTCAATCCCTAGAGAGCTGAGTGTGGAGAGATAGCAGGACAGGATGTAGACAAAGTGTCTTATCTACCCTCTAAGGACTGTCCTTATCTGTCATAAATTAACATTAACCCCATTAGTTGTTGCCCTTGTGGTCTGTGCTCTTTGCTCAGAACTGGATATGGGGTGGAATAATAGTGATCCAAGGGTCATGTATGTTGCAGTTAATAAAGCAGCCAAAAGAGCAACTCTGTCTTTGTCCTCATCCTGTCTCCTGCCTTTTCAGCCCAAGCTGTATCATAATGAGAGGGGAAAGAGAGAAGGTCAGCATTCCTCATTAACAGCCAATGAATTCTTAATAAGGGTACCAAATGGCTCCAGAGTAATGGCTGCATCTTTCACTTGGAATGTGAGGCAGAAATTGCCTGAGTTTGCAAAAAGAAAAAAAGTACCTCGTCTAGCACCCTCAGTAGTAATATCAGTCACATTTCCCATGCTGATGCTTAGTGCTTTATGGTGCATTTCTATGTGTCTGTGCGAGAAACCAGAGACATATTTGTTTAGGACTAGCATTAGTACCGATCAGTGATGGGGGAAAAAAGTTTATAGACATAGTTAAAAATAAGCTGAACAGCTTTAATGTAATCAGTGATATTATTATTTAAGGTTGAAGCCAATGGACGTGTCTGCTTGTCTTTCTGTATGGCAGAACTCTTTGCTTAACTTGTTAATACAAAAAAATACAATTTTGTAAGATTAAGTATCTTGTGTTTAGGTACTTGTACGTAGTTGTACTTGTTTCGTCGTCAGCCATATACACTCCTTGTTCGGGAATCAGAGAGCGAATCACAGACGAAAAATTAAAAAAGTAGATCGGATAAAGATTAAGTTTTATCTTAAAATGACCCCAGTGCGTTAAAATTCACTTATACCACTTCAGTGCTGCTATTTCACCTGGGAAAATATTAAGTAATCCCAGTAAAAATATTTAGTTAAAATTTTCTCAATTAATATCTATTGGTGCATGCTTTTGTTTACAAGTAGCTTATTAGTAGCTTATTTTAATGCTGAGTAAATCTGGCACATAACTGTTCATAAAATCGCTTTTCCTTAACATTTTGATTTGAGCGCATAACACTGGGCTCTCAGTTCAGGTACTTTACACGCTCTCACCTCGGACTGCTGCGGATAAGCCAGAGCGGCGCTTCACATTACTGCTTATCAGCACTACAGTTTCCCGACATATGAGACAAACTGGTCTTAAACTTCCTGCAGGAAGAATAGACGTACATTGATCTGTCCATTAATTTTTAAAGGTTCAGTTTTCATAGTCTACTTTCCTCTTCTTTTTTTTCGTAAGCCATTGTGTTTTATGAGGACTTGGGTGCATTGTAGATGCATTACGGTCATTTCTGTATCTTCCAAATACTCTCTGTATTTATGGTAAACTATCACGTTGATTGGTTCAGTTGGGTGATACATATAACCACACCCACCTCGAGGGAAAAAGCGCTACATTCATCCAAAAAGGCACTGGAAGCTGTGACACAATCTGGGACATAACTGCTCATAAGTCTCTTCTATTCAACATTTTGAGTTCATTTATGGTGCAGATTTAACTTCAGGCAAATACCGAAGGACTGGCCTCCTTGATGCTGTTACCTCTCACAGCTGGAGGTCTAGAGAGAGCTGATTGGCCGAGTTCTCTCAGAGGGGAGGGATGAGAGGTACTTTGTGCTCCCACATTTAATCACGTCTCTACAGCCAATTAGGGGCATCTGTGAGCTCACGCACGCGGAAGGAGCGGCTAGTGCTTTCCTCTGAGTGTGTTACTCCGCCCCTAACGGTGCGTGAGTCGAGCAGTTCGAAAACTGATGCGGTCGGCTGGCGTCACGCGGTTCGGAGGAAACACGTGATAGTCTTCGGCCTTAATGTGGGAGTCTAGTCTAGTAGCCTTAATGTGGGAGCCCTCTAGTGACGGGGAGGAATTGGCCACGACTAAATTAGGGAGAAAATCGGGAAAAAATCCAAAAAATAATAATAATAAAAAAAAAAAAATACAGAAGGAGTGGAAAAGTTTCATTAATTCTCTCCAGCCACTTTTGTGTGATTCTGTTGCAAAATCTGGCATACAGACAGACAGACAAGATATTATTGAAATACTGACTTCAAAATAATGTACAGTGGAACCTTGGATTACGAGCATAATTCGTTCCGGAAGCGGGCTTGTATTTCAAAACACTCGTAAACCAAATCGAATTTCCCATAAGAAATAATGGAAACTCAAATCATTCATTCCACAGCCCCAAAAAATATAAGAATATAAAGTAAAAATAAAAAATTAACCTGCAACTTTAGAAAAAATTAAAAATAAATCCTGACAGAAAAGTATATCCGTTTGTGCGTGCAGGCGCTATGTATATGTGTGTGTGAAGCTAAAGTAAGGAGCCCCTCCCCCTCTCCCCCTTCTTGTCTTACACATCCTTCCTCCACTCTTTTTACACACACGTGCACACACAACGGAAACACTGTTTTATCGCAAAAATAAACAAGAAATCTCTCTAATGACACTCGATTGAGCGACACACTAACGGAATCATTGCTGTAAAGTGAAAAATAAAACAAATTAACTTTCACATTACCTTTGAAACGATTTGCGACAGAGCAGTGTTTCTGTGTAGAGCAGAGAGAAAGAGTGTCTGTGTCTGTGAAGGCGAAAGTAGGAGGTGTGTGTGGGGCATGGTGTCCATGACTCATGCGCACACAGACAGAAAAAGCAGGCTGAGTCAGAGAGAGAAAATGGATGTTTAACCTCTCAATACTCCTAAACCAAGACTTGTTCGTTTTCCAAGTCAAAATTTATTAAAAATCTTTGCTCGTCTTGCGGAACACTCGCAAACTGTGTTACTCGCAATCCGAGGTTTCACTGTATAGACACAACCTTTTTTTTAAAATATAGATTTAGACTTAGGCTGAATCCCATTTATATTTTCTACCCCTTCCCCTTGTCCCTTGAAACGAAGTGGAAAGGGGAAGGGTTTAAATACTTCCCCTAAGAAATGGGACACCACTACAACACTGTTATACGTCATCATACGTTGTCG
>JAQQZT010000005.1:11191139-11208914 GCA_030068275.1 Clarias platycephalus | reverse complement strand
CCCTTCACGTGAACGCGCCAAACGGAGGGGTAGGGCTATGTGAAGGGGTAAGGGGTAGAAATGGGATTCAGCCTTAATCTCACCAAATAAATACCATCAGTATCCACATTTGCAATGTACCACATACTTGCAGTTCAATGTGATCAACTCTGTGTGTTTATGTGCATGAATGGAGATTTTGGGTCAGATAATGACGACACACGACTTAAGATGAGATACTGTATCTGATTCAGTCTGGTTAAGTTCAAGTCAAATGTTTGGAGACAATTTACCAAAAGATCTGTATTACAGGATTTCTCTGGCTTGAATCAGGATCGGAAATGACCGCTGTATACCCAACATCTTTCACATTAAAAGTTCATGTTATAAATACATTTTGACAGGAAATTTAATCGAGGTGTGAACTTAGAATCAGACACATACAGTATCTAGGTTTATTGGAAATTATTATATATCTTTGCATACTTCAGCGTCCGCAAATCAGTGTAGTACATTTACTAACCCCAATATGCCAAAGATCTTTGGACTGAAACCATTAGAATCATAATAGTTAGCATTAGCATGAGAAACTGTTTCATCTCACCCAAGTCAGATCTTAGAATCTGCAACCCCACCAACAACTTTCTGATTGATAAACTTTCTTGATAATTAATTAATTAATATTTATTTATTAATAAATAGAATTTTTGCAATTAACAAAATCAGGATTGTTTTAGAAAGTGAATCAGTAGATATTCACCATCCTCAAACCAGTGAAGATTTTAATACATATTCTTTAAATAATAAAAAAAAAAAAATTCAATTTGTTTTAATGTAGCATTTTGTTTCAGACTCGTAATCATGTTCCTCTGCTATAATATTGAATTTTATTGGAGTTACCTAACACTAGTTCACATTACATATGATTTTGTTCCCAAAGGATTTTTAAAAAAAATCAAAATGCGAAGATTATTACTCCATAACCTCTTCATAAATGTCTAACAGACTTTAAAATGGAACTAATCTTTTTATTCATATTTAAAGAAATATCTACCCCATTAAACCATTTAAGTGAAGTCTGATAGATTTAGTGTTGAAATCACCCTGGAACACTGGCTCTTGAAACGGCCTTTTCTTCTCTCATGTTCATTAAGTGCACATTAATAATGTGGTCCTGGGATGACTGGAGCCAAAGGCAATGACACTTTCTTACAAGATGTTGAGAGTTCAGGACGGTTGCTCTCGAGCTGTGCTTATACTAAAGATAAGAAGAATGCTCAAGTCTGTTTTGTTCTCTTTTTTTTTTTTTTTTTTTTGAGTCTATCAGTGATGATTCATTTTGTGACTGCAATTATCTACAGAAATGCTACAGTCTACAGTTTAGCTATAGCATTTTACAATTACCCCTTATTACACTGATATCCAAGTTCCCAGAAATGCTAACCCTAAAGCAGAGACCAAACACTGAAAAGCTCTCATTCACTCTTACTCATTCTTTATACCACTTAGAGATGGGATGCCTATCCAAGGGGACTCTGGGCATTACTCGGAGGAAACACACCAAGCACAGGGGGAACATGCAAACTCCACGCACAGACCAATGAGGTGGGCGGAAACCCTCGAGGTGCAAGGTTACAGTGAAAACCACTACGCCTCCATGCCACCCACGGAAAAGCCAGTACATTGAAAGAACACATGATGTGAAAGACATGGTGCTCTCTGTAGCAGGACTTTGAATTATGAATTTGCAAATTTGGTTTTGTGAACCGGTAGAAAACAGGGCAGGGTTGTGATCTTCTAGTAGTAAAAACTCGGCGTTATGCTTTTAGCTTTATGTCCACTGATGTATGCTAGTGCTTTTCTGCAATTTGTGTGCTAGAATATTTTTATTAGAAATGGTGCCTGTTATGTTTAAATTTGAGGGAGGGCCTGCTTTGTTGTGCACCTCGATACACGCTGACATGCTTGCCAACCAGGACATCATTCATATGATGGTGTCTGACTGTACTCTTGTGTATTCACAGAAAAGATGGTATTTTAAGATGGCTTTAAGACCAACGTCCTGAGTAAACATCCATCACGTACATCAAAGAACTAGAGTTGTTAAACACGATCCGGTGACATCAGGACAAACAATGAGAGGAAGTACAAGCAACAAGGAAAGAGAAGTCTGGGAAATTGAACACTGTCTGAGGGAAATGTAAAAAGACAGTAACAATTACTCTGGATTTGCAGTAATCAACAAAATCCTCATGAGACATGGTGAGAGGATGTACTGATGTACAGTGGGGTCTAAAGGCTGAGATATTATATTACTGATGACAAATGTTTACATAAATACATCAGAGTATTTGGTATGTGCCCTTTCTTGCTTTAATGACCGTGTACAGTACACTCATGCTGGTATGGTGCATTTTAGCCTAAATCCATCCATGTGTATCTAAACACATTCTTCAGTAGAAGAGATTAAGGATGAAAAAAAATCTGACCTTTTCTACGAAGTAGCTAACATTCTCAACATCACTCATTTACATACATTTAAATAGAAACACTTGATTATTAAATATTCAATTAAATATTGAATTAAATATTCAATATATTCAGGATTTACTTTGTTTCAAATTTTTCTAAATTCTAAAACCTTCTGTTTTTTTTTTCTAACTTTAAATACCAGATGGAGTTCCTGACTTTTCGAAGCCACTGTACAGCAGTGTCCTAAATCATCTCTCTAACATAGGTTATTATCAGATCATTTTGATATCAGGTGACAGAACATGATCTGCTGTGCCAGCGTCTGCCCACGAGCTGCTCAGAAGGACAGCGTCATGAGAATTGGCTGAAGACAGCATGATGGGAAATTAAAGGAGAGACTGACATCTCTCCGCGTGTATGCATGTGTGTTTAATCATCTGGTTGATGTATGCTTTTGGACTCGTTCTCCTGCAGTTTGTATTTTGTTGATTGAGGATGGATGTGTGCAGGCAGCCGTACATGTATGTGAGTGTGTCTGCAATATGTAATGTGATTATGAGACAACATGAATGCAATATGTCTTGACTTTTCAGCTACACAGCATGCTTTTTCTTTCGCACAGTCAAAGGATTTTATCTATCATTTGTTACCCTCTCTTTGTAGTTCAGCAGGTGGAAAGAAAGGTAGCTGAAATGGAAGAAGAGCCTCATTTGTATGCAGATTCAGTTCGAGGTGAACATGTTGGCGATGCCAATATGAAAGGAAGCTTTTGATTGGTCAGATGTGAGGATGGACAGAGCAGGAGAATGATTGATGTCAGGTCCTGAGGATTTAACTTTTCTGGTAAACAGCGTTAGATTAAAGGGTTTATTTGTGCAGGCTGCTGGAAATGAGATCAGAATGGTTTAGGATGATAGTTCCCCATCCTCCTTGTGTGACCTGGGTACATGCTCCAGCACACACTGATTTATTTCTTCCAGAGAGCCATGCGGATGACAGTACAGTTCTTTTCTCATATATACATCAATAATTGAAGCATCGGTTCTGTCCTTCAAGGAGAGTGGCCAAAAATGGTTACAACACTTTACATCTATCTATCTATCAATAGTTTAAGGTGATCATTTAGGATTTAAAACAATAAAGCATAAATAATATCGTTGTTCCTTGTCTATCCACACACCAGCAAGCACAATGTACTGATTAGGCACAAAATGTGTCATGCTTCCCGTGGTCTTAAATGCTGCTCTGTATTTATGACCGACCTGCTGTGTGACTGAGTATCGTCCTTCATCTCGGAGCACATCCTCGCTTACACGTACAAGCTATCTGACAGTGTGGACAGTGCTGATAAGATGGAGTACACAGCAGAGTTTAGAGGAGCTCAGGGTGTGATGGCGAGATGCTTGCAGGATAGTGATGCTGGACTGGCCTTTGATTCCACTCCTCATTATGCATCCACACTCTCTCATGCTGTCAGCCTCAAAGGCGGCCTGCAGTACCATAGCAACTGGCCTGAATGAGGAGAGAGGAGGGGGAACACAGTATGTTGTCTGGCAGTGGAACACAGCTGGACCACGCTCAAATGGGCATCTGACTTATCATGCATTGTTTGACCACATTGTTTAGTCGTGCAGTGTGTTAGTGGATGGAGGATTCTGGGTGTAAAAAATGTGACCCGTTATATCGAGTCAGGTATTTAGCTGCGCAGGTCAGTCTTGTGGTGAAATGCATTAAATTGATAAATAATGTATCTTTATTGTAATGTATTGTATCTATATTGAAAAAAAAATGATACTCAGATTCCAAGCTTTCCAAGCATTTTTTCGCTATAAAACAGCACTGCTGGCAATGATATTTTTTGGGCTATCAGGGACATCCTGGTGTCAAAAAGAGCCTGACGGTTCCCTCTTTCTTACTACAGAATGCTCATTTAAATTTCCTAAAAATAACATTTTGTTGTTTTTTTCTTAAGGCCGTCCTTGTACTATAAAGCAACAATCTCAGCAACGGCACATGACACTTGGTTTCAAAATGGTATAAAAATTCCTTGTAACATGTACCTTATCATGTGACTGTGTGGATCATTTCCGGTTCAAGTACGATGTGTTCTTCTCAGCTCTGGTGCTACAGTATAGTGAAGGCTTGGTGGAGAGCAGACAGACAGCTGCAGTGTGGATGCTGATGAGACTGTATCCACTTTTTACAATTTGCATTTTTGAAACATGATACTTGACATCACTTCCACTTCCAATTTTCTCTGGCAAAGAATAATAATAATATTTAAAAAAAAAAAATATGCTGCCAAACACCCTTCATATGGTGTTCACCAATTTTCATTTGGAAATGAGCCATAAATCATGAGCTGTAGAGTTAAGTCTACTGAGACTTAGATTCCAGCTTCAATATAATTTAATGATGCTTATTGTCTTTTATGAAAACATGGGTGTGTAACGTGCTGCACATGAATGGCTAAAGAGGAAAGCGCTACATGTCTGTGCAAAGTCAGCAAACAGGAAGGTGGAAAAGGTCGATTGTACGTGTGTGTGTGTGTGTGTGTGTGAGCGCACAGGGAATTGTTGTGTAATTGATCATTGTTATGGATAGGCTCATGAATAAAGCAGCTCTTTATTTCGACATGTCTGTGTTAGAATGGCAGCATGCTACTAAAGCTCAGGAGTTTGTTCTTGAACACGTCTTTGTGCACCTTTGCATGTTCAGTCTTTTCCTTTTTTTTAAATCTATTTTTGGTCCAGGAATAAAGAATTGAGGTGGTTTAAAGAACTGTCCAATATACTGTAAGAGGCCTACTGAGAAGTTCTTCAAAACCCTGCTATAATCTCACATGCACTGGGAATAAACCGTGGAAACCTATTAATATAGTGATGCCATAAAGCCTGCTCTGTTTACTTACAGTGTGGGATTACTGCTGGTTTGGGGGGCCATGGAGCCGCAGTTACTAATCTTTGTAGTTAAATCAGATTTTCAACAAATGATACCAGAAACACAATTTAATGTAAAAAAAAATAATTTAAAAAAATTCAGAGCTTTAAATAGGTACATTTTACAGCTCGCAATGTCAAAATATTTATTGTCTTAAGTTGAGAGTAAAAACAAAAAGTAGCTTTTTGACATTTTAGGTTGGAGTTAGCACAGCTGACATTCATCAAGACTCGTACTGTAGCTTCACCTCCAGTGATAATGTCATTTGGTGAATTACAACTCACAGTCTTACTTACAATCATGTCTTATTCTCTGTGTACAGGTCATGGCCGGGGAAAACTGCATTCTGGGATGGGAATTAAATTATCTAAAGCACTAGCTTACTAATGTAACACTTAACCCATGACCAACAAGAGAAACTATAAATAACTACTCAAAACACTGCTGGATGTTGGCTATGGAATATTATGTAAAACTTCAAACAAAAGCATATAAAGACACCAAGAATGCTGAAGCAACTGATTTTATTTGCAAGAGATTTCTATTGGCATGGAGACTTTGAGCACCAGGCAATGCAGGGCACACACACAAACTACGGGCAATTTTGGAACGCCAATTAGCCTAATCCGCATGTCTTTGGACTGTGGGAGGAAACCAGAGTATGTGGTGGAAACCCACCACATACTCCGGAAAACACGCAAACTCCTTGCACAGACCTGAGGCGGGAAACGAACCCTCGACCATGGTGGTGCAGGGCCGCTACTCGACTGTAACGACCGGGGTCGGCATGAGGGGCAGAGCCGCACAAAAATACTCTACACGGTTCAGAACGAGCAGGTCCATAGGCTGCTACCCTGCAGAGTTCTGAACTAGTGATGGGTCGTTCATGGACGATTCGTTCTTTTTGAACGAGTCTTTAATGTGACTCAGAAGGACGAGCACAAAGCAATGCAAAACCTCCGTAGGTTATATACAGGAAACAGAAATGAGTAGTTACCTTTGAGTCTTTTGGTTCGAATCTTCATTCTTTTGTCACGTGACTCCCATAGACGCAATGCGGTGCAATAGATTCAAAAGAACGAACGACTCAGACTAGAAGATATGAGAGGTGAGCTACTCATTCTGTTTATTATAATATGTCCTTAACTGCATTGTAATATTTACATTGCTGGAACTATAGCTAAAATATGTGTATGTAGATGTATTGGGGTTCTGTTTATTAAAAATGTAACATTTTATTTTATTTCTGATCAAAATAACCAAATGAAAATAAAAAATAATTAAAACTTTCCCATCACTAGTACTCTGCACGGTTCAGAGCGGGCAGATCAGCCGACTGCTACCCCGTAGAGTTCTGAACAGGCAGAGGCGTATCCTTTTATACACGCGGTTGCCAGGCAACACCGCAGCATGGCAAACAGCCTGGATACGTCGCACCTGGTGGCGTGTCTATTTAAGGGTCCTGATCTCGCCGCACTTAGTGCGATCATTAGGTAGCACCGGTAAGGTATCATGGCCAAGACAAAGAAAATGCGCAGCAACCAAAAGCGAAGAAGTCTGTCTTCTTAAGACGCTGGTGAGAGAGAGCGACACGCATCAGTTTAGCGCGCGCTCTCAGGTTAAGTATAAAAGTGTACACAAAAAACACAAACTCTCTCAACTATAAATCCTCTGTAAGGGCGAACCCACCGACACGATAAAAGTTTTTTATTTTTAGTTTCTTAGAGCCCGTAGATGGCGGAGCACTGTTTATTTTGTGTTCTCAGTTTTCTTTTATTTCCTTTTGAGGTCATTAATTAATAACTCCACACTTTCTCCAAACAGAGAGGTTTCCTCCTAGGCTCTTAGAAACATTTTTACATCTCGTGGTGTGGCTCTCCATTACTGCACCGCATAACACTCGACCATGATGTTGTGAAACACAACAGGAGATTTTTCCAGCATATGACTGACTGGACTGATATGTCTGTCAGTAATTTTATTCCTCCATCAATGCAACATTAATGTCAGTTATTTTTAAATGTTGTACAAATATGAGTATAGATATTTACATATTCTTTGAGCTTCAAATCTGCGCTTATTTTCTATTTAGTCTATAATTCAAGCGTTATGGATTCAGGTTGTGGTGAATCTGGTTTAACTCCATACTAATCAGAACAGAGATTAACCACAGCAAAAGCTTTGATTCTATTTTTAGCTCTGCGGAGAATGAAGCCTGACTGTAAAGTAACCCCGCTTAAGCCACCAGACCAAGTGGGTCACGTCCTTACTTTAAGCCCCCCACCCCAAAAAGCACAACCATGTATATGTATACTGTAAGATTTTCTTTAATTATGCAATGTATGAATGCTGATGTGTGTAAATGTATGATTTGAATATTCAGTTTATCTGAATGTCAATATGTTTATATCTACATGGTGTCCATTTTATTCTGTCCTGGATATCAGTGGCTCTTATATAGCCACTGGTCATCCCAAGGTCACACTGGTGATACAGGAGAGAATTAGATCATTAAAAGTTTGCACACAGGTCATTGTAACATGTTATTCTTATGAAAAACATTAACAAAGTTCTTTCCGCGTCACATGTAACCATCAAATATTAAAGAAGCAATGCTTTCCCTACAAGTACTCACTTATGTAAGCTGGGTGTACTTATTTATGTCAAGAGAGAACATGCTGCCATGCTTTCCTGGTGATCTGACACTTTCATTCATCCACTGATGGATTAAGCTGCACACTAGTTTGGTTACTGCACCCTTGATTTATATCTCTTTACAGTTTAAACATAAGAGCCAAATTGCAAGACAGAAGCTGTATCAGTGCCTCACTTCATTAGAAGTAACTGCATGTCATTCTGCCACAGTGGTCATCTACATGCATGTGATGCAGACAGTCTGAGACTGACGGATGTGGCTAAGGGCATATGAAGCTCAGTGTGGTCCTGGCACTTGTGCAATAAGGAGGGAACTTCAAAGTGTATCAATGTCAGCTTTGAGACAAGCCCTACCCCAGAGCTGCAGTACACTCCCTTTTCACATCACTGATCAACACCAAAGACGCAATCAAATGTCTAGTTGAGGGATTTTACTGGGTCAACTGGAAACATCCCACACTTTTCTATGCATTTGGATATCCTTTACCATGCATAGGATTTGTCCCCCCCCCCCCCCCCCACCCGAATGCCTTTGACTCCTTTTTTGGACCGTTCTGTCCTGTCTCAGCAAAGACTGTGCTACAGAGAGTCCTCAGATGGCCGATGATTTTCAGCCAGACTCATAATTTAAATCAGCCAGTATTTGCAATGGCATTATGCATTGTTTTTCTGACTATAAGCAGCCACATTTGAAATTAAATAATATTTAGACTCTGTGATCAAATTTGACCAGATGCTAAGACTGTTAAGCATGCTAATATGGGCTTTGTTTTGAGTTATCATCTCATCAAGGCTGAATAATGGGAATTGTAGTGCTGGAGGTCAGAGTGGGACAAGGTGTCCATCATTCCACTGTGGTATGGGGGACATATGAAGTGCTAATTGAGGGGCAAAATTGTGCTATTTGCCTTTAGGGTCAACATGAGTCACAAGAATCATATCTTGGTTAACAAATTATTCTCTAGGCTTTAAGGATAATATATTAACAACTATGACTGTTTACTGAGTCAAAAAAGGTGATTGGGATTTGGTTAGGTTTTATACCGCAAATATTTAAGTAACCCAAAAAGCTGAGATTTTTGTGACTTGAAAACACTTTCCGTATTTGGTCACATATACTGTATGACAACTGGCAATTTAAATCAATCAATCAATCTATCAAATTTATTTATAAAGCACATTTAAAACAAATTCCGCTGATCAAAGTGCTGTACAAGTATAAAACAATAAATCAGCAGGTACTATACCATCTACTTAATATTCATCGCTCACTATTACAAACCACAAGACAGAAATCCATAGGATAAAATAAAATAAAAATAAACATAATAGTAATATATAAAATAAAACTAGCTTAATAAATCAAAAGGAAAATGCACATGAAAACAGATGTGTTTTAAGCATGGTTTTACATGTAAAATGATTAAGATTTTAAAATTGTGAACACAGGGCAGCCACTAAAACTGCTTATGTGCTTACTACAAAATTCACTGAAAAATTGTGTATGGCATGCAGCATTTATTTTGAACAAGTTGGATTTGGAGAGCGCCACATCTCTATCCACTGCCAGATTAGCTCAACCAGATGTGTGATTGAAGATTCACGGTATAGAATTCGGCATTGGAACATGTATGAGATGGATGGATGGATGGATAGATGTACAAGAATATTAAAGCTCGGTTAAAATTTAAACTCACAATAAGAAAAGGGTAAAATAATAATAATTATAATAATAATAGAAAATAACACAAGGTCTGAGTTGGTAAGTAAATGCTTTTATTCTGACAAAACTAGCCAGAGCTAGCTGTAATGTTCTTGCATACACAGTTGGCTCCGTTTTGACCTGTGTTTATCACGTTGAACATTTATAGCGTCAATTAGAGTGGTGGCTAGTGGTCGTAAACAATGGTGATTTGACTGGTTAATGGATGGATAAACCACTGGAAGAATTATGTGTGTCAGCAGTGGTGGGGCTAAGACAAAGCTCTATCCATCAAAGCATCTATCCTGCTCACCGAGGCTTCAATAATTGGGCTGGAATAAATGGGACATGTTTTTCAAACAAGAAAAATGAGCAATCCAAGCCAAAACAGGGAAATAGAAATCCAATACTCAGACACAAACATGAAGAATGGCTTCTTTCTCTGTGCATTTCACCCTGGGCAATGACACTAGCACATGACACTTTTTTGTTTCACACAACATGTTCGAAAACCCCAGTGGTCTCCTTGCATCAAATTTGAATTGTAATTATTTAGCCTAAATAAAACATGCTAATGGTTTAATCAATGAAAATAAATTGTACAGCACTGGTTTATTGTGTTTGTATCAGATAACAATTAGGCCTCTAACGATTAGACTTTACTGGTTTAGATGAATGTTGGATTATTCTGGAGCTGGTGATTAATGTGTGTGTGATACCTCATGCTCCGCATCGCTCTGCATTCCACATTAGCAGCCAACACCGGCACTGACAACTTTAGTGAGGGCTTTTCCCTTGTGTTTGATGCAAAGCTGGTGTTTGGAGGAGGCAGTGATAGAAAGCTCTACTGCAGTTACAGATACACAGGACTGGCGAGAAAGGAGGAGGAGTGTAACAGGGCGGTCCTGCAGCACAAAACTGGAGCAATGAGATGAGTGTGGAAAAATGAGACCCTGCAGATAATAAAGTAAGCCAGCTGGAGACACCACGGCGTTATACTGTATACAGGGAAAGTGTGCAGTGTTCGTACTGTAAATCCATTCTCCTCCCTCTTTTGTTTAATTTTTGCCTCTATTCCTCCCCCCACTTACGCATTAGTTTTACCCAAGTACCTGATAACCCCTTTCCTTTGTAAGATCTTGCTCCTCTCCTAACACACGACTCTCTGCAGTATGAGTGGCAGCCAGACTCCCGCTGAAGACACGCTGATGAGAGCTGAGGTGGAGTCTCTCCACAGGAGTGTGTGCCGCAGCCATTTCAGGTACATCCAGAACTCTGCGGCAGAATCCACTGCATATAGAAGCTGCTGCCACACCCCTCTGCATCTTTACTTACTCTTTGTATGATTCATAAATACATTTTCTGTGCCATGCCTCATGACTCATTTATTCAAATATAAACGCTGTCAGAAATACATATTAATGAGTCAATCCATTAAAAAAGCTGCTAGAAATTTGACCATTTATATCGGCCGTTAAATGTAATTAATTTCCGCTGTCTGTCTTGTCTGTATATCAAAAGTTCATGCGCACCACAGTGACCCTGTTTGCCATGCCGAGGAAAGAAGAACAGGACATTTTTGGGGGATAGTTTGTATGTTTTTGAGATGTAGTTGGGATGGAAATGTATCTTATAACAGACAAACATATATAATTCTAAAATGGTTAAAAACATTTTCAAAGGATTTTCTGGTGTTTAGGGCAGGGTTATCCAAAAGTGTCAGTAGGCTTTACCATACGTAGTAATAATAATAATAATAATAATAATAATAATAATAATAATAATAATTATTATTATAATTATTATAATTATTATTATTATTATCTCTCGATTTAATTAAGTTTGAGGCTATGCCATTCTGCCCCAACATCCAATATCTATAATATTACTAATTAAGTTCAATATAAATTCATAACAGTATGTTTCTTTGTTTTTTAAATGTTTTTTACATTGAAGCAATATCTATCTATCTATCTATCTATCTATCTATCTATCTATCTATCTATCTATCTATCTTCAGCAGTATCACATGAACACTGTTACTTCTACACACTCTGTAATCAGGTGCTATGTGCAATTCACATTAATTTAATTGCTATGTTAAAAGAGAAATGGTTGAGTTTAGATATTTTTTAGCAGTATTATTTGCATGTATAATAAGGTACCAATTATTTACAGAAGCTACACACTTTGGGCCGAGACTGGTATCATTACCATTTATCTACATATTTAAAAGCTTTCATTGCCAATTCCATGGATTTTCAGCAGCTGTCCAGGAGACAGAAGCTACAGGCTTCTCAGCATGACACATACAGTAATATAAACTGTGGGATTTTCTTCTTCTTCTTCCACTTACATTTCTTTGTGTACTTTAATGCATTTGTTTTGCTGCATTTCAATTTTGCTATACTTTGAAACAAGGCAGAATTTAGGGATTATGTCAGAATTTCGCTTTGTGTCATTCCACTGGGCAGACAGTCTGCAATAGATTAATACTAGGGATTGTGCAGTGATCTGTGCGTGTTTAATTTCCCTGAAGATATGCTTCCCCTCTGAGACAGACCTACAGTATGCAGACAGAATTATTCATGAAGTCCATTTAATTGAATATCTGCTGATCCAGTTTGCAAGTGATATATATTTTTTATGGTTCATGAAAATTCACGAGACGTGCCATGCTGATGTGTTAATTACAAAACTCTTCACTAAATTTTTTACTATAATTTTTTTTTTTTTGCTCTTTAATTGCCGTAGGCAGAATGAGCTTGAAAAAGCAGTCTTAAATTAAGTTCAGTGAGGCTTGTGCTGCGCCGCATACCAAGTGTGGCATTAGGGATGGATGATTGTAGTGGATATGTCCTCACATGGCTTTATAGGTATTACTCAGTCCATGAAGCAAGCACAAGTTCATTGTCATGCCTGTTAGAAATTCATCCCTCAGCCAAATCTCATTTCCATATATTGGAAATATTTTAGTTGGAAGAAGAGGTGAGCAGAAATAAATAGAATAAAATGAGAAAAAAAGAGGCAGCTAAGCCCTGTAGCATGTGAATAAGAAATGAATGAGTGGTCATTTGTGTTAATTTTATGCAGAAGCACATTTAATCCGCTCAAAAATTATTTCTGTAATGTTGATGGAGTCAGTAGTTCAGCTCATGGGAAAGCTTCTGAATATGCAGGGCTGCAGTTGTCTTACCTAAAAAGATGTTAGTTATAAAGACATTTTTATTCTATTTTGTATATTCAGCTACTAGAACGGTCAATATTACTGCTTGATTTTTCTTTTCCAATTATGAAATGGTTAACCACAGTAAACGTGGTTAAAAAAACCCGTTCCTCATTATCAGGGCATCTGTTTCCCCATCACATTACAGCTGTGGCATTGTGCCATGGTCAGAGTCTACTGCCTGCTAATGTTTTCTTGAGTACACATTGGCATATTTATTTGCAGTCTAGCAGTCTGATTCTGGCTCTGTGCTTCCCGTTCACCTGAGAGACAAGAACTGTGTACTAATGTTACCATAGGACGATGGAGGAGAAGGACATGGTTCACAGCTGAGCTTTCTTTTGATAAAGATAAAAGTAATCGGAGAGGCATGAAGGAGGGTGCGATGAAATGTGCTGAAAAGGACATGGTCCTTTGCTGTTGAGATTGTCCTTGTCTCCATTGATGTCTTTCCGGCTGCCAGTGCAACTCTGTCAGAGCAGTCAGATTGTTTTTTTCTTTTCTGATTTTAATCATAAAAAAATCGCATGCATACAAATCAGCTTGCATGAGACAAAAGATTCTGTTTGAGGTATAAACCTCAAAAACCCTTAGGATCTTTTTATACGTTTCTTCTGCTCTCTTTACCCTGTGCAAATTTAGTTTAGAGGATCTCAGGGATCCTTAGTTGTCCTTTTAGGGGAAGTCTTGAAGCTCTTCAATACAGTGGTTTCTTCCATTTAGGACACTTTTAGGAGGCTAAGAACCCTTAAATATCCAGTGAACACTTTAAGACATTTTTATTGTGCAGACCTGTATGACTTCATTGTGTAGACTATGTAACTTCAACAGTTCCAAAGGCGGATGATGAAGATTGTTCTGGTCATTTTATTATTCTTTTATCATGACATTGAGCCTTTTTTATTGACATTTGACCAACCTGGACTGTGAATCTTATCATGAACAATCTACTATGATATCCTGTAGCTCATAAAATCAAATCCTGTAGTACAAAAAGTTGTTTTTAGTCTTTCAGCTGCTCCCATCGAGGAATCGCCACAGCGGACCATTCGATCCGCACAATAACTTGATACAGGTTTTACGCCGGATTCCCTTCCTGATGCTACCCTTCCATTGTATCCGGACTTGGGACCGACACTACATCCAGTAGCTGGGATTTGAACCTGGGCCTTCTGTATGTCAGACGAGAGAACTACCACTGAGACACCAACACCTAGCTCATAAAATCCCATGTTAATTATAATTATTGAAATTTTGCCCCATTATGCTACAACTACTGTAGCTGGTAGAGAGTTGTCACTCACTCACTCATCTTCTATACCACTTTATCTTGTATTTAGAGCCTATCCCAGGAGGCAGGGTACACCTTCGACAGGGTGCCAATCCATCGCAGGGCACACACACATGCACCCATTCACACACTACGGGCAATTTTGCCTAACTTGCATATCTTTGGGAGGAAACTGGAGTACCCGGAGGAAGCACACAGAGACGGAAATCAAGCCTGGCCGGGAATCGAACCCGGACCCCGGAGGTGCAAGGCGACAGTGCTAACCACTACACCACCGTGCCACCACGGAGTTGATTAGCCAGTGAAGAACTAACAATACTGCCTATACGTGAAACTATTAATTCCTCTCAGATATTTTAATTAAGTAGGGATTACGACTGGCGATCACTGTTTAAGAGGTATGTGCCGCTCTTCAGTACTACAGAGTTTCACATCCTGTCATAAAAAATGGCTGTAAAAGAAAAAATAAATACTCTTTCATTATTTTATAGCATTGTACTGTAAATGCCTGGGCAGTTGGGACAATGCACTGGCTTACGGTAAAATCCTAAAAACTGCAGTGTATAATAGGATGTGTAATGCAAGTAAGAAAGGTAAATGCTTTCTTTGTGTCAGTATCTAAGATTAGTGAATCACTGTTGCTGCATTTATTTTAGTCACTATTTTATATGACCATCCACATTTTGATTTAGTGAAGTTGTATTTTAGGTCAAATTAATTCAGTGCTTGAGCTGGATGAAGTGGTAGTTCCATGATTAATATAGTTTTATTTCCGTCTCTATTTCTGCCCGAATTGTTTATAACGCATCTCTAAGACCGAGCAACGGCAGGTGAAGAGAATTTGTGGTGAAGTAAATCTGTAGTGGAGGCATTAGGGTTTTCACTTTGAATCTTATGATGCAGTGGAAAGCTGACAGTGATTAGTCAGCTCTATGGCAGGACTTCTCAAAGCTCTTGTGCTGTGTGGACAAGGAGACGGAGACAGCTGGAGACATTTCAAAGAAAAGAGCAGGAGACAGTGGTCTAATAGGTCAACATAGTGCATTATAGAAATGCAACAAAGCCTAAAGGATTGTATTGCTCCCCATAAGGGACGATCAAGTCAAACCAGAAAGAATAACACAACAAAGTTATGAGAGTAAAAAACTACCTTTATTTTCTCTCCCCGGCTACATTAATGCACTTATCCCAGTATTTCATTATTGCTTGGACACAATCACACTGCCTGCTTCATGTCTGAAACGCTTTCCTCACAGGAACTCCTTTAAGGGCCCAAACATGGGGAAAATACCATGGAGCGAAGTCAGGACTGTACGGGGAGGCTGTAGAAATAACTTTTAGCTGTGTTCCAATGACAAGTGTTTCTTTTTTTTTTTTTTTTTTTTTTTTTATGTTTGTGTGTACAGTTCTGACCGACAGATTATCTGTTGATTTTCAGGGACCAGGAGTTCCACTCATTCATGTTTACAGAAACAACTGCAGTGGGCTCTGAGCCGCCTCGGCGGGGATCGTCACTGACGAACATACAGGCTTCTTTAAAACGTTTGCACCATTCAAATGTTTTACTGCAGCTAAGAGACTCATCACCATACTGCGCTTAAAGCCTTCTGCAAATGTCCATCAGTTTTATGCCCTCATTCACAAGACATTTTATCATAAGTCCTGGTCTGGACTGAACATGGCTCAGAGTTTGTAGGTGAATAATGTTCATCTACTGATGTGCTCTTAATAATCATGCATCAGTGAATGTTCTGGTTAACTTTACAATCTCAGTCTGTGATCATAAAAGAACATGATATGTGGACATTAATGTCCAAACAACTTTTACTATATACCCAAAAATCCATATGGTATACATTTTTTGTTTGTTTTAGATTATTTCCTAACATGTCTTTGTAGGCTTGTTTCAAGAAGTTTTCAGACTATTCTTGTAATTTTTGGATCTTCTTAATAATGCTTTTTAAAATTGTGCTGAGCAATGAGAAGATAAAATAGGGTGCAGTTTATCATTTTAAACTTGTATTATGATACATACTATGTACTACAGAAATGCCTTCGAGAATTGCGATGTGATATTTTGGTTATATTGCAGAATTTTATGCTTTGGGAAGTTTTGTTCCATGTAAAATCATTTTTGCGACTTGAGAAGACATCCAGTCCTTTAACAGGATTATATATATATACAGTAAATAAAGACAAACTTTTCAAATCTTGTGATGCCTGAAGCTGTTTCCGCTTTCTTATTGCTATTTTTTATGATCTCAACAAACCCTTCTTCCTTCCTCTATCATCTGGTATATCTGCGTAATTTCACTTAACATTGTGTTTATCTGTTTTTTATTATTAAAGTCTGAGAAAGTGAGTAAGACAAAAAGAAAGAGAGAGAGAGAGAGAGAGAGAGAGAGAGAGAGAGAGAGAGAGAGAGAGAGAGAGAGAGAGAGAAATGATGCTGAATAGTTGCAGCTCCAGCCCCTGCTTCAATGCTGCAGTCTACTACAAATGTGTAACATTTCTGTTTCCCTAGAGGAATGCTAGACAGGCCAGAATTAATCTTTGTGTGGAAGAAAAAACATAATTAAAAAGAGTAGCCTGGCTGAGGCAATCAGAGAGTAGCTTGTGTTCATGTATAGCACAAGTGCTGAGCTGGAGAAGAATATGGTGGTCTTATAGAGGAAAGACAATTGATCTTCTTCTGCACAAATGCTTTCCTCATAAATTGTTTAGAAGCTGTGTGATGGAGATGGGTGGATTGATGGCGGGATGAACTGCATTTCAAAATGGAATCCAATACATAGGAAGCGTTGACTCTTCCCTCTGAGATCCTGGCTTCACACTCAAATACTGTATCAAATACGTCTCGCAGGGTGCAATAAACCTTACAGCATTATTATTTTCCCCCATCCCCCATCCTGGGATGCAGAGACTGTGGCAGACATATGGCTACGGTGAGACAGCTGCATCTGGGTTCAAAGGACCCCAATTCTTGGCCCTGTTCATTGGTGCCCGGCATTGATTGACACTGTGTCCATGTCCTTGGAGATTAATTACACAGGCAGGGCAGGTTGTAAGCGTATTTCACAGGAAGCAGGGGCAGCCCATATCCAATAATGACCTGGCAGGTCATCACTCTGCTGATGAGTAAGGGGTATTGTTGAAGTATGACTTGGGTAATCTGAAAGATCATCCCAAACTCACTTCACATCTACACACACTTACAGTACATCTACCCGCTTACCCACAGACCTCCTGTGATGATGCAGAGGAGCCCCACTTCGCTTCAAAAGTCTGTCACTTTCCATCATATGATATATGTGAATCAGATTAAGTCTTAATAGTGGCACATGTGAATTGTGAGGAAATTTCTAACTAGTTGGACTACTAGTTAGTTACTGCATTTGGTTCAATGGGTAACTAGCTGAATAATGAAGCCTTTTAGATTTCTATTAGTAATAACAAAACATTATTTCTATCTATCTATCTATCTATCTCTCTCTCTCTCTCTCTCTCTCT
>JAQQZT010000005.1:11156561-11191039 GCA_030068275.1 Clarias platycephalus | reverse complement strand
ATATATGTGTGTGTGTGTGTGTATGTATGTATGTATGTATGTTTAATTTTTTATTTCAGTTTAAGACCTGAATATCATCAAAACACATCATGCACCTTTCTATATAAAGAATATTAAATTATATATAGTATGTAAAGAATCCTTTAAGCCTGCCACAAAAGCTTCACAAGGTGTATTATATGCACTTGCAGAAAACAATGATACTAAAGAGCACCATTTCCTATCCACTGGGATGGAATCATTAATCTTACATGTATTTGTTTTTTTTTACATTAACATGTACTTATTACAAAGGTGCATGATGTGTTTTGATGATATTTAATGCTTTACTCAAAAAGGTTATTATATATTATATAAAGGTATAATTTTTTTAAATATCCACATTTCCAGGTAAATATAAATATTAAATGTACAAAGACTAATGATATGACCTTAGGAGGAAGGTATGGTTTAGAAGCATTTTATTTTTGAGGCTGTGTTGCAGTCAACCTAACAGATCTGCTTCTCTATATAAATACACAAGCACAGACCTGAGTGAGAACATGTTAGATCAAAAACCTGAGAGCCCCATCTGGGAGGTGCGATTCAATCTGTTAGCTAGTGAACCTCTCAAGAACCAGGCAATTTACACTATGCTGCTGTGCATAAATTAAAAGCGAGAAAGACAAAGACTTGCAGTCCTCTTCTTCAAGAGCGGCATAAAAACAAGCATCATATTTGGATATTTGGATTTTTTTCAAATAGCCAACCTTTTTAAGGGAGACCTTCACTTGCAGTTGGTGTGCAGATGACAAGAAATGGATATCATAAGCCCAGTCTGTTGTGTGCTGTTATACTGCTTCCCTTCTGTCTGTCTGGTGTTGATTATACTGCAACCTCTCTGAGTGTCAGTGCTGTGCTGGTGGATAATTAAATCTCCCTGGTGTGCACCACTTCCCCTCCACCCCCTTGTTCTGCTGGCTAGGCCGTAATCCTGTCGGACAGGGAGCACCTTTGTTGCTGATTAAGGTTTGTCGTCCAGCGATTTTTATTGGCTACCCAATGGTGCGTAGCATATACATTTATCAAGAACAATTGGCTAGCAAGTCAAGGGTGTCCACCCCGCCTGCTAACTGGAATAACACGAGAGAGAGAGAGAGAGAGAGAGAGAGAGAGAGAGAGAGATCAGAATGAGGTGGGAATACGACTGGCACATGCAAGCAAAATATTATAGATGATATCAAAGGAAGTAATTGAATTAAATGCATTTTGTCAGGCTCTGGAGCTCAAGCGATCTAACTGGGGGCTGTCTGCTTGACATTAGTTTCAGTATAATGTCTTAATAACATGGTTCTGTGTAACTAGATCTCTCAATTATACAATGTTGTATTCACATATAGGCATATCTATCCAGATTGGATTTCAGTGCCAGGTAGTTGCAGAGCTCTTTATCTTTATACTTTTAAAGTACTGTGCCTTTGCAGAGCAACTGGTGGGACTACGGTACAGAAGTATGTACACCCATACCTATGTAAAGGATTATTTTATATGGAGTGAATAAAGAATCAATTCATTAAATAAATTTAAAAATCTCTTAAATTAAATAAGAACTCTTCAAAACGTGAGATTACATTCTCATTTGACCCCTTAATAGTATCTTTTTAGGACAGGTAACTGGTCTATTAGCATTTTTACTGTTGGTTACAAAGTCCCAGACCTGAGAGAATTGTATTCCTCCCAGCTCATCACTGAAAGAAGATTTTGTGTGAGTGCAGCAATAAAGAAGCAAAAATCCATCTGCTATTAAATTTGTATTTCATTGTTTATCCTCTGGCACTTTCCTCACTTGCAGAAAACTTACCAGAATAAACATGAGAGAGAGAGAGAGAGAGAGCGAGAGAGAGAGAGATTACTATGGCGTCTGTTTAAAAACGGGGGTCATGTGTACTGCTGAAATGACTTTGGCTTAATTTTATATGAAACACTTCTCTTTTAATGAATGTAACTTCCTTTTAGAGGAAGTCTGGACAATGTGATGAGGAAAAGACGTCACAACGTCTGTAGAGTCCTAAGTTTATTTCATACTGAGAATAAACACACGCCGTTCTCTGTTTAGCAGCAGCTGAATTTTACCATGTGAGTGAGTGATGTGGAATAGAGTTCATAGTGTGAATAAACTATAAGCTGACTCATTTTTTAACATTTGGCTTTGTGGATCAAAAAGAGCATTCAGCTTTTTCTTCCATCTGCATGTTTCCTTTCTGATGCAGCAGAATTAAGCCTCACCTCCTTCTGAGCATGTGTCTCTTTTTTAAACCAAGGAGGTTTATTTTACTGTAAGGTTTCATGTTTTTTTCTATGTATGATTATGGCATTTGTATTTCTAGAGACACAAGAACTGCCTGCTTTAATTTTGTAAAATAAATGAAAATTAAATGATAAATTAGGTGGGTTGAATTGTTCAATCTGGTGCCTGTCTACAAGAAGGAAAATCAGTAGTCCTTATATAGTAGCATTTAAATAAAGGAATATCTAAGTAAAGTGATATATTATTAATATTAATTCTGCATCAGCATAAGTTGAAAAGTAGAGATTTATTATCATTCTTACTATCTTCTCTTATATTACAGAAAATTTTGAGATAATTGCAAATTTACTGGTTGGAAATCTGCCAGTACATGACACATGCCAACGTCTACTGTTTTTAAACATTAATTTAATATGGAAATATGGTGGCTGGGTTGAAAGTTTGGATCCAAACATCCAAACGTTTGGATTCTTGCATAAATTTGACAATTTCTTTTTATTTCAGACTTAACAAGGTTTCAAAACTAGTTTTAAGTTAAATAAAACCAGACCTAACACCACTCTGTTTTCTTTCATTGGGATCATCTGATGTCAGTAGTCTATCGGAATTGGGCCAGATAGTTCATTGCAATAAAGGAGGAAATCATCTGTGTGCAATAAATTGATTTCTTATACATTACTAAATGTTTAATTTTAAATGTTCTTGTATTCAGAGTATACACAAGTGCCTCACTAATCTGAGGCCATCATTTTAAGCATTTTCTGTCATTTATACTTTTAAATACATTTTCCCTATGGATACAGACTTTTGGGTCACCTGTATATCTACTGTATGTTGTATTGCAGTGTTTTAGATGACAAATGACCTTCAATGTTGACCTTCATTGTTATGAAAAAGGCAATGCCCAGTCTCATTTTAGCTTGTTGCAGTCAATATTATAATAATAAAAAGAATTACAGTGTAACTGTCTCTACTTTAGATTTATGATCATCCAAAATCTGGGGTTTTGATGGAAAACATTGAGCACTGATTACAAAATAGGCTTTTAGTAGGAAATGTAAGAAAACTGTAAAAAGGCAATTTATAAGTTCATATACATTGTTAGATCTTTGTTACCCTCCAGGGAATATAATGTCCTGGAATACTCTAGCATTTAAGCACGCATATATTTTTTAAAAAATCATTTCGATCTATAATAGAAAGGATGCCATACAGTATACTATAGCCATCATGTTGTAAGAAAAAATTATATTGTGTTATAGATTGGAATAGTCCACACATTTATATAAGGGTGTGGTTGGAGAAAGATACTTTGAGCACTGCAGATTCGAAACTGAGATTCACATGCTCCTAGTAAGGTATGAAATCCAATTTTAAATTGAGTTCCTTTACTACTATAGTCCTATAGCTTTTTTTCTGGTGTTTATGCACCTGGAAAATGTAATAAACTAAAGAATACGTTTGAAAATATCTTTTGATTGTGATTGTGTGTATATTTCAATATCACTTTGGTGTTATTAATTTCAGTAATTTGTGAATGTCATGAACACAATTTGGTCTCCTAGTATAAATGGAGAAAAGTAGGGTATCAAGATTTCTCTATACGGTAAATGTAGAATGGATATTGCCGCAATCTTACCACACACAGACACAGAGAGGGAGGGAACGGAGAGAGAGAGAAAGAAAGAGGGGTAGGTAGGGGGGCAGGGAGGGGAAGGAGGTAGAGAGAGGGAGGGGAAAAGAGACATATTCAGCTATTTAGGTATTTTCACATTCAGCAGGGAAGGTTTTTTATTAAAGCTTTTTTTTTTTCTTTTGGATTGCATACACAATCACAATGTGCTCAGTTCAGTGACATCTCAGTTTAGAGTTGTGTGGGCTTTCACGACAGTTTATCAGTAAAGTCTTTGTGTTTCTCACTGATTCAAGATGAATGCAGTCTTGGAATGTTGGTCATAGGACAGAAAGGGGAGGAGAGGAAAAGGCTGGGTGTTGCATTGCACTGTCCGGCCGACCAGGCACATTGCACTTCTTCCCTGTAGCACTGTTTATGAGTTAATTATTGAGCTTTGGAAACATCTCTTCTCAGTTGAAGATTGATGTAAGAGTTACCAGATTCCTCTTCAGGCTTGCATTGCAGGGTCATTATGGCAGATGCTGCAGTGAGCGAGTCCCCAGATCATCCTTGATGCTCAGTTCCCACATTGCGGTCAACTTTTATCTTAACTTAATGTTTCTATTTTCTCCTGACCTTCAGGAAAATCGAATATCTGTATACACTACATTGCAATATTTCTTATGCAACAAATAAAGACAGGAACAGAAAAAGGGGAACAGACCAACTCCCAAGCAAAAGCAGCCGAGACTCTGCAATTCCTCGACAACATCTTAATGCTCTCTAATATGCTTTCTTAAACATGCAGCTCTTTACTTGACCCTAGAATTCAACCAGTATAAAATGTCCTGATAACTGGAAAATACCGAGTGTGAAATTTCGGACAGACTCAATCAAAATATTTCTCAGGTCACAGCTATGAAGCGCATTCGGAATAGATGGAAACAAATATTATTTAAATATATGAAATCCCTCAAGTTAACGACAAGGATGAGATTTCAATCAAAACAGTTTTCATACCTCATACTGACACTTAATGCAGCACATTTCTTTCTAAGTGCCTGAGATAGACGCATGCCAGGTCTCAGAGAGATGCAGAGAAAGCCTCAGGGCTCCAGACGGCTGTGCTGTGTATTTATTTCACTTATTTGCTTTGATTATTATTATTTTTTTAATTATTATTTTCCTGGGGTACACGGACAGCTTAAAGGTGGAAAAATGTAGCACCAGAGGAAATTCTCCATCATTGTCCATAGTTTGATTTTCCGTTATATAATATATAATTTGTTATAAAATATCTGTGCTATCATTTTTTTTGTGATCATTTGTTATGGCGAATAAAGAGATTACTGTGTAGAAAAAAAAAAAAAAGACCAGCACTTGTGTTTATTTTCGGTCATTGTTCGGTTTCGAGTTAAAAGAGACAAATGCTGAATATTATTCTTTTTTCTTTTTTTTCCTCTCTTTTCATTTAAATCACAACGAATAGAATTCAAGCAATTCTGGGCGGTGTTTAGCAATCCGAGCAAGGAATCCGCTTTTATAATGTCTATAATAATAACTATTATTTAGAGATTTATATAAATGTTTGTATACATATGCATCTTATATACAAGTATGGCACTTAATTACACGAAAGAAATTAAAAAAAAAAAAAAACACTTGACAAATGAAAGCGGTGGGCGCTTTGGTGGGTTTAAAATTAAGTTAAGCGTTTGCAGCAAATCCACTAAAGCTCTGGAATGGTTACATACATTAAGGTCAGCGGTGCAACAAAAATAACAGAAAATATTTATCATTTTTTTATATGAAGATTTTTTTTTCTTTAAAAAAAAAAATTTCTAATTCGTCCCACAGACTTTTCGATCTCATTGTATATGCTGAATGAGGAGTCAGCTGCTGTGCGTTGTATAGCTAAAATGTAATCATGAGAGGAGGAAAGCCGGTGGAAAATCGCTTAAAAACACCGCTAACGGCACAATGAGAGATGTGCGTGGCCTGGGTGTTCCCTTTATTTAGTGCAAAACGCATTTACTCTTTTCAGGTACAACTCGGAGCCCAGGTGAGAGTAAATGCGCGGTGTACTTTGTCCTTGTGCTCCAGGCGACACGGAGAAAAGTCGCATCAGCGCAAACGTGTCAGCCGTCCTCCACGCCGTCCTTAAAGGACTTGAACACAAGAGAGAGAGAGAGAGAGAGAGAGAGAGAGAGAAAAAAGACATTAACCATTCCTTTGACTGATGACACGTTATAGCGGCGAGCAGAGTCGCCCACCTCGTCCATGTGTGTTGGATAATCGGAGAGCTGTACAGAAGAACTACACGTAGGCAGAGTCACTGGACTGAGTGCGGCCGAAATTCGGTACACTCAGCCGAGGCAAGTCCTTGTTTCTGATCTCGTAGACGGACTTTCTTCGGGCCTGAACTCCCCTTACGGCCGTTTTGATTTTCCTCCAGCCCAGATGATTGAGCTCGGCCAGGTTGAGAATCACGCAGAAGCCACTGACAGCAAACATGAACACGAGGAAGACGGTTTTCTCTGTGGGCCTGGACACGTAGCACTCAACCTCCTTAATGCACGGGTACCGGTCGCACTCGTACACGGGTGGCACATTGAATCCGTAAAGGAAGTACTGGCCCACTAGGAAGCCGATTTCTAGGGCGTTTCTAAAAACCACCTGGATGATGTAAAACCTGGAGATGCCCTCCTGGCGCCTCATCTTGGACTTACCAGGCCGCAAACTTGCATTGGGCATTTCTTTCACCTCCAAGCAGTCAGGTTCGGCCTCTTTAGTGGAGTTCTCAGCGTTCTGCAGAACTCCGTTCCCGATCGTGTTCTTGATCTTTTTGCTGTCCTCCCGCTTCAGCGAGTCCTGCTCCTTATCCACTGTGAGATACACGGTAGAGTAGCGGCGGTCCTTCTGTTTTGCAGACTGATGAACCGAATAAGTGATGAAGCAAAGGCTCGGGGTGCAGACCATGATGATTTGAAACACCCAGTATCTTATATGAGAGATTGGGAAGGCCTTGTCGTAGCATGCTTGGTTACAGCCCGGCTGTAAAGCGTTACAGACAAACATTGTTTGCTCATCGTCGTAAACAGTCTCTCCAACTATGGCTACGATTAGAATCCGGAAGATCACCACCACTGTTAGTAGGATCCTAAGAGCATACAAGCAAATAAAGAAATAGAAAATATTTAAGCGTCTGGCCTTTATGATTCATTTAATATAGAGTGATTATTATTTACTAAATCAAAGTGATGTGAAAAAGCAGACAGAGCGTCAGGAGGGTTGGGAGCTGTCCAGTGCTGAAACACAAGCGCTCTGCCTGCTGTGCGCCTGAAACTCAGCGCTCTGGTGGCAAGGATGCATTTATTCTTTTAATTCACCAAAAATACCCTCTGGTGTAGATTTGCATTGACAAATGTTACAAAGTGCAACATTTCTATTGACATTTGTTATTGAAAAATAATTCAAATGGGTTTTAGTGCCCTTATTTGCGCACGCCCAGTAAATGGCAGTAAGTGTTTTATGCCTATTATACCAGCTCCAAAATGCAATGATAGTCTCACCGACAAATGTAAACGACTTTTTGTTCTTACCTTCCTATCATAGTAGAGTGCTGCTGGACAGCAGCCTCTAGGAGCCTCTCGAGTATGGTCCATTCCCCCATTTCTGTTCATTCGGAGATGAGAGCGCACAGCACTTCGCACTCAATCCACGGGAAAAAAATAAAAATAAATAACACTAGACTATTTCCTTTTCTACTGTCCACTGGGCCTGATTTTTATCTTCTGAAAACATCGATCACGGTCCTTCCAAGCACAGTGGCCAGTTGCTATGCCAGGGGGATCACCGGGCGATCCTACTTTTGCTTGTCTTCCAGTCCGAAGTGCTGATTAATATATGAGCCCTCCTATTTTCGATCCTCAGATCAACTTGATAGGTCGCACGGTGTGTGTGACTGGTGGGAGGTTGGATTTAATGCCTCACCACTGCTAATCTCCGTTAAGTAGTTCTTCCTGCGTCACGGGGCACAAAAGGTTTGCGAAAAGCTGTCCAAATACAAAACAATTCTCGTGTGCAATAATTCTGTAGAGGATGAAGCGCAGGAATGGTGACGAACGCTGAGCTCTGCAGAAGCTCTGGTGGAAAAGCAGTTTTGCACAGTAGTGCTGAAACTAAATAGACTGAAGGATGCAGAGGGGGTGGCCAGTCAACTGAGCACAGGATGTGTCATACTTGTTGCTATCACGGCCACGAGCGCCTTCCTTGAGGAATTCCCCGTCCTCTTGGATTGCACTTCTCTAAGCTGTTAGTTTTGTTTTCACTGCGACCGTTTCTAATGCTTTTTAAGCAGCTACCGCGAGCGGCTCAACGTGAGGAGCACTAAGACTCTAATCGCTTTATCGCTGTGCTGTGGATAAAAATAGGGACGTCATCTCCGGCCCCGCCCTTTGTTTCACCCTCAAACCCAGCACGATCACACCCAAAATGTATTTCCAGCGGACTATTCTAAGGCGCAGATAAACGTATGTGGGAAAATTCTTTTACTGAGGGGTGTGAAGGTTTGCTGGGGCAGATGTGCACATGCATTTTTTTTTAAATACCATACTGTAAGAAAAAAAACAACAACAGACTATCAAACTGCACACACTGTTTGCGCAGGAGGAGTGTCCTCCAAAGTACATATTTGGGCTGTTTTGATGTGTATCTTTTACCTATAAAAATGCATGCAGTGTACATCTCAAGCTGATTATAGTGCTTTAGTGAACCTAATTTTTAAGGCACGCGTTTTTATATGAACGGAATAAAAGGTCTGCGTTTAAAGGTACCACCCCAAATGGCTACACTTTAGTTCACCTTTTTGTAGAAAAATGGAAGGTCGATCCCATGTTCATTAGAGAAACCTTATATAGTATTAATCTGTGATTTCGTTTTAGGATTCTTTACATTAAAGCAGACAAACAACACTGACTACACTCAGATAATAATCAAATGGAGAGTACTTCTGTGTGAATCTGATATTCAGGACAGTAAGACTGTGAATGAAGACATCTGTTTACTGGATTTCTTTATTGGTTCATCTAAAAAAAATGAAGTAAATATTTTATTAGATGACTTTCTGCCTGATATCTGTTTTTATAACCTTCCAGTGATTTGATTTCTCCACAAGGTATTTTTTTTGCCTCATTTTTAATACATGAAGAAATACACTTGATAAATATTATCATGTGCCCCTTGTTGGAGTAGCCTATAAAGTGCCACAGGCTACTCCAAATCCCTGTGGATTTAATTTCAAACAAATAATAAATCCAGATAATTGTTTAATAGCTAAATCCAATACAACATAAAATGGCACTTGCGTCTATAAATAATGCATACTTGAGTAATTGTGAAGGTGGCTGGGAGTAGCAGTGGAGACAGCCAATGCAGTGATTAAAAAAAAAAAAAAAAAAACACTTTTGGTGGACAGTGGAGGGTCCAGTATAATCAAAGTCTTTTCTACTGTACAACATATGCTGGAAGGTGGAAATGGATGGCAAGATGGTGCTTCCAATCAAAACAGACCAATTAAACTTTTACACAGCAGTTATCTCATAACAAATAGAGTTGAATGTATAACACGGCCCATAGAATAGAATAAAATAGAATAGAATAGAATATACTTTTTTATTTTTACTGCGCTGGAGTTGAGGACTGTGCATTCTTTGAGAATGCAGTCAGAAATAACAGAGGACACTATTGGAATACAAATTATAATCCTTATAAATGTCTATCACATTTCATAATGCTGTTGTATGTTGTTTCATGAATTCTTGCAGACTATATGCCTGTGCAAAATATGTGATATTTGTAAGCAAAAGAGAAACATCAGTGCTGCATGACCAATGGGTTTCTTTGCATACCTTTGGTTGCTTCTCAGGTGCTACACAAAGCTTATGTCGATTTATAATGCTAGATCTTTTACTGTGTATATCGTACCAGTTGGTGATGATGCCATGCTCAGTAGGGTATTTTAGGGTCAGGATGTTCCTCTTACTCCTCTTACTATAAGTGATTCAGTTCATGCTTATTTATATAACCCTAAGCTGTCAGTTAGCATAACAATGAAATCTACACTTTTCTTCTAGAAAAGTAAACAAATACAAAAGCAACAGCAATACACTAAACTCAAGACTTAAGTCATCCACTCACTCTCACACTCTCATCGTCTGTACTGCTTTATCCTGTATACTTTTAAATTTTAAAGTTTACATTTTGATAAAAAAATTTAAATAACCTGTCTTCTTTGCTGGGTGCTGCTTTGTTCTTAACAAGCAGAGTGTAAAGTTCCAGAAAATGAAGCTAGAAGCAAGGCACCAATTCCCTCTCCAGTCTGCTATAATCACTCACTATCAACCTGACAAGCTTAACTCAGCTGAGCTGTAAATATTACCCAGCATTCTTTTTAGATATAAGATACAGATTTTAGATTGATCAGCTATAAACAAGTCAAGCAAATGTGAAGAAGAATAGTGAAGGAAATCTTTACCTGATGACATGGCTGACTGACTATGGATGGTGGTACTGCTCTTGGTGCATCCATTATGACACACTAGTGCTGTAGTCCTGCATTATTTCACATTTTTGACAGTCAGAAACACTCACTGAAACTACCATCATCACAGCTATTAATGGATCCATGACTTAAAAACTTTTTCAAACAAATGCAGGAATACAAAACATAATACAAGGCAGTAACTTAATTTTTTTTTATTACTTTTTCAATCCTGTTACTGTGACTGAGTGATTTAGGCTAAGAATTCCATTTTGAATGATTAGCGTTGTGTGTAGGGCTTGTGCGTACTGCATATATACACTTACCAGATGAGCTCATGTGGAGGGGATATGTGAAGAAGTGTGAATCTTCCTTTTTATACCGATCAGTAGGTTATTCCTTGTGGTTGTCCTTATTTGGTGGAAGCTTGTGTTATTAGAAGGTGTGTGACACAGTGAATGGGATGGGGATGGCAAGTTGTGTTAAATCCATCTACATGTGTAGTTCAAAACAACAAAAGGAGCTCAGCCTATTCCCTCTCCATATCCAAATTACACTTTTGCTGTGATTTGTGTTGTCTTAGACATTTGATAAATGATTGAGAGTATACTGTAAAACTTCATTTGCTTTCAATAGATTTGCTCATGGTTGTATAACATTTATTTAAGGGATCTGCAGAATTGTAACTGTTCATTCCAATTATCCTGCTTGAAACTGTATGTCTATACTTAAAATGTATGTAATAATTTAAGTATAAAAATTAGTTTATACATAAAAAAATAAAATAAAGCAAATCCTTAGAAAGAGGAATACTAATATTGTTGTATGAATAGATGAAGACAGGGCTAAAAAACATGAGGTTCTTTCCAAGATTTATATATCATGGCCATGGATGTTCTTTAACGTTCTTCTTCTTTTGGTGTTTTGTCATGCATTGTGTTTTAACTTGCATTACTAACATTCTGAACAAGGCAGCGTGAAATTTTGTGATCAACTTTAAGAGCACAAGAACAACAAACATATACTCTCCCTTGAATTCTGGGGTTCAATGGTGTGTCCCTCTGGGGCAGCCCTTTAAAGAAAGACCATAAAAACATTAATAATCCAAAAGACCCTTGGGAAATCAGTGTTAAAATATTTTATTGTTTTTTGCTCTAATCTTTTGTTTCCCTTTCTTCATATAGGTACAAATATTAAGGATATATATTATAGATAAATGCTGTGAATGTCCTTTAGACCATATATTTGTGTAGTGCCATCAATATGAAACGTTGCTAGGGCATGCACGCCTGTCTTCTGTGCACAGCAGTTTGACTGTAAATATAATACACAATTGCACAGCTCCACTATGTTAGCATACATACTGACCTATGAGTTTATATCAAGGCTCCTGAAGAAAATAATATGTCAAAACAGCATGTAATTTAAATAGATACTGCATATACTGTACACCCATGAGCCATACCATTATGACCAATGACAGGTAAACAGAACAACACTGATCACCAACTATATACTAGTAAACTGGTGACAGGATCATGGGCACACGAGGCACACCCATGACCAAAGGTCTGCTCATTCGTGGGTCCGAATACCACAGAAAGGCCAAATCCTGGACCACAATAAGAATACCACAGAACACCCAGTGCTCCATAGCCCACCATGCATGGGGCCCAGCAGGCAAAGACCTGACCTCTAAACTCCTCCGATCACAATCTAATTGAACACCCATGTGCTTGACAAACTCCACAGTCTCCAGCCCACAACTCATAGCACCCAAACGATCTGCTGCTAAAAATCCTGGTGCCAGACACCACTGCTCACTCCAGAGGCCCTGCTGAGCCACGCCCTGAGGGAACAGAGCTGCACAATGGGAACCCAAAACCTAAGTGGTTTTAATGTTAATGTTTTTAATGTTATGGCTGATTGATGTACATTATGCAAATACGTATTATTGTAGGATGGACCATTTACTACACGGATACATTTAAATGTATTTGACACATTTAAAGTTGTAAGGGATTCTGGGGATACAATAAATAAGAAAATACCTCTGTTATTTAAACACATGTACGCAGGGGGTAAACCTCATTTGAAGTGAGTGTGTTGACTCATCTATGTACTTACACCACTGTCTAGCGCAGCAGTCAGCCTGAGATTCCCTGAGCCAGCAGTACAAGAGAGTCCACTCCCTGTCCGGTGTGTGTGAGAGCCAAATTAGAAAAGCGGTATGGGGTTAATTGGATGCTTGGCATTCCATATCCTCTCTGCACATCACCCCACATATCAGCTCAGCAAGACAGTCGGGCCTGTTTCCTCTCTCCATCTCACACTGAAATAGAATATTCTCAGCCTGGGCCCAATCTCAGCCCAGGTCACACGTGCATTCTCTACGTCCCACTGTGCTCTCTCTACCCTGCCTCCCATCTGCATGCTCTGCTTTACAGTCAAGAAAATTGGGGGGGGGGGGGGAAACAACACACACAAGCCTGAAACTAGAGTTTATTTGATTTATTTGATAAGTCTCATTTTGTTGTTTCATACATATTGCATTTAAAGTTTTGTGAAGAAGCTATATTTATACTTCCTAGAATATTAGGGTTTAGCGTTACACTTGGGAGAATTATTGTCACTGAGCACATCAGTCAGCAGTGAGAAAATTAGGTTAAACAGCACTTTGGAATGATCATGAAATATGCATGAATCAAAACGAATGGTTTAATCTACAAATGTCAAGTGGGGGCCATATTTGTTGCTTCATATTCAGGGATTTGCTGGATAAGTCAGAATGTGGATTTGGAAGCTAGAAGCATGTAAATAAATAAAAAAAAAACAGATGGTGGTAATGTGTCTGCCATAATAAAGCATAAACTTTACTGTTGTAACTTTGTTGTGATGAATATAACCACAGGACAGTTTATGCGATACATATTAAACCTTACTGAATATGCTATACATGCAAACATCATGTGGTAACTGAACTGAAGTAATACTGGAGAATTTATAAATGGCTTTATTTCAAATCTGGTGATAAATACTATTTTATGACTGTACAGAGAGCAAACCTTGATAAAATTTATTGGTAGGTTGATCAAGAACTAGATGTTTATCCTGAAGAATATGTTTTTCCATTCATAACTTCTTCTAAGAAAGTTGTAGAGATAAACACTGTATACACTCACTCACTCATTGTCTATACCGCTTTATCCTGTATTCAGGGTCATGGGGATCCTGGAGCCTATCCCAGGGGACACGGGACGGAATAAACCCTGGACAGGGTGCCAATCCATCGCAAGGCACACACTCACTCACACACCAAGGACAATTTGGGAACGCCAATTAGCCTTATCTGCAGGTCTTTGGACTGGGGGAGGAAACCGGAGTACCCGGAGGAAACCCACCAAGCACGGGGAGAACATGCAAATTCCATGCACATGAGATGGACCCTGGAGGTGCAAGGCGTCATTGCTAACCACTACAGCACCGTGCCACCCACTGTATACACAATGTTCCATATCAGTGTTATAAATGTGAATTTAATTACTTTTGATGATGTCCATTGAAGGCTTTTTTATGTAATGAAACTTTATACAGATTTTGATATAAACCTTACAGAAACAATCCAGTATTGCTGAAAGAGAACATTTCTGCAATCCATGCATATCGTATGAAGGCTCAAATTTAGTATGAATTTGAGATTGAAATAGTGAGGACTGTTGTGATGAATGTCCTGCGAGATCCTGATGCCACTCAGTAAGACACACACTCATTCCTCTTGCATCCAATAAGTGTAAAATAATTAACAAAGAGAATACTAAAATGTTCACAGAACGTCCCTTAGCCTGGGACCAGATCTATACAGCCAACTTTCCATCATAAATACTTCCCAGCTGTGCTAGATTTGAAAGAGAGATAAGATTCCACCTTCCCTACTAGTTTTTGAAAATTTACTTCTTTAAAAAGTTTCAGATTTTACCTTTCGGAGAAGTGTTTGTCAAAAATGTTTGAGAGAGAAATATTTCAACCCTTCTCAATATGAGAGAAATGTTATATCAGTTTTTTTTTATATCAGTTATGGGTAACAAGAAACCTCAGCAAATCCTGAGATATATAAAAAGTGACATGGATAAAAAGTTATGCTTTCCTGTTTTCTGAGAAGAAAAATTTGGTAGTACAACTTCAACTCTGTGTGTGTAGGAGGGGAAAAGATAGTCTATAGTTATTCAGTTATTTGGATTAAAAACCCCATAACTTGTAATAATGCCTCTATTAGAAATCTCTCAATATACTGTGGTTCTACATCCAGTTCAGGATCTACTCATTGTGTTGAGCAATACAAATAACTTAAAATGATATTTCCCTTAATCACAAGAGATGTTAATTTTATTTTAGATTTTCACATGAAATTAGTTCATAATTAACCTTTAATTTTGATTAAAGGTTTATAATTAACATTTTTTAAATCTTAATTTAAATCAAGAGTGGTGTTTCTCGTTAAAAAACAAAACAATTATTAAAGGTGAGTGAGAAAGCTGTCCTCAGCACATGGGTGTGCCATGTCTCATATTCAGGGCACATGTCCTGCCCAGGTTGGCTCCTGTCATCAGGAGGTCAGTCAGATGGTCAAATCCGAGGCAGGCTGTCAAGGGGGCAAAGAGTCCATACAGCCCTCCAATGAAGATGCTGAGAGGCCACCCGATCACTAACAGCACGATCAGCCACACTATTGTCCAAAAACATGAGCCTGCCATCCTATACAGTAGAGAGGACAAATAATTCAGCACATATACAGTATGTGTAATAACCTAAGTTAAAATTTTACTTCCGCGACACGGTGGACTTATTGTATGTTTCATTTAAGGTTAGGACGACACAGCAAAATGATGTCTTTTTTTGAACAAAGACAGTTCTGAAAACAAAGTAATCTTTGGGCGACTCCCATTATTCAAAGTGTATTTTTGGTGTTCGTAGTGTTGTGGCTGATTGGTGGATTTTGTCAAGTGATAACTAGCAAATCAGAGGTCAACCAGTAGACTACCAAATGCTGGTGTGACACAGGCCATAGTTGCCTGTATAACAACATATACAGTATGTATAACAAACAATTGATGGGTATCTGGACAAATTAATTAAGATGGACAGACACTGTAAGAAAAATATAATCCTACTTTTCCTTCTTAACTATGGAGGTGCTTAAAATGATTAGATCACCAGAGCTCATAAATCTTTGTAACCTGTTAATACACTTACAGGACCCACTGATCATCCATTCTCAGGTTAACAATGTTTTATGGCTCCAGTGAAACCCACCTGAACAAAGGCCTTTAAAATCTTCAGTGGTATTCTAGATCACAAGTACAAGAATTAGAATTCCACAGCCTGGCTGGGTTATTAATATTACAGTCACTCCTGCTATTGCCTATAAGCCCTGTGTGTGGGGGAAACAGTGCATGCAGTGCTCATAATCAAAGTGTGCGCCAACGTTGCCAGAGGGTGGTGAGGCCTTTGTTTGTTTTTGTCCCCCAAATCCCCAATTCATTTTCTTTCCATTATTATTATTTCTAGCACGGACGCAGTGGCAACAGGCGGAGATTGTCAATTCACACCTTTTTTTAAATTTTTTTATCCCTAGTTTCTCCTAAATATTACCAGTCACGATGTGTGAAATATTCTCTCTAGAAGGTTCTGGGTCTGCATCCAGCATGCTAGTCTGATACTGCCCCACAAGTGTCCAAACCATCTAAATCAACAGCGCCTGTCAAATTCAGAGTACACAGAATCACAGCAACCCTGCAGAGGAGCCCAATTTCCACCAAATGCACTTTTTTTTTTTCCAGTCACTACTCTCAACTCATGACCATAGCTGAAAATGTGGAACAGACGGCATCATCCACAACCTGACTTCCTGCTTTGCCACCACACAAACACAATAGTACAGCAACTGTAAAACTGCATGAGGTATGTTGGCCAATCTTGCAATCTTGTTTCAATTGTGGATTAAAACATAACACCACCAATCTGCTCAATGCACAAGTTGCATTGCTTGAATAATAAAAAGCATGTGCTCATCAGCTGACATGTTGTGACAGTCCTGTTTTGTCAGCAGTCAAGTGATGCAAGAGCTCATAATCTTGAGGTACATGAGTCTCAGTCATGTGCACTGGTTTAGAAAACCCTCCACCCTCACAAAAATAAAAGTTTTTTTATTTTTTTTAATCATACATCATAAAACCAGTGAATTATTAAAACACATGCCACTGTATTCATGGAGGCTTATAACATTAACCTTCTAGGTAATAAATTGTCAGGATTACTTTCAAATACTTTACTTTTTAACCAGTTACGGTATATGTAAATGTACAACATTATAGAGAGAAACAAAAGCAATCGAGGAAAAAAAAAAAAAATACCAACCTCTTTAAATGTTTTTCTTGAGGTTACTGATTCCCCACTAGCAGGATTCCTTACTGTAAATCCTTGTATGTGGTGGAAAAATAATTCCTGCTCGTTAAAGAGTGATCCCTGTGTCACAGTCTCTGCTTATAAATGGACAACTGGCTCTGTGAACAAATTCCTTCTGCTTAACACTAATTTCTAGGAAGCAGTAGATGAGCACTTGGGGTGGAGTGAAGAGTAAAACGTAGTACATTATAAAGGAGGAAGACTTTTAGAGGAAGTTCCACATTGCCTGCCTAACACAACCATACTAGCAGAGAAATGATAAATAAGTATAAGCAGGACGTTTAGAAAGAGAAATAGCCTGCGTGTATGAGAATAATAATTTAAATACACTTGAAATAACTTACTTTAACCTCAGTTACTTACACACACATACACACACCCAAAGAAATACCACAAGAATGAACTGCAGATTTAATTACATAAATTTTATTACAAAATGTTCATTTTTTTAGAAAAATGTTCTCTTACAAAAGGCAATTATTTTCAAGAACCCAAATCAATGTGAAGTAAAAAGGAAAAAGAAAAACTAAATCACATCCTAATGGATAGGGCCATGGACCCTGGCCAGAAGCATGGAGTGTGGGTGGATTTGCTTTAGCGCTCGTCCTCCTCACTGTCCCCGCTGTCACTGTCTCTACCTGGGTGTTCAGGCATTTTAGCATGTTCCTCTGTGTGCTCCTCTTCCACACCAGACTCCTGCTCCATCTTCATCTCAGACTCTTCCTCCTCAGATTTATCTTCAGTACCACCTTCCTTGTTCTCTCCTTCAGGCTGACTGTCCTTTTGCTCTTCTTCTTCTGCTTCTTCTTCCTTCATATTTACGTCAGACCCCTCCTCTGTCGTCACCTGCCGTGGCGGTGGGAGAATCTGCTGCTGCTGCTTCAGCACAAAGAGGAACAAATACATCACTATTTAGAAGTTCATTGAATATGGATGAAGATCTTGTATGCTCTTGTAAGATCTTGTAGATCTAGTCCTACAAAAAGCCCTCAGCTCTGCATATATAAATAGGTTTTTCAGCCATCTGTAGTTTACCTGTTTGGTTTGTAAGTAGTGGGTATGCCACAGCTAAAAATATTGTCATATATTGTATTACACTTTTCTATATAAGGACTGGCAAAACACATTTTACAGTTGAAATACTATTTTAGGGTTGGGCAAATGCTATGCTAAGATATACGATAGTTCCAAACGAGTTTTATTTCATTTCTATTTCATTTCCAACTAAAGTTTTCTATATTTGTACAGCAAACATTTTTCTATTTGTATAGCCAAGTTTCTTACATTTTGTTCTTATCGTCTATAACTATGGAAAATATTGCTAAAGTTGTTTCTGTTTTTTTTATTTCTTATTTTATTCCATATTTATTTATTATTGATAATCTTTTTTTTAAGGGCAGTTGTATAAGCATTTCACTGTGTATGACTGCTAAATTCTAATTTTATTTGTCACATACACAATCTGATTGGATGAGACATTCCTCGAGTGGTGATAATACACAGTAAAACCACTGGGATGTTTAACTATATGTCTCACTTTGCATCCCAGGTGTGCTAAAAACCGTTAATTACACTAACTCTTGGTTGCCTGCATGTGTTGAAAATGTAAGAAATTTCAGGAAGAAAACACATCTCATAACGTAAGTCATATTAAACAACACTTTGTCTCCATAATAATTACTCCTTAGTTGTTCAGAATGTGTCTAATCCTTTTAAAAAAAAATAATTTTTATGCCTAAGATGAGTTAATAAACTAACTGGCTTCTACAACAAGGCTGAATCCCAAATTCAGCCTTGAAACTATAAGCCCTAATCAAGGGAACTATTTAGGGTGTGGAACAAGGGATTGTACACCCTAATGCACTAGCTTTACATTTAACACTTTGTTCATTTTAATGTTCCAGATTAAAACCCAAAAAGTTCCATGTTTGTAGAACTGTTGTAGTTAGTCACTTGAGGTCGTGCTGTTGTGCTGGATATCAGTCGTGAAGCGGTCGCAGGCACAAGGGCACTACCATGACAAGCTGGAGCATTTCCCTGGTAGTGCAACTGAAACAGGTCATCAACTACAATGTGGCAAGGCACTATCAAAAAACCTCTGGGAAAAAGTTCAGGAGATGGATACAAAAACATTTCAAAGGCTGAAACACTGTCCATAAGCACAGTGAAGTCTATTATTGAGAAGTAAAAGGTATTTAGTAAAACAAAGCCCCTGTCTGGATCCGGATGTCGTTTTAAACTGGATAAAAGAGCCAGGAGGGACAGAGAGGCCACCAAGAGGCCTACAGCAACTCTGAAGCAGTTTTAGGAATTTACAAGTAGTTATTGTGTGCATGTGACAACAATTTCACAAATTCTCCACAAATGTGGATTGTATGCGAGGGTTACAAAACGAGCCACTCGTCAATTAAGGCCACATGCAGTCATGACTGAGACGCATTTTGTGGCCACAACACCAAATTATATGTCTAGTAGAAACTCAATACAGCTCACCATCCAAATAATACCATTCCTACAGTTAAGCAGTCAAGTGGTAATATCTTATCATAGTGGTGTTTCTCTGTGGCAGGGACTGGAACATGAATGTCCTTGCATGGCCCTAGTCAGAGCCCAAATTTAACCCTATTTAAAATCTGAGAAATTGCTTGAAGACTGCAGTCCACAAACAGCCACTATTAAATTAGACTCACCAAAAACAAACAAACATATTTTGATGTTTAAGAAATGCAACTGTTGATTGATGTATGAAAAAGCCAATGTTTATAATGTTCTGAAGATCAGTAGAGCCATTTTATATTATATTTATATAATCACACCAAAGTCTGCCTACACTGATACATGTATTACTAACAGGCCACACTGACTAACAGCAGCTCAGTATCCTGGTGTGGGAGTTTGAGAGCAGAGGGGTGACAGGAACATGAGCTTTCTCCACAATTTACCCCAGCAGGTCTTCATTAGCAGCAATCTATCCTTTGTTGAAACACTGCATTTAAGCTCATTGCTTAAGTTTTAGCATGTAGAACTAAAATGACTATTACAGCAGCTCTAACTAGGTTTTTCAACTAAAAACAAAAGGAGATGGCTTTGTGATGAATAATACATAAAAGTGTTTGGAAAAGGAAAGCAGATAGTAAAGTGCTCACCTGTTGGTACTGCTGGGTTCTTTGTATCATATGCATATACATATTGTAGACCAGGTTGGCCATCTCAGGCATGTTCTTTACTACCTGATCAGGCTTGTTCGAGCGCTCCTCCGTCTGCAAGGAAAGACGGACACACAGGAAGCGGTTACTTATTTGATGTGAAATAATTTTCCACGTATTTACTGCACTATATGAATACTCTAACCACGAGCGGCGTTCAAATAAAACTGGGACATGGCATAAAATGAATGAATGAAGGCATAAAACCAAATGATATTTACAGAAGACATCAAGCATGAGACTCTTAGCCACAGTAAAAATTTGCAAACATATTAAAGAAGGCCATATGACGTATGATCCCGGCCGAGGTGGCTTAGTACCCACTGCGGTCAGTCTTTTGAACTTTCAGCGTTTGGCCTGATCCTTAAAAATCGACGGATAACTTGTTGCCAATTTGTGGAGGAGACACATCTGTCTTTGGGAACTGTACACACCACTTGCACATTACAGAAATGCAGCTGTGATTTATCGCCACATCCCCCATACAGTCCTGAACTCAATCCAAGTCATTTCTACATGTTTGGGTCATTAAAAGAGTTCCTGGGAGGCCAGGACGTGAAGCAGACAGTCCAATGATGGCTCTGAAGTACTGAGAAAACTTTCTAACTTTATGGCATGCAAGCACTAGTGACATGCTAGGATAAGTGCATTAGTGTAGCAGGGAATTATATAGAGAAATAAAGGGATTTTTTTTTTTTTTTTTGCATATGTGTTCTGTAATTCTACACAATCAATAGTCACAGTTTGACTTGAACACCCCTTGTACTTTGTCTTTCCACAGTGCGGACAGGCACATATGTCTAACGCATTCATTAACTCTCACAGGAAATATGAACATTCTGCAATAAGTGTCCCTGGAAATATACTGTCTGTTATTCAGCACCACAATTCATTAACAAAACGACATCCATTATTTGGAAAAAAAAGTATATTTATCAATAGAATGTACATCTTTCTAACCATGATTTAAGTATGCATGAATAGTGTTTCTTGATCAACTAACCTCATAGTCTGTAGACATGAGGCTAATACATGAGGCTATATTTTTAGGCTACACCCCTCATCAAATACTGTTCATGTGGTTTAAAAATAAAATATGGTAATTATTTTTCATTTTACATAAAACGGTCACAAAACAGCTTAAAAAATATTCAGATGTAGATTTAGATCTCTAATAAACAAGCCAGAGGGGGAAAAAAAACAAAACAAAAAAAAAACAGAGCCCATGATTACAGAATTTGACAATAAATATTCTGTTATATTGTGCTAATACTGACTAATTGACCTCAAACAGCATGACTACCACTGTTAATATTTCTACCATGTACAGACGTGTGTACTCACGGAGGTGTAGTACTCTTGAGGCCGAATGTGAAGTTGAACCGGCTGCGCAGTTAGCTGATTAAAGGCAGGTGTCAACTCGAAGCAGTTCTGGAAAAGGGAAACCCGAGCAAAGACGTAGAGGCCCAGTCTGGCTCTGGACATTGCTACCACTAAACGCCGGACATCCCTATACACAAGGAAAAGATGGAAGAAATAAAATAAAAAGTCAATGTCAATGAGAAGGAAGGAGAGAAAAGATAAATCATGAAATTGTCTATCATCTTTCACAGTTAAGGGTAGTTAGCTTATCCTAATGATAAGATCATGCTCAATTAAAGATGTTTTACACACTGGAGTGCTGCGAGTCCTCATTAATGAAATCAATCTGGTTGGATTGGAAAAGAGCTGATAAGGCACTTGGTCCTGCAATCAGTTCAGATTGCAACCCTTTTATCATCATACATTACTCTTTTCTTTAGTTTCAGTTATGTATCAGCGACAATACACACACATACTGTACCACAGTGCTAAAGACACAAACAGGAAAGAGTGCAATATTATCTGTGAGAGTTGTCTTTGTATCGGAGAATGTGAGGAGAGGAGACGGTCACAAGCAGGGATCGACTACGGAAATAGTGTCCATTAAAAAAATCAATCGGATTGTAATCAAATCTCATGCTGTCCACTAATCAGTATCACAGCAGCAACATTTATTAATAGAAGGACTTTTATTACCTAGGAAAGAATCTGATATAGATGTAAAAAAAAAAATTTTATTCACTAAGCTCAGTTGTTGAAAGTGGCTTATACCAGTATTAGTACAGAGCAAAAATCTTGAGACACACTAATTTCTTCATATTTTGCTTATTTTCCCTGTACCTGTTTCAGAGGAATTATTATATATATTTTTTGGAACCAAGTGACCTATAAATAAGGCAAATCTAAAAAAAAAATCGAACTTAAGGCATGACCCAGTGAGAAACAGGTGCAGATGACGACAGATGATCAGGCTGGTGATTAGTACACTGGTGATACTGGATGCTGAGTGGTTGGAACAGATGAGCGAGAGGCGAAATGAGCTTGCTGCTGAGGGTGTTCGATAAACAACCAATTTAAAATTGTATCTTTGCAGCCTGTCATGGTAAATCGTTTGCTAATATTTCTTTATAGATAATATAATTACATTTAATATGAAGACGTGAGGGGTGGCTCACTAATGCCGCGTTTTTCAAACTAGAGGGAGCGTCAAGAATCAAACAGCTGGGGAACATTCTACAATGACTTTGTTAAAGCCAGAACCATAATATTAAAAGCCAGAACCTATGCTCATGGCATTTGGCAGACACCCTCACATACAGTAAGTGGTAGCCTGACTTAAATAAGTGTTTTGGAGTCTCGATCATTAAATGCTTTCCTATACTGGTTAAATAGGTTGTTGACCATCATTACTATAAATCTTCAGCACTTTTTTTTTTTTTTTTTTACTTTTGGTAATTTAAGTATTTAATAAAAAGGGAAGAAGTCTTTAGACATTGCTTCAGACATCTAGATGAAGTTCATTCTGAACAAACCCACAAACAAACAGGTTTGCTCTTTATCATGTTTGCAGGCACATCACTCCAAACTAAAAATATCAGATCGTAAATGGAAACCCAAAAGATGGATTGAATTAGGCCAACATGTATCAGAAGCAGAAAAGCATTGGTCAAAGGACTGGCACTAAACGGTTTTACTTCAACCTGGCATGTTTCTGAAGACGCTTATAGTATTCTAGTGCTTTTAGGGACATTAAGCTAGCAGGGCACAGATACAAAGCCATAACTTATTCATTAGCCTAAAACTCCATTTGCAGGCTGCAGGTTCAGCATGCTGTGCTGAGACACTCTCGGTGCTCACAGTAAACACACCAGAAGACAGCACTAATCCTTCAACTAGAAAACATTAAATACTGCGGCAGACTCCAGATGTTGATTAAACATGCAACACAATAAAATAGGAGTCATGGGTATTACATAGCTGAATATAAATCAAAAAGCCATTCTCTCTCATACACATGCGCACACTAAAAGAACGCACTTTATAATTAAGCAGCATTTAGAATCAAGGCTTTGATCACACTGCTCGATATTTTTTCTCACAGCCATTCTGTTCATATCAGCCCTTTTCCATATCACCCCTGACTGCATGGGGTAACAAGTGTAAAGAGAATCAACATCTTTCTCTTCCTGATGGATTGCATGGTGTGTGAGTGTGTTTGTGTATGGGGGGTGAAGATCAGATGACAGCATTAAAACTCAGCAATTGAGTGCAAAAAACCCCAAAATGCTTACCTCAAATGTCCTACAGCTTTGGTGCGCACCAGTGAGAGGATGATGTAGTCATTCTGCTGACCCTGAAACCTGTCCACTGTTGTTACCTATGAAAAAACAACCCAGATTTTTTTTTTATATACAGGTTCTTCTTGCCTTCATCGACATGTGCACCTGAAGTTTAATCAAGGCTTTGCACAGCAATTATGACAATGTGATTATGAAAATAAAAAAAATAGATAGAAGAAATCTATCCCTATTTTAATATATCGTATCGTAGTGCTGCAAGCTGCTGTACTGCACAGACTATTACATTCATACTCATTCAAGCACACACACACACACACACACACACACTAAGCGAAGACAGAAAAGCTGCTGCAGACTGATAAAATCACTGTAGGTTATCAGAGCGAGGTACTGCTACCCGCTTCTGTCTGATCAGGGCATGATAAACAGAGAAATGAGACCCAGCTAAAGTGCTCCCTGACAAATGGGCAGCACCTTTAAATAAATCTCTGCCTTGAACTATTTCCAGACACCCAGTCCACTGAGACAATCTAATGCTGAGCCCTTTTGGTGGACAAAGGAAGAGGAAAAAAATAAAATAAAGCGGGGAAACAAAAAAAAAAAAATAAAAAAAAAAAAGAGAGAGGGCCATCTATTTACAGCTCTCTGTTGCTATACAGAACAGGTGCAGCACCGCGAGCAACAACATGCCACTTTACAATAGCAGTAAGCAGTGAGATCTGTAGGTTTAGACAGGCCATTTCAGCACTCTGTGGTTACTTCTCCAAACAATGTCTCAGATGCCCTGATTTCTGAACCATCAACTACTGAGCTTGGCTCAGGCAGCAATGCCCTACCCCTAAGGACAAGCCTTCAGAAATATGATGGACTAGATATGCCATGTGGTTATGTCCAAAATGCTTTGCCCTGCTTTTTCTCCAGCTGGTGCAGCATGGCAGGACATTTTATTCTCCTTCAGTGGGTTCACTTACACTAAATACTGTATTGTATTTTTGCTTGAGGGCTTGGGGATTCCATGACTGACCCAGCATGTGCACGCTTAAGTTTGAGGTTAAGTCTTAGCCTAAAATGAACTCCGGCAACGAGTAAAGATGCTCTTGGAGGAGTCCATGATCACAGAACACATTGATGATACAGACTGCTTCCTCTCATTAGCACCCTCAGCCAGGGACTGGACTGTGTGATGCCTCCCAGCAGATGGTCAGTGAAGTGAAGCATTTATTGGCTGGTCTCCAGCAGCGACAGAGTCTGCTTTGGCCTGTCAGATTTTTGATGTGCAAACTTAAATGAGTGAATGTCCTATTTAACAAAACAGTATCTGTAAAATGTGTTATTTCTCCAGAAAAGGTGTCTTCTGTTCTTCACTATATAAGCTTCCTGCCTTCTTGCTGCGTGCACACACAGACACATGTCATAAATAAATATGTGCGTCCACTTAATTCTTTGTGTAAAAACTTAATAAAATCATCTTATTGTTGTGGGCCAGACCTCTATAAAAGCAGAAGTTTCGGCAGTTTGTTCAGAGAAAGACAAAATAAATAATAAACACACAAACCCAGGTCTCACTGAGCATGTTAAAGTTAAAATCCTTGACGGCACAATTAAACGAAGACTGAACAAATAGGCTTTGCTTGGAAGGGTTCCAGGAGAAAGCCTCTTTTGTTTAAGGAAGCTCAACTGAGGTTCGCAAAACCGCATCTGGACAAATCGTTAATTAAAAATAGATTCAATAAAAACTTCTGGAGCAATGTTCTACAGAGACATGAAACCAAAGTGGAATTGTTTGGCCTTAATGCCTTGCACCATGTTTGTCAAAAAAAACAACACAGAATTTCAGCAGAAACAATTTATACGCACTGTTAAGCATGGCAGTGGAAGGGTGATGATTTGGGCTTGTGTTTTTGTAGCTACAGGACCTGGGGACCTTGTAGTCATTGAATCGACCATGAATTCCTCTGTATACCAGAGTATTTTAAAAGCAAATGTGAGACCATGTGTCCAACAACTAAAGCTTGGTCGAAATTTAGTCAAGCAACAGGACAATAATCCAAAGCAGACCAGTAAATGTACATCAGAATGGCTGAAAAGATTTTAGACTAATGATGTCATACAGGTAAGATCATTGCTGCTAAAAGCTATTGAATCATGGGGGAAATCATGCTTCTTACTTTTTGGCTTCATTCTTGTTAAATAAACAAGGGCACGGTTTAAAAAAAAAAAAAAAAAAGAGGTTTGAGGTTGTATTTGCCCAATACTGAGACCTGCAACAATCAAATGATTTTTTAAATTATATTTTTATCCAAATACACTCAGAATTAAAAGAGAGGACACCAACTTTTGAACATGACTGTATGTAAATGTGTTTTCATTTGGAGTTGCTCAGGACTCTCTTCTCTAGAGCTTGTCTAGAGGCTAATAATAGTTTTTTTGCTTGTTTGTTACTCTCTTTCTTCTCTTCTCTAATTAGAGTGCTTGCAGCAGACTCTTGAAATGACATTTGTTTTGTTTTAATAATCCTGACAAACTGTCAGCAGTGTTCTGGCCAGACGCAGGCTGAGTGACCTTTCTGCAGTTCAGCACATCCTCGTCGCTGCTCTATTTCTCTCCCTGTCACCTAAATGAGTAAACCTGCAACTCCAGGCACTAGAAAGGGGGACAAACTTCGATGAGCTGATTTTCATCTTCACAGACTTCCTGTTAAATACAAAACTGATCTTAGGGTTTAAGCACTGTATGTTTTTACCAGATAATTATAACCTCTGCAATCCTCATTCTTTGATTCTTAAACTAAATGTTCATTCTATGTGAATATCCCCTGAGTAAGGGTATAATTAAGAACACGTAGTAATGCGATTTAGGATTGAGCCACATGACCTGGCCCTTTGAGACAAAATAGTCACACACATCCATCTAATCTAATTCAGAAAGCCATTTAGACAAATGCTGAACTCTGGTTTCTGTGCAGCTCAGTTAGAAGGAAACAAATTTAGACCTATATTGGTATAACAGTTAAGGAGATATGCTGCTGTTCTGTTTTCAGAATATACAATCATTTAACGGAGACAAACTTATTTTGTGAGTTTGTGATTACTTTGCTGGGCTGGCCGAAGAAAGGGTTGTTGGCACACCGCTGGTTGATGACATCTCGGATTAAGTGCTTCTGGCCGTTGTAGGTAGTGAGGATGCTGATGCGCTCTGCAGGGTATCCCAACAGTCTCATGTACATGTACAGGGCCACAGAGTATTCTGCCTCAGCAAGGTTCTACACAGAAAACACACATTAGACATAATGAACACTGTAACAAACCGCATGAAAAAGGTTTAAATATAGACATTAGGCAATAGTCATAGTATTAGTTACAGTGTGTTAATGTGACAATAAGCTATCAATTTCTGATAAAAATTTTACTTCATAAACTGAACAAACAACAAAGAATCAAGTGATTAGAAAGAATGGGTGAGCCTAAATATCACTGGCCTGCTGCTAAACCATGCACTGAAATATACCCATGCATTTCCCACTGGCAAGGCAAACAAGTCTCAATTATCACTCTTGCTCTCTTTCTCTAAGAACAATCATCAGGCCAATCATTTCATCAAACATGAACAGCTGCAAGCAATGCAACAAATCCTCAACATTTGAATAAGGTAAGCTGCAATGCTATTTTTGGAAGGCAGAAATCCTTCATTAAAAATAAATTCAATAAAGGACCACAAGGCAGCTATTGTAAATTCAGGCAATTAGAAAAGAAATTGGTTATGGAATCTTGCCACAGCCTCTGTTAAACCCTTAAGCCATGTCAATATCGGCTTCAATCACCAATGTATCCTTTATAAATGTGTTCCAGTTAAAAACATACTGTAGATATACCTTTAGACAATAACCCACACTCTCACCAACAGATGGCTTATATAGATATTGATCGACACAACTGATAAGTGAAAATAGACAAATACCATCTTTCAATAACTGCTTCAAGGCTTAAACATCGTTTCTGAACACAAAGTTCAGACATTTCATATGAGTCACCAAATTACAGTCCAATTTTGCATTTTAAAACAGAATATACAGTGACTCCTGGGGTTAAGATCAAATATTTTTGACTAAGCAAGAAGATTTTTTTGTCACAGATGTTTCTTTAAGTCTATTCACCTCCAGGATATTCATAAGCCCAAATGTACAAAAGAACCACACTGTAACCACAATTAAAGACAAAAACACTTGCGATCTAATGTGCTGCAAATGAAGTGGCCCCAGTTACCATGGCAACAGCATAGCTTCAAACCAAAGGCTCAGTGTGAGTGCAGTTTCAGGATCAATACATCACTGAGATAAAATCTTATAACCCGAATCCAATTCGTTGCATCATCTATTCACCAAAGCATTCGGTAGACAAAAACCAGAGTGACTGTAAACCAACAAAGACCACATATACAGTGTGTACGTACTCACTCTGAACAACAGGCCCTACACTAATAATATTAACCTTTAACAACCCTGTAACTAAGTAGTCTTACCAATTAGCTGGCCACAGGAAGAAAATCTATATATCACATTAGGGCTGGTTAAGTGGAGTCATACGCCTCGTGTAAAATGTGACATTTACAAGCATACGAGCCTCATACTGCATCTGATGTGCTGAATCTAGCACCATTGAGGGTGAGTAAGATGGAGCATTAGTGTAAAAATACTTTGACTAATGAGGTGTAACTAATGTACATTAGAATAACGTCTGGCTCGTTGGCACAGCGCGAATGTGGCTGGAGCTCCGTGGAGGCCTAATGGCCATTCGTTCAACTGCTGCAGGGACTGACTGTGCAAACAATAGCTTGTTATAGCTTCTCGAGTGATCCCTCTCTTCCCATAGACAGCAGTTCATAAAATGCAGTGCGTGATAGACTCAGTGACCACCACTGACCTGGTAGAAGTAAGGATTGGGTTCAGACTCTCCGATTCCATTGAAATCCTCCACGTTTACGAGCTGAAAGTCGTAGGTGAAACCTGGGTTGGGAGCCTGAAACTCGGGCTGACTCTGAACATGAGGCAGGTTTCCAAGCTTCTTATAGCGCCAGTTATAGAGATTACACAGACTGCAATATACAAACAGAAGAGTTGTGTAATCATTAATAGACAACAGAAATTATGACAAATATATACAACCGTACTAAAAGCTTTATTAAAAAGAAGACATTGAAACACATGGTAATTGCACAGGTAATAAAAAAATAAAAATAAAGAAGAAGTAGTAAGCAGACCTGGCACGAGCTCGGCCCTGAGCATCCAAATCAACTGTGGGAACTCCTAATCGCACAAAGCGTGTAAACAAAGACTGCTCCATGTTGGAGTATTTCTGGAAGGCCATATTTTTAATGACAGGCGGAAGCTGGTGATGATCACCGATCATGATCCAGCGCTTCAGACGACTGTAGCCATCCTCGGGATTCTGTCACAAAAAGAGAAACACGAACATCTGCTCTTAAACACTTGATCTTGATATACCATTCAATCCAATTATATTAATTGCTTTAAGATCAGGTTAAGACAACAGTTGTTAAACCATTAATCCTGCATTAACACACTGCAGCACTTGTGATCTGATGTCTGATTTTATAACCAACAGAAATGAATCAGAAAACGTTCAGTGGAGTCATAAACAATCATCCTCGAGTAGAGCCTTTCTATATTTCTTTATAACGGCCGTCTGCACCAGCCATTTCTTTTTAGGCGCGAATATCTCGTCTCAACATTATCCCTAATCTTGTGGACTCTGGAGAATTCAGTCAGTGTGGGGACAGCTGGCAGAGTGGAGAGCAGACTCTACTTAGCCACACAATCCAAATCTACACACTTACTGAGCAGCAATGATATTAGACTGACTCACATTTCAGATCGCCGTCAATGGCACATCTGTGTTTACTCACTGCTCCACTACTGTGGGCTGATCCAGTAACCTTAAAATAAACTGTCTGCCCTTTATGGGACATGCAAAAGTAGAGTACAGAGGTCTTTTCTTGCAGGGATTACAAAAGTAACAGAGGACGTAGTGCAGAAGCTCTTAACTGGGAGGTACACTCAGAGGTCAAGCATTATCCAATTAACAATCAAGAGGCAATGCAGGGAAATTAGCAGAGAGCACATTCATCAAGACCATGCAAGAGATGTAAAAGGAAATCTGATTCCCAGCTATTTGAGTTATGGCTATGAGGGGGGGTTGATCCAGACTATGAGTGATAGTCGTACCTGCAGCAGGAGTGGGATGAAGGTTTCAATCTCCAGGATCTGAGCTGCTTCTTCCATCAGGATGTTGTCATACTGAAACAAAGGACAATGTCGTCAAAATCTGTGTATGCAATTCTCCAAAAGCCATGATATGAAGAGACAAATTTCCATATAGACTTTATCTGTGAACGTGAGATCAAGAATAATAAAGAAAGAAACGCCCTCCCTGTCATTTTTACAACTATGTATTGCGTTTGGTCACCATTTTCCCCATCCTTTGATCTTTTGCATAATTATATAATTAATTTCTCTTGTATATTCAGGGGACAGATAATTTTTTCCTGTGATATTTCAGTTTTTTTATGGGGACAGGTTTTTTTTTCTCTTACATGAACGTAAAAAAAAAAAATTACTGAACAAATTTAACAAAACTGTGATTGGGAATTAAGTAAAATTAGGTGGTGAATTGTCCATAAACTAGGTGGAAACTTCTTTTACATGAAATCACCCTTTATTCCAGAAAACTATCACTCTCAATACAAGATCAATATGTTCGAAGTCAACATGGTGAGGAAGACATTTAATCTATGTGTGATTTGATAATCATTGAAGCGTAAGCAGATTGTTTTTATCTTGTATGAAGAATTACCTTGAAGCCGAGCTCCACGAGGTCATGGCGTTTGAGAGCAGCGTGCGTGCAGGTCATAGCAATGATTTTAGCCTCTTTCACCAGCAGGTATTTTGATCTGTCCAGTCCACTGCGCAGAAGCTCAAAGGCCCTGAACTCCTTCATATGAAAACAAAACAAAACAAAAAAAATACAAATGACACAGTTAGTGCCCACTGGACGTCATTTACATCATTTAACTGCGACCAACAGAATCAACTGGGGTGTTTTCTCATAGAGGGGAAAAAAAACATGAGCTATAGCCAGACGCCATACTAGAAATTCCGAACTGTGGGATCATAAATGTTTGATGTTACTATTTTAAGTTTAATATTGAACAGATAAAATCATGCAAAATTAAAGAAGATAAAATGAAATATATTTTTAACCCTGACCCCATTACTAGAGGACAAACATCCTCGTCTGCCTAGGTGTACTTCTGGACTAGCCCTGTTTCAACACACACATTTTATATAAATTATTATTTATTTATTTTTTAAGTACAAGAGCTAGACATCTATTACAGCCTAGTTGTCAGCAGCCGCCTTATCAGAGAAACCGGAGGAAAAAGGGAGTGTTGGTCTATTTGATTCTGCTTTGATAGAAAAGCAAACCTAGAAGAAAAAAAAAAAGCTTCTCACAAAGAAAGCATGTCAGTGCAGTGATCTGGTAGAAGCTCTGGGAAATGAACACGTGCACAAGCAGAGATATTACTTCAAACCAATAAGTTGGATATTGCTTTTTGAGGCCAGTTCTCCCATAAGAGGGCAATGCTATTGTTATCTCTGTATAAAATCAGGCCGGTCCCTGATGACTGGAATTGGAAAGGACAACATATAGAAATGGATACACATGGAGTCTCCAATCAGGAGATAAGAACACTGGGAAACATATGGTTGGGTTTCACATTAAAGGCATTGTGAAAGTCATGAAGGGTTTGTTGGGGTACAATGATATGCGCCTTAAATTCTCATTGTTCATATCCTAATTTAGTGTCAGCTGTCTGAATTGACTATGAATGTTATGAGGATGGTCTCAGTGTGCAACTCTCTCACACACTTACTTCCAGTTGAGTGAAGATCTTGCGGATGTGGCGGTAACAGCCTTCTGCTATGTCCATGTCCTCCTGGTAGCTCTGTCCCTTAAAGACAGGCTGGGGTGCATTTGAGAAGTATTTATGGAAAGGAAAGTGTGCAGCCACGTCCTGTACGCTCACCTCGCGGCCCGGTTTGGGCCTGACCTTGCTTATGTATTCCTCCCAACGTGACATAACCTGCAGGAAAGAGAGAGTGTTTGTTTGTACGCTTGATCACTGGCTGTAACATTCACTTACACTATATTACTGCTACACATGCAGCGATCACCCAAATAGCCATGATGGCCAGATTAATTAGCAGCTTGCATGTCTGACTGCAGGCTTTAACACAGTTTAGGTCATAAGATCATCGTCACTGATACAAGAATATGTATCTCATATCAGCTGATGTAAGCAGCAAGATGTAAAAGACTGGAAAAGACAGATTCAGTGAAAACTGAGGAGGAAATGATCAAAAATAAATAAGTAAATAAAGGCTCTGTTTAAAGGACACAAGCATGCTGAAATGATCGAAAAAAATAAATAAGTAAATAAAAGCTCTGTTTAAAGGACACAAGCATGCTGACTGACTGCTTGGATGTGTGAAATCTGATCAGACATGGCTACTGGGTTCTATCGAGAACGGCAGACAATATTTTTCTGCTCTCATTCTCTCAATACAGCAGGCCTGTTTGTGCATCTCACAATGTCACCCCCTTCTAAATTAGTTTTTTTTTCTCTGTATTCATCTATTTGGAGTCTGATTTTTACCAGCCTCGTTATATGACTGCTTATTGACTTTCTATCTTCCCAGTGAGGAGTGATTATTTTGGGCTGTGCTGCTGATTCAAACTCAAAACAAAGCCGGTCATGTCTGGCATTTTCTTTTCATGTTTGCACTTGAAACAAGCAGTAAACAGATGGCTTTTTTTTTTTTTTTTTTCCTTTAGTGGACATGGAGCAGAGAAGAATGCAGAGACCTTTAGATGTAGACGTACCTGATAAAGGTAAAAATGGCCGGCTGTTTCACAGGTGTAGGATACATCACCCGGGACGCCAAGACTCTCTTGCAAGCGAGCCACCTCTCTGAGTAGCTCCAGCCTTCGAGCCAGGACATAGTTCACTCTTCCATATCTGGGGAGGAAACCAGTATGATATATTACATCTCTGATGAACAAATTTCTTTATCAGTTGCACTGATAAACAGAAGGAGGTGAAACTACCTACAACATGGAGCTGATGGGGAAACACAAATGAAATCAAATAATAGCTAGGAATAATCTTGGCAGATTTTCATGCACCTAATATGCTTGTGTTTTCTTTATGGGGTCGTCGATGCCGAGTAGCAACTTAGGAGGAATAATAATACATTTTATTTATAATGCACTTTATATTTGAAACAAATCTCAGAATGTCAGTGATTGGCAGAATGAAAACTTTGAACCCAAACATGTGGATCTTACAGCCTGTGAACATGTAGACTTCTTTATTAATCATTCCGCGTCCTCGGCTCATGACAGGACACATCCTACCTCACCAGAAAAAACACTTTGACAATTATGTTCATGTTCAAGCAATTTAAGTAAGTAATCATTAAGGGTTTAATGTTGATCTTTTCAGCTTGAAATATCTTCAACTTTAAAATGAATTGGGTGTAAAAAAAAAAAAAGGGGGGGGGGGCATTACTGTAAATGGGACAAATAGTTTGAAAAGCTAAAATCTATCTACATAAACTACAACAGGTCTTGAATATCACCATGAAACACCATATAATCCAAGAGTATGTGAATGTAATGTAGCTATTAACAGAAAGCACTGGCTCCATGCATGCATAATTAAATGACTGCTATAATTCCAGGTAAAAACCACAAACAAATTTCACCTGTATTACTGTATTAAAGAGCCCTGAATCCTATTTTGGGTATTGAATTATGGGTTAATACATGGAGACTTATTCTTTTATTCTATTTTACAGGTAATATATGGATAGTGCCATAAGTTTCCATTATTACATCACAAGGGCTTGTCATTCATCATGCTCTGCACTGATAAAATTTCATGTCCCTGTCTTCCTCTTGCCATTAGCTTGGGAATTTAGCAGAATTTGAATGTTATCTCGTGTCCTCTGCGTCTTTCTGGCTCTCATGCAATCTGTATAAAGCAATAAGACTCATTAATACCTAAGAGCTGCTGCTGTAATCATAAAGCCTGTCTTGTGCTCATCCAAGGAGTCCTGTTCACACTACACTCATACACAACCACCTTTTTACACACTTTTTACTTTCCAAGTTTAAGGATTGCTCATTAAGGATCTAAACCTATACCCTGATGTCTGTGAACTCTAGAGAAGATGAATGAGTACGTCACAGCTTGAAAAACTGGACAAGCAATGGACATGGAGCAACAGCAATCCACTTTTGTTACATCCTATGAACACCTTCACTCTCAATTAAATACCATACTGTATAAACCATTCTGGAAAGCTTTTTAATAATAATACAAAAATGGAAACAAAAGACTGGGATATCACCAATTCTTATCTTCAATAAATTCATACTTAGTTATTTTTCTCCTTTTTTACATGCATTTGTCAACAAAATGGCAAGCCTCTACCCCACCATATATACTCAGCAAAAAAAGAAATGCCCCTTTTTCAGGACTGTGTTTTTCAACAATAATGTTGTAAAAATCCAAATAACTTTACAGATCTTCATTGTAAAGGGTTTAAACAATGTTTTCCATG
>JAQQZT010000005.1:11134697-11156461 GCA_030068275.1 Clarias platycephalus | reverse complement strand
ATTTACACATTAAGTTTACTGAAAGTAAAAACAGTTGAAAGTCAGAGGACGTTTCTTTTTTTGCTGAGTATATTTGTATTATGCTCACATCCACCCACATGAAATTAGATATGCCAATGCTGTCACGTGGAACAATCAGCGAGTCGATCTAAGTTATTCAAATGAGTGACAGCAGGAGTCTGGTTTGTGTAAAAAACAGCACAGACCACACTCAGGGCACTAATTAGGAGCCCTAATTACGACATCAAACACTCCATAAAGGGCTGCTGCCTTCATCAAGAGAGCAAAAATGAAGACAAACATGGTGCCTGGGGCACAAGGTGGCGCTGAGTGGCCTCTAAGTTTATAAGCTTTGATCTGTTGCGTTGCCAGCTGGGGTTCAATAACTTACCTGCTGAAATCCTTCTCGGTCTCCAGCTCCTCCTCTCCGTGACCCAGACGCAGGAGGTGCCGCTCATCGATGTCCAGGGCCATGATTTTCTCGAACAGTTGGTTCAGTGCCTGGGTGGGAAGAAAACACACACACATATCAGCTGGCATTATTATGGTATTCCGTTGAAAATTATTATTATAGTAGTTATTAGACAAAATCAGTTATTGATAACTATGAGTTTTGCTTGAACAGTTACAGTATGATTTCCACAGACAGACAGCCTAAAATATATAAATACTCCAGGCGTAGAGGGGCATTTCAGGCCACAGAATGGTCATTTTCCTACAGCTGCCATTTCAAATCCAATCATGTGCTGATTATAACGTTGGGATGCTAAGCTATCTGAGGCAGAGCGTTACCTGATTGGAGTGAGTCACGATGAGGGTCCTTTGCTCTGGGAAGTTGTGGTACAGATTGGAGATGATCTGCACAGCTACATCTGTTTTGCCAGTACCTGGGGGACCTACGACCTATAGAGATGGTTGCAAAAGGAAGGATGGTTAAATAACAAATACAAAACAGGAGACAGATGTTATTATCCACCAAAAATATGCAGAACTGCAACTACAGTTTCAGATTTGTTTTATCTGATATTACTTAAACAGATGGCACCGTGCAAAGGGTATATAATGACTATGCATGGAAATAATGCAGGATAGTCTGCAACCTCAATTATACCATAGATATATAGATATTTACATCTATACAGGCATAAAATAAAGCTTTGAAGCCTGGATAAGCCTTTATAGGAGTAATACAGAACAAATGCTACATTCACATGACACAGAAATTCTTCATATGATAAATAATATTATACGCAGGTTTATTTGATACATATGATATAAAACAGCAGCTACAGTTAGATGGACAAGATTTCTTCAATCCAATTTAACTGGTTCTGATTAAAGCTTTCAACTTTTAACAATCAAGATTTAGCTGAATATCAGGATCCAAGTAAACACAGCTATTGCGACCCCAGTCAGGTTAAAAATTCATGCGACTTTAAAAGAAGAAGCAGAAAGACAGCTTGACTGTCAACTCTCCACCCTTATATTTGGCTGCGTATTTAAACACAGCCTTCACAAATAATTGTATTAAAAACAACTTCAACAGCGATTGCTATTCAGCCTCCATTTTGTTTGTTTACTTCATGATAGATCTGCTCAACAGTGTATTGCTTCTTGCTCCTAGTGTCATGTATGGGACACATGATCTAAAAAAAATAATCTGAGCCGATTCTGAGCTTGCACTTCGACCATTAAAACATGCAAATATCGCTTACATGCAGGTTGCATAACACAGTAGCATGCAGAATATATTTTAGTACAGTGGCCAAATAAATTCTATAGCCTGTGCTTTGCAAAGAATTTTAATTTATGAAAATATAGCTTATATAAAACTGTGAGTTCATCTTTTAGCAAAGAGCAATTCAGCGTAGGGGAACCCAAGGCCTTTTGCTTGGCTGTGAAATGAGCCTATGCATGCCAGAGTTAGTCGAGGTGGAGAGAGACAGGCATGCAGGATGACTTGGTTTATAGCTCTGTCGATAGCCTTCCTGCCATATTCATTTCCAGCCAACTGCATGATAAATAACAGCCAACAGCCCCTGCCAACAACCAATCAGCAGTTTGAAGATGCCTCTCAATCAGCATCCTGTTCAGACGCTCTGCAGCCAGCAAGGACACCATGGCTCATTTACTGAAGTCCTCTCACAGCCATCATTCTCTTTATTCTAATTCCATCCACATTTACATAAATGATGAGAATATCGATGAGAAACAGCCTTGATACCCAGTTACAATAACACCCAAGCAAGAGTGTGACACAAACTAATTAGCTTTTTGACAGTTAAAATAAATGTGCTACAATTAAACAGCGAATCTGCATAAAGATCTGCATAAAGATATCCTGAGACAGGAAATGACTAAAACTGATTAAGAGCAGAAAGACAAAAGTAAGGATTTGTTCTTACCATGGTGAGACCTGGCTGCATGCCTGCACGGATAGCCTCGATCTGAGTTGGGGTGAATTGGATGTTGTTCCTGTTAAATTACACAACACATGAATCAGGAGGCCTCTTAAGCTATTGCATCATTGGATTCCTTTCATTAATTTCAACTTGAAAGATAAGCTGGAACGGTGTATTATTGAAATAATCTATTATTATATAAGCTATACAATATTGAAATCAGCTTTGTGCTAAAGCTAGAACCCAGCCTGAGTGACATGTGCATTATATTGTTACTTATATAATTAATGTGTTATTTTAAGCTGCATCCACTATTTATTTGCAATTCAGTTCTTACTTATTTTTTATTGAAACTTTTTCCATCAATATATTCGTCTTGATCATTTATGTTCGAGATCAGGGAAACAACCACTTGTCATAGGAATAAAGAAATTACAGCAGCAAACAACAGATTAGCACCAGAATCACTAAACATGTTTTAAGGAGGACATTTCTTTATGCTTATACCACCGTTATACTTATTTCAAGATAACTCTGTGATGTCTGAGCACAGTTGATTCATTCTCACCGTTTAGGTTGGTTGTAGGGATAGGGTCCTCGGTTTGGAGTCACGTGAGGCTCTACTATCAGTGTATTATTATCTTCCTCGGTTTTCTCTTCCTCCTCGTCTGCTTTCCGCTTCTTTCCCTTGACATTGTGTACAGGGAACTTAATTCTGAAAATCAGATTAAATTTTACATTTGAAAATTCGAGACAGAAACTGGGTAAAAGTTTTGATTTCCGCTTCGAGAGGCAATTAAACAGATAGACATCACAGTAAAACCCCCTCTAAGCCAGAGGCAGATTTTAGCAGGAATAATGTTTTCCTGACCTGAATGGAGGGACCTGTTTGGTTGGGTCTTCCTCTGTGACCTTCACTGTGTCTCCAGGGAAACATGACTTAAGGTGATCAATGGAAAGGAAGGTGTCATTGAAGTCCAAGGATGAGATCTGATTGGCCATTTTGGAGTAATGCGCACTCCCGGGGTCGCCATATCCCAGGATGATGTCATGCAGCCAGTCAGGGACGACGCACTCAGTGTTCATCAGGTGACGTATCGTCTCCAGCACAGCCTGCAAAGGTGAAAAAGAGCGAATTCAGTAAAAGCCACATGCCCCAAGCAAGAGTTATTTATTTCTTAAGTGACAAAAGTGAATTACTGGCAATTGAGATGTTAGCCATAGAAATAAAATAAAAAAATTCCCCACACTTTGTTATAGTAATTGTTTCATTACATAAATTCCCCAGGTTTATTTCATGTTTATTTGCTTATTTATTTTAACAAAAAGCAACTGGACAAAGTGACTAGACTGAGTGAATAACCTTGAAATTGTTCTCTTTCGGTTTGCGTCTCATAATGATGTTGAAAGTCTCATATGGGTCTTCGGCACCAGTCTGTATGCTGTTGGTCATGTCTTGTTGGTACTGATTCGGGTCCAGCCACACACGGAATGTTCTTGTGTCGCCTCGCAGTTTGGGCTTCGGATCAGGACCTTGAGTCAAACATAAAAAACAATCACAAAAGCATTAGCTCAGTTAAGAAGATTGCTAGTCTAGTCTACATCCAATTTTGGGGTTGAAGTCAGGGCTCTATACAGACAACTCAAGTTCATAAAAAAACACTGATCGTGGCAAACCTTGTTTTGTGCACAAAGGCATCATCAGTGCTTGAATAGATCTGGGTTAGGCTTTGGACCTTAGTTCCAGTGAAAAAAAATCCTAAAGCTATAACATACAAAGACGTACTAACGTTCTTTCAACTCTATAGCAATAATCTGAGGAAGGCCCACACATTTGACCAATGTACAGACATGCTAACTCTACAGTTTGTTATATGTATATATGAAGATATTTGTAAAAAAAAAAAAAAATTATTTGGGGGAACGTAAGATGAGTAATAGAACACATCAAGATCGTTTTATGGATTTTTTTTTTTTTGTTTGTGCACGCATCACATAAAAACAAACAAAAACTGTTGTTTGTTGGGTCGAGCTTCAGGTAATATATAGGCTTGGGTTCATCTCCATCAGCCCACGGGAAGAGAAAATATGCTAATTTGAATTTTAAATGGAAGACGGCCTTGTATCATTTAATAAAAAAATTAATTAAAAAGACAGTTAATCTCAAAATTCAACAGATGGCGCTGTACGTTTTTAAAACGCGGTTATGTGTGTGTGATTGAAATCTACTTAACTGCAATAGCACACCTTCACTTCACGGTAATATTTAAACTTTTTTTGTTCATTCCAAAATTTAGCTGATGACGTTGTACATTTTTAAAAACACGCTTATGAGTGTGCAATTAAATCCCATGCGAACGAAGTCGTGAGCACATCTAGTATAGTATAAATTGGCAGCAATGAAATACTCTCTCTGCCAAAGGTACATCATTAAACAAACAAAATTCTATACAATGCATTAAAATAAATACATTCTACACAACAACAGAAATAAAGCTTAAAAAAGCAGGATCTGTTGTTTTATGCATATACACTCAATAAAATTTAATTGCACAGAACTACAGTACAGTGTTATCCTTCGATCAGCCCATCTGATGCTTTTTTTTTTTTTTTACCTCTTCATTGCTGCCAACATAAGGTTATAAGAGTGGCTTTGGTTTATTATATGAACCAGAAAAACACAGCAGAGGTGAGAATAAACTTACCTTCTTCAATGACCCGGCCTTTATCATCTAGCATGCCTTGTACCTCACAGCCCCTCACGTACACCAGGCCTGTCTGCTCGCCAAAAGGCTGGCGCCGGTCAAATCGTGTGCCATAGGGCAGGGTGGGCCGCACCGTGATCAGAAAACAAACATCATGCTTACGCAAACCTGAATAGAAATACAGAGGGAGTGAGGAGTGAAGTAACAGGGGCGAGAAACAGCTCAGGCATCACACACATCAATCTTTTACACATCGAGCCTGTGATTATACAACCTCACTGCTACCCAGAATTTCCAACCGCTCACAAATAGAGAAAGAAGAATACAGCTGAAAAAAAAAGTGTACACAGATAGGATCACACCATTTTTTTTTTTAGAATACTTCACGTTTCTCTCATCTCCTAGTCCAACCTTGCTTTTTTGTAAATATGCATGTACATTTATATTTTTATCATAAAAAAAAAAAAAACATTTGCTAAATACAATTTCATGCCTTTTTATGTATCTGTATTATGTATTATGTATGTGCCCGTAACTTTCTTTTCAAATCCAAGTCTTTTAAATGATCTTAACCGTTATTTCACATGAAAAGACATAAACCTGAAAAAGTGTATTATTCTAAAATGAACAATATAATTAAGAAAATTGTCAAGATATTGCAACATGAATTTGACATAATTACAGATTTTTTACTTTTTAAGGTTTAACCAAAAACCGTAATGCTTTAATTTAATTTTTACAGATCATGGCTTTCTAGAAGCTTATTTCAATTTTAGTATCAATAGGAATAAAGAAATATGAATAATTTGCATTTTTAAAATTATTATTGCTTGAAACGAAACACATATAAACCAATCTTGCTTCCCTAAAAATTTCAAGTTTCTAATTTCAGCCGTTTTGGAGAGATGATTTTATATGTATAATACAAAAATAAAATCACCATCACTAATACTGTGTTGTGACCATATAGAAGCAAAAGCAGTGTGACAAAATCACAGTGACTGTTTCAACACTGCAACGCTTCTTATAATACTGATTAAGAGTGGTATTAGTAAGATAAGTACTTCAATCCTAATTTATATTCAGATAACATTTATTCACTGATGCAAATACATCATTTAAGAAGCTCCCTGAAGACCAACTGCATAATTATTTGTGTCAGTATCCTGTACTTAATAGCCACCTCACTCTCTTGTTTACATTCTGCATTTATTGTGCTGATATTCCCTCTTGATTGTTCACACATTAGAAACTATAATTAGATTAGATTCAAATTTTTCTTCACACGTTTTATCCACTGCACGATGCTTGCACACTTATACAGTTTATTAACATAATGTATTCTTACTTTGTACAATAAAAATTTTAATCTTATCTAATCTAATTATAGTTTCTAATGTGTGAACAAACTGTGAAGAAAATGACAATACACATATGTATGTATACGAATGTCTGATACAGTATATACAAAATAAATAGGGTAGAATAAACAGTAACGCAATGATAAACAAACTATGGATGGTGCATAGTACTGTAGATGAAGCAGTGCAATATAGACTGAAAGTGACAGTGTATTTGTTAACATTTTAGCTGTTCAGAGCAAAAAGCAATTTTTCAGTCAGTTTGTGTGGACGCTGAGGCACCTGTAGCGCCTGACTGATAGAAGAGTGACTCGTCCATGATTGAGCTATTATGATCAGTATAATTCTTCCTGCTTTTCTGATTTTTAAGGGTGGGAATCTCCAGGGAAAACACCTGGTATAACAGTGGAGATAATCTAGATTGAGATTTTCATCAATCTGAATAAAACTTTCTATCATTTGCGTATCGTTGTTGTGAATGCAACGTAACAAAAACAAAAAGCCATCAAGGAGTTCATTAATAATCTGCACACATACACAATAAGAGAACAGACCAACCTTCCCACTCAGCTTTGATGTGGTGCTGCACGTTGAGGTTCAGGGTGACGTCAGCACGGACCCGCGCGGGCCAGTTCTCCCCAATGTTAGGCTTCGCCACTTCCACGATGGAGAAGGACATAATGGTCTGTGCCATTCTGGCCCATCCACCAAACACGACTCCACCATATTCAGACTGCCTACAGGAGACATGAAGAAGGTCTTAGCAAACATTCTACGCAGCACAACACAATCAGTATGAAATCGTTGTTTATTAATTACCATGGCTTCATTCGCAACACAACATCTTCAATGTCCTGCCTGATCTCGTAGGTAGACTCCAGACGGAAGAGGTTGAAGTTTCTCAGCAGGTAATCATGAAGAGTCAGGAACTGCAGATTAAGCTTCGGTAGAGCTAAGCAACCTGTAAGACGATCACGAGAAATTGAGATTTTCCTTTGTTCGCATTTTATTTGTCCTTGACTATTTCAGAGTGAAGAAAGTGAATAATGTAAAACCTTCGCCAGAGTAGTACTCGGTCGGGACGATATTCTCATCCCAGATAATCTTCTCTGTTGGATAAAGAGGCATCTGGTTAAGTTGCTCAATCTGTGAGATTCGCCTCTCATGACGCGACACCTGTGTATGCGAAAGAGAAAAAATTTTTTTAGGTTAATTAAAGATGAGTATTTTAATCCTGTCCCATGTTGATTCTCTCTACAGAAAGAAGAAGAAATTTTAGAAGCTGTGAAGAATCAGGTCAGAGCACAACATTAGATCGCATTTATCAGCCTCATTCTGATCTTAATACCAAGCCTGAAAAGGGTCTTAGATTGTGGGATGTGTTGTACAGAGACAGCTGGCCTCTTTGCATAAATACCAGACTCAGTCACAGGTGATCCAATTCCAGCCACAAAAGAACAGCAGAGACGGCTAGTTGTTCACACCTGGTACTGTGTGCTTGTGTGTCTCTAATGCACTTGTGATGTCAGAGTAAGAGTCCAAAAGCAACCTGATGTTGCATCAAATGTCAAACACGGATAAAATGTTGTGTATATTTGGCTGCTGGACACCATTTTTTTAAGTTAAAACAGTGCTGATTAAAGTGACACTTCGTGCACATTTAACAAAGAAAACATAGACAAAGTTAAAAACACGAACACAAATTTAATGTCAGTCTTTGTGTTGTAGCGATTAATGTGGTATTTTTAAATCATGAACAACAACCAGGAATTTCAAGCTTATGTTTAGTGAATTATTTATTGTGCCATTTCTAACTATTTGACCCAATGGATCACGGATGGAAATCACATGGGCCACCCAATACAGTTATCACGATACCTAGGTGACCTTTTTGATTTGTATTGTGATTGCATAAGTATCACAATTTTATAAATACCCAGACTCTTCACAGATTTCATTACAATTCTAAACAAACTTCGCAAATAATTTGCCATTACATAGGATGCTTTGCGGCTTTCCATTGTGTGAATAGTTTAGAGCACAGCATATTGTAAAATTATAGAGGAACAACACCATCCTCTCACAATCACATCACCCAAGACAGACGTTAATACCAAGTCTAAGGCTCCAGTTTGGCTGATTTAGATTAACGTCCGACCTACATCGAAAACCATCAGGATGTGACCTGAAAGGTACGTTCTCCTCTGGAGTTTGGCGACGTATGGAAATGAACGTTCACCCAGGCGACAGTAATTTCTATGGTAATTCAGGAATGGTACATTCTGTCTCAGACAGAAAGGTGCAGTGTGTACGTGTCTCCCCTACCCAACCTGGGAAATGAAAAAAGTGTGTGTGAAGACAAGTGAGAAACATGCAAGTGCGAAGCTGTCTGCTGAGCATCGGGTAAAGTTACAAAGGCATCAGGCTTTCTTCGTTTCTCAGCTGTACACTGTGCTATAAAAATAAGAAATAGAGCGGCGGCAAAGCGTTATTAGTGCTCTAATACTGATCTCCATAAGCACATGCAGGTAATATTATCCAATTACTCCTAATGATGTTGGGCTGTATGTATGATGTAAAAAAAAAAACAACAATATTTTTTTTGCAACATGCTCTGAAGGCGATGCTACACAAATCATATTACCACATACTGCTTTTGCCAGTCAGCACTTCTCCTTTGTATACAAGAAAATTAATCGATTTCTCAATACATAAAAAGCTATCCATTCTAACCCTAATGATATATTTTACCACACGCATGACCTGTAATACACACAAAGTCTTCTTTGAGATTCAATTTGCCGGGGCAACGCAGGCCTTAGTGGACAAATCTTGGGTCTAGCAATATAGTGAGATAATTATGGTAGAGTGTCTCTTGGCCTTGCTGCAGAGCGCAATTATGGGCAAAGCAGGACAAAGGTGCTGTGCTGATGACCGGAGTGAAAAGGGCTTCTTATGCGAGTATGTGTGAGGGGCTGGAGAGGTTTAGGGACAATCATAAAAGGCCTGGAACAAACATCTGACCATTTCCAGTCACTCTCCAAGCAGAGCACGTCATGGTCAATTCATCCAAGGATATTAAACTCTAAATTGGTTTTTAAAGAAAGCTTAATCTGCAATCCAAGGTCATTATCAATTACCTGTATCATGAACACCCCAAAAAAAAAAAAAATCTAAATTTATGTTGATGTTTTGACCGTAATACGATCGTAAATTTATTAAACTCAATTAAATGAAATGAGTTCAAGCTTACCAGCAGCTCTAAAAGCATCTCTTTGTCAAATGATGTGTCCTTTTCTTCTGGAAGCTCGGGTAAAAGGCACAGGTATGACGCCACCTTGTGAACGGTATTGGGACTGCAGGAAATCAGAGATAAATAAAAATCTGAGTAAACGTTACTAATAGGAAAATATACTACATGCAAGATGAAAAGAAAAACTGTCAATAAATAAGGCTTTGGAGAAACCTGTAGACGTCTTAGACGTTCATCAGTGTCATGAGCAGTAATGAGAAACAGTGCAACTTTTGTGTAAAAAAAATAATTTGAATTGGGAATAAATAAATGTGGATTTACCGCAGTGCGTAAATCACTCAACACAAATTTTAATAATTCTAAAAATAATGAGAGAAAAAGTCATATAAGGCCGCGCTCTTTTTCACCCAACAAAAAATAAACATCAGAAACACCTGCATGCTCAAAACACCCCTCGACACACACCGTGTTAAGATATAGCAGGCTTTGCAGTGTGGCAGTGTTATTATGGTCTGACAAACGCAGCTGTTTAAGGAGTTTATAGTCAGGCTCTTACAAATCGATTAAATTAATGAGGCACAGCTTCCCATCTAGTTGCAATGAGCCGGTGCTCAACGACCCGAGTCCTGTCACTTAGCAAACCAGTACACTGTTGTAATTCTCAATGCAATACGGTTGTTTAACTCTCTGATCAAATACAATACGGGAAGGGGTGCAACGTTGCATATGATATATTGCAGATACTTCCCTATGCTGGGGGGTGTGACCCAACCACTTCTCAATGATTTCCATTACACTTACATACTTATCAATCTTATGTCAGTCAGTCATGAAATTCTCTTTTACAAGACATGAGCTCAGTCATTTATTTGCATGGCAGTCTGTAACTCTTGTCTGTCATTATCAACACATGCTCTGACTAGCAGCTAAGGATACTGACCAAAAGCTTGCTTGCTAACCCAAGGCTGCTGGGTGAAGATGCTTTTAAGAGGTGAAGATGCTTTAACGTCTGTGTTGACGTTAAAGAACGGTTTAACAATTATTATAATTTTATTATTGTTTTTTCTTACCCGAGATGACCAAACAGTTTGGTGAGCGACCCCCGTGTGTCCACAGCCTCTACATTAGAGAGAGCAAAATCCTGCAGCTCAGGAAAGTGTGCGAAAGCAGCTCTCTGTAAAAGAAACATGCAATTTGATGTGATATTTACAACATTTAGAAGATGACTTTTAAACCTGGCCAAAAAAAGGACGGTCAAATTGTTGGGCTGCATCAAGCAAAGAAAACAACTAAGGAGATTTTAAACTACTGAAACTGGGTTAAGAACCCTTTAACACATTATCAAAACCTAGTGCTGAACAGTCATTCAAGTATGAATAGTGTTTACTTTGTATGCATCAGCCTCAGATATAACCAATTCTGAACATAGCGCAGAAGCTTCTGAGTGGAGCAACAGAAATATTTTTATGGCGTTACATTATCAAAAATCTTGTGCATTAAAAGCTTCCGATCTCCAAACTCGGAGAGTCTCAAACATCCACTCGAGGTCTTAAAACACCAGGAACGCAAATTAGTCGAAAATGGCGTGCGCTAGAAGCCCCGTGTACCCGCTTGATTTTAAAGTGAGAACTAATTTTAGAAGAAATGGGCTACATTTTAATTACTTAAACTTCGCCAGTGTTTAAACACCAAACAAGGTGGTAACCTTAAGTAACCTGGCTCTGAAATGCATAAAAATTTTAATTTAGGTTTAATGTTGCTCATTTTAGTTAGTAGCATGTCCTGGACTGTACCTGCTTCAAACAAACATCCTTTTTAAACAGGGAAAAATTTTATATTGAAGCAGGATATTAATAAAATCATAATACTTAGAACCACAATTTTATCATGTGATAACGTATTGGGAGGTGACTGGTGATTCCCATCCCTAGCAAAAACCATAGCTATGTTTTAATAGTGAAAGGAGGATCATTTCCTTGCGCACACAATGTGGTAAGAACTCACAGGATTAGGACTAAACAGCTGTGTGGTCATAAGAAAACCACTTGTTTGTGAGGCTAATCAGAAAAAAAAAAAAAATTGCTATGGAGCATAAACATTAGACTTGAGAGCAATGGAAAAGGCCCATGTCGTCTGATGAGACCAGACTGACACTATTACAAAGCACTGTGTACATCAGGATAAAGAAAATGAAGAGCATGAAGCGATCATGTATGTTGGCCACTGTACAAGTCTCTGAAGGCAGTGTTTTTATCTGGGGTTGCTTCAGTTGGTCATTAAGTGGCAAAAAAAAAAATGAAGTCAGCTGATGACCTGAATGTACTGAATGACCAGTTTATCACATCAATGACTTTCTTTTGGCCAGGCAGTGTATATCGGGCTGACATTTTTCAATACTAAGTGCATTATTTACCTGCAACGAGGTTATGCGGTCATAGTGAAGAGTAGTCATCTCTTTCTCTGTGAGGGCGTTGCCAGTTTGGTCATTGATCTCAAAGCCTGCGTAGAACTTCAACATGTCCAGTAGCTATGTGAAAGGATAGACCGTTATAGCACAGCTGACCACAACCGAGCCATTAATAACTGACTCCGCAATGTCAAAATTAAGATTTTAAACAAGTACTTTTACTGTGAAATATTAAGTATAAAGAAACTCTACTAAAGGCAGTAAGTTTCAACCTGGCAGAAAAGGTGACCTTCTTTCTCTCTGTGTGCGAGACTGGACAGGTGGCAGTGGACCACCAGGTGTGCGTCATCCAGTACGGTGTTGAACCAACGGCGTGTTGGGAGAAGAGCCTGCCAGAAACAGTGGAGGTTTACGTGAGTTTCTATACAACCTCATACCAAAAGCATTGCCAGCTGGATATAGTGGATGCATACGGTGTTCCTAATCAGCTATAACCTTGAATCAGATATACTAGAGCAGGATGAGCAATACACTCTAATCCCTGAGGATTTAAGTTTCATAGCTTTGCTTTTGGGTTGAGATTGAAGCAGAGCAAAATGAAGGCAGCACAACTAAGGAAATCAAAAGCAATTTTCTCCAAGAATGGCCTTTCATAAAGACTACTCTAGTGGTAAAATCTCAGACCTTCACAACTCGAATACTATAAGCATTATTTTTTAAACAGAGCAGCGAAAGGGGAAATAGAAGGGGAAATAAACAGTAAATTCCATGTTGACCCAACCGTATCAGGATATAAACTGTGAGCTGAGGTAATTTTTTTAAGCAACGAAGAAACAAACTAGCTCACAAAATTAATAAAAAAAATATCCAGGGGCACTACCTCTGGGAACTCATACATTACCGTTAGATTTCAAAATATTTTAAGGAACTTTAAATGTTTTTTTTTTTTTTTTGTAACTATTTAGAGTTTGGGAAATATCTTGAACAAGCACATTAGTTGTAAGACTATTGATTTACTTTTCCGCCTTAGGCACCCCGGCACGTTATGTTTAATTACAAAACCGACTGAAATTGTGATGTTCGACAGCAAACATGGAGGAAACTGATGTTGAAGTTGCATTGTCCATCAGTTATGGATTTTCATCACAAAGCAAAACAAAATTAACAAAGCTGTCTAATAAAAGTATAATTTCGAACATATATCATTTTGCCACTTTTGCTCTAAAATGTCAAAAACACATTTTTTGACTTATAGTGTGGGAAAATGTTTTGCCAGTTGGGCCACACTTACGTGAACAAACTTTTAATAGTTTAAAGTTCGACCCCAATTATTCAACAACTTTATTTATAACCGATTCATCATGCATGTTATATGATACTTTTACAGCTACAGCGGTAAAGCTTCTCCTACATCTCCTTCTGCTTGTCGCCATAACAACCATCTTACCTCTAAGTCAATCATGAGTTCAATGAATCTCTCGCAGTAGTGAACCTTCTCCATGGAGACCGGGCCTATAACAGGAAAGGGGAAAGCTGAGTCAGGGAGCACAAATAAGACGATATGGCTGGTGCAAGAGGCCTGAAAACACACAGATGAGTACATTGCACAGCCAGTAACTTCATAAGAGCAGAGTCTGACAGGAAGGATTAAGACTGTGTAAGCATGCTGGGAAGAGCGGTGTGGCTCCATCTCTCATACCACACAGTCTGTCCTGAGGTGTCGACTTGAATTAAGTAGCCAGAGGAAGCCACCTACACCACAAGATGGTCAGAGGAGTTTTGTTGCATAAAAAGGCGCTCCAATTTTTAAAGAAATTTAAATATCGGCGTAGCCGAACCGCATAAACCTTACAAACAGTTACAATATGCACGATATGTATGTAAAATTCATAAGATGCAATATGTCTGAGGCAAATCAAGCAAGCAGATTTTGTGCCTGGAATATTAGTGTTTTATTCATAGTTATGCAGAGATAGATTCAACACCCATAAAAAGGAAAAAAATAAGTCTGTTATTGATATTCACCAAACAAAACAGTTCCTAGTATGTAGTGCATAGTGTGTCACAGTGATGCAACACAACTTCTTGCTGTAACTACAGCACCTGCTACTCTTTCTGAATCTCACCGCCTGCTGTGCCACACACATGTGCCCCAGTGAGAGCTGCTCATCGGGAGAATGATTTTAACAAGGTGGCTTAATTAGGTTACATGAATGACAGGAAACTTTTACAGGATCAGGAACATGCACTAATGAAACAAAGTGAAACAACGTCCAATACAAAGCTGATATCTTCACTGTTGACAGTTTTTTTTTTTAATTGCACTTCTCATACTTTTTCAGCGTAATCAAGCAGGTTTCTAGACCAGAAAAAAAAGGAAAATGGACTGGGCAGGACATTGGACATTTTACTAACTAATAAAGTTATCCTTTGTCTACCCCTGACTCTATATCATAAGGTGTATCCTGACCAAAATAGAGTGTCTGCAGTGTCAGAGCCAGAACACTTACCTGATGCTGGGATGGACATCAGTACATTAAGGAATTTCTTTATAAGAGCAGAGAGAAAGGTCCGTTCCCTTTTGGCTCTGGCAAAGTAAAGGTGTGTGAGAATTGCAGTTCACTAGAACTTTAGATGCATTTCTTAATAGAAAACTATTTCAAATTTAAAGTTAAAGAAAGAAAAGCTTCGTACTGTTCAGCACTCTTCGGGTCCATTTTTTCATAGTTCTTCTTTATAAGATTCCAGAACTTCTGAAGCTTGGGAACTTTTTTCAGTTCATGCTGGAGGCGCGACTGTAAAATATTTAATTCATGTTAAGAATATGTAGCAATTATTAGGGTGCATAAAGTTTTTTCTGTAAATATCAACAACATTTGCATTCATTTTCCAATACTATAAATGTCTATATGGATCTATAGTTATATGTTAATATTTTTCATTTTTCATGTTTATGTATTTACAGCCCAAAAAAGTTCAAAAACAGTAGAGGACATCGCATGTTTGATGATCTGGAACACAACGCTGTAAAATTATGAGGTGGTGTTGCAGGACTTACCGGCAGGAGGCACATCCACATGGGCAGAGAAACGAGCTGCTGCACCTGTTCTCGGATTATATCTACCTCCTGAGAAAAGAAATGCACCCATCAGGAGTGGATAAAAATATACACGCCTCAAAATAGAAAGATTCCTAGTGTTAAAATCTCTTAGGATAATTACTCAAACGTTTCATTACAGACTACAGCGCTTGGATGGGCAATACAACACTGCCATCTAGTGAACATGTCCATTTTAACAGCCATTTAAAAGTCACACAACATCAAGTAATGTACTGCAGTTAAACAATTTTGCTTCTTTAAAGTTACTGAAACAAACCAGACTGTTGAAGCAGTGATCAAGGAAGAGCAGCAGAATCGTCTGTTCACGTAATGACAAGCCGAGCTCTTCTCCAGTTAGACAGGACTCCATTACACACTTGAAAAAGTAGGGGAAGTGAGTGGGCTTCTTTTTAAAAACCTGAAAAAAGTGAAAGAGGGAATGAATCTGAACATCTACGACTAACAAAATCTAATTATAAATCAAGAAATAAACCTGAGCAATCAGCTATTATATGAACGATGGCCTTACAACAATTATTTTAATTGGAAAGAAAAAAAGCTAAACCATCAAGGTTGTGTATATATATTAAAAATTAACTACTGACCCTATAATTAGTACATAATTACTAATTTCTCCAAAGCCTGTGTTTTTTTATGTATTTTAATGCTTTGTAACAACCCCATGTTTTATATCATTCAAGTTCTTATTCCTTTTCAGTTGTTTTATCCTGCCTCGTTTATCATAGCAGCCTGGAAAGCCAAGTCTGAGTATGCCGTTTTACTTCAAACTCCTTTACTGTATGTCAAAAGTTGTCAGAGTAATTGATCAAAAACACAAAACACAGCCAAAACATTGTGTGCAGTATGTAGAAGGACGCCGATTTACTGTGAAGCAGTTCATGTTCCAGGATACATTACACTCCTCTGTGTAACTGATGGAGTGACAGATATCAGATTAAGGGAAGCACTGGTCTGCTGCAACAATGGCTGGTTTATAAACAAGCAAACCAGATACACTTCAGCTCCACACAGGTAATCTAAAATGATTTCCCCTCTGCATTCACTTCTGACCTTCTACCCTGAACAAACCTAATATGTATGAGAGAATGAGCATGCCAGAAACCAGTATACGACGTGTTTACAGTCTCGGGTGTTTACAACAGCTCCATCACTCATTGGTAGGTTTTTGTGATAAGGATTGAGGATAAATGTACCATGTCAAAGAACTTAAGCAGTTACATCTGACTAAAAATAAATACATTAAACTTGACCTGAACTGGTCAGTGACTTCTACAGATGCACATTATAATAGTTAAAGTTAAGCCTTTATTTGTCACATATACATTACAGCACAGTGAAATTCCTTCTTCGCATATCCCAGCGTAACTGGGGTCAGAGCGCAGGGGCAGCCATGATACAGCGCACCTGGAGCAGTTAGGGTTAAGGGCCTTGCTCAAGGGCCCAACAGTGGCAACCTGGTGGAGGTGGGGTTCGAACCGCCGATCTTCCGGTCAGTAACTCAGCGCCTTAGCCCTCTGAGCCACCACTGCCCCCAATACTTTTCATAATAATTAAATGCACAAAAAAGAAAGATTCCTTCCAGAATCAGGTTATTTAGCTCGATATGTATTCCACACAAGCGATAAAACATATTGTAAATTTACACTGGATTCATAGACAATCCTAGTATTGAGCACTCACCTCCCAAGCTGGAACGTTTTCTCTGAACTTCTCATTAACTATACAGCAGATGGACATCAGATAGCCATTACTGGACACCTCCGGGCTGTAGTTAACCCACAAGTAATTCTCAAGGTACTGACTAAAAGACAAACAAATTATAGAGAAATTAATAAAATATGATCTGCTTAAACAAAGACAGAAAAACAACGTGAAGTAACAAAGAAAAGGCTAATTGAGATCCCACCTGAATTCCAGCAACATGATTTTTCTGATTGCAAATCTGAAAAGGGGTGGGGGGTAGGGCATGGTTTTTACATGATCAAACCCAGATACAACAGCAAAAATAATGTTTGTTAAAAAAAAATAACTTTTTTGAAATGCACCTAGTTGTTACAGACTTACTTTGATTTGAGGATCTCATTTTGATAAACATCTTCAACAACCTGAAAAAAATTTATAAGTATTAAAAGGTGATTATTTTACTATTATTTCAACCAGGATGAGCAAAAATCAACCCTCATCATTCCCAGCAACTCCTATAATTGTATGATGTGCAATCGTTAACAGCAGTTAGTTCTTAAGCACACAAAACATCAATTACTTCTTAAAACATCATGCTGAGAAAAGCAGGTTAGAAATTATCTTAATATACTTTAGACACTGTGACTCATGAATCTGAAATGTAATCGTTTGTACAGAGGCTTAATGTTTACACAGTCTACCAGTAACACAAAGTTCCTCATAAGGCTACTTTCAAATGAATCGTTAGGCTTCCTTAACATAAATCATGTGTTGCGTACCTTACGATCGAATGGCAGTTTCTTCTTTGCATGCGGAGCCCAATATTTATTTGAAAGCTAAAAAAAGAGAATAAAACAAAAACAAATCCCATACGTTAATAAGTATTTAATAAACAGCATTCTTCATTCTCTCATCAGGGCATGTAAAAAAACTAAAGACTTAAATTAATTAAATGTTTATTAAATGTTCATTAAATAAAATATGCACATATTCTGCAAATTATTAGTGAACGCATATACCGTATGCAAGTGCATTTTGTACTAATCATCTGGTGCTATGCAGAATTCCTGAAACCAATTCTACAATATGTCCATACGTAATGGAACAGGAATGTTACAACCATCCAGGGCTGCACAATTAATGGAAGAAGAAGGGGGGGCGGAATCACATTCTCGATTCATACAGACACGCGAACTCGTTTCTGAATGAAAGTGAATAAATTCTACATGTTTCCCTGCATTATGATCAAGATGCGTTTACATGTTCACTCACTTATTTGACAAGTTCTTCTAAAATAAGGAAAAATCCTGTGTAGAGAGCACATGTTTTTCTTTGCTAGAATGCAATACATGTTTTTAACGTAAGAAAAACTGAGAACTGTGTAACAGAATTGTGATCTCAAATCCCATGGAGAAGAATCATGATTCACATTCTAGCAAGAATCGTCCATCCCTATGACGGTCATCTATTAAAGATTATTTAGGCAGAGGTTTATTCTCATTAATGAGGTCACTAAAATTCTTATATTTACAAGTCCCTGCGTTGGGGATGATAACTAGTCATGGTAGTGGATTAAACAGGAGATGGTAAGAAGACGGAAGATAGTAAAGAAAACAGGCTAAGGCTATTTTTAAATGAATCAGCCACATTGTTCAATTCTGATTTATTTGGTCAGAATTAATTTAAAAGTCACGAGAGTTCACAATCACAAGTGACTTTTATCCGACTCTAATGTGGACATATTTGTCCTCTGAAACGGCATGAATGCAAAGATCGACACGTTTTTTTTGATCAGTGAAATTACATCGAACACTGCTCTATTTCTGTAGGCTCCATTCAGTTTTGTTTGAGGAGACTCGTTGCCCCAAATATCTACAAGAGTCTAGGCAAGAAAAAGCACTTGTACTGGAAATGTGATCTGTAACCTATGTGGTGATGTAATACAGTTTGCAAATGCACTGTTATTATTTGAGTATTTTGTTTATTTGATGTTATTTTGTTTATTATTGCTAACCAAGTGCATCTTTTCAATGACACAACTAACAATCTTGAAAAATCCAAAAGAAAATCTATAGCAAGTGTGGGATCATGTCAACAAGCACCAGAATCTCTAAGAAATGTTCCAACATCCTGCTGAATCCAGTCCACAAAGATTTGAGATTCTACCCAGTATTTGTAGTGTGTTCATTAATACAACCCAATATCATTCATTCATTCTCTACACCGCTTATCCTGCACAGGGTTGAAAGGGGGGCCTGGAACCCTGTCAAATAAGACTTTGGGCAAGAAGCGGGGTACACCCTGGACAGGGTGCCAATCCATCGCAGGGCACACGAAAACACACACTCACTACAGCTTATTTGGAAACACGTCAGACTACATTTACAGCATTTGGCAGATATTATCCAGAGCAACTCACATTTTTATCTCTCTCTCTTTTTTTTTTTTAATCCACACCGTAGTCCACCGTCTTAACTAATGAGCTAATCCTGGCCCAATGCATGTCTTTAAACTGTAAGGGGAAACCGACTAAGGGTTTTGACTCCCACCTTGCATGTTCTCCGCATGTTTGATGGGTTTTACCCAGGTACACCGGTCTCCTCCCACGGCTCAAAGACATGCAGACTAGGTTAACTGTTGTTCCCAGATTTGCCTGTAGTGTGTGTGTGCACGCACCCTTTGATGGATTTGCACCCTGTCCAAGGTAGTGATGGGTCGTTCATGAATGATTCGTTCTTTTTGAACGAATCTTTAACGTGACTCAGAAGAATGAGTAGTCTCAGAGATTGATTCGTAAATTTTCTGCTGGCGCGCATGCGCAAATCATCGCAAAACCTCCGTAGGTTATGTGCAGGAAACGGAATTGAGCGATTCTTTCTTAACGACTCCGAGTCGTTCGTTCTATTGTCACGTGACTCCCATAGACGCTATGCAGTGCAGTACACAGGAAACAGAATTTAACGGTTTTCCTCAATGAGTCTTCAAGTCCCGAGTCGTTCGTTCCTTTGTCACGTGATTCCCACAGACGCGATGTGGTTCAATAGATTCAAAAGAACGAACGACTCAGACTGGAAGATATGAGAGATGAGCTACTCATTCTGTTTATTATATGTCCTCAACTGCATTGTAATATTTTGATTACTGGAACTAAAACCAACATTTGTGTATGCAGACGTATTGGGGTTCATTTTATTGAAAATGTAACAATTTATTTTATTTCTGAACAAAAGAATGAAATGAACTAATGACTCGTTTATTATAAAAGATTCGTTTATTTTTGATGAACGAGATTCAAAGAACCGAGTCACTAAAACGATTCAGACTTCCCATTACTAGTCCAAGCTGTACCCCAAAGTCTCCTGGGATAGACTCCAGACCCCACGTGACCCCACATACAGGATAAAGCGGTATAAAAGATATGAGCGTATAGAACCAGATGAAGAAACTTGTGTCACGTGACCCAATGAGACTTCTTGGCTTTAAGCGAGCCTAATGTTAGAGAATCACCTGCGTTACGTATTCAGCGTTAATCTGATCCACTGATGGTGCCGCAGTCTTCTTCACCCGCGCGTCCTTCTCCATCACTTCTCCTCTAATTAAGCAACCTGAACACATTCACAAGTCACATCATTTATCCGGTTATTAAAACATGCACACAGCCCCAAGCAGCTCTCGCTGACTACTCCACTGGCTAACTGCTGCTAGTCAGCTAACACTACTTAAACACAAAGCACAAGCTAGCGTTGTTTCTCAAAGCTAAAAAACTGCGAAACATACCAGTACATTACCTTTAAATGTGAACTTTTTATTCCTTAACGGAACATTAAACTCGGTAAACTGTTTAGGCGCGAAAAAGCTGTTTTACCAAGACGTCATTGATACGTTAGCTCGCGTGCTAACATGTGTGAGCAAACAACTGCAGTGAAACTTCCCCCGGTACCTACGTACATGTCATAATAAAAGTCCAATAATAATAATAACGGTAATATGAAGGAATAGTATAATATTAATAATAATAGTCCTCACATGGCTTTCATAACGAAGAATTAAACATTTATAGTAGCATGAATGTCCCCCCTCCCCTTTTTAAAATACTCACTGTATTTCCTCCTGCTGTTAACCTGACAGTATGTATGTTTTTGGCTGCGTTCTATTCCACAGTGCACTACAAAGTGTGCTCCCTACTCCCTGGGCAGGGAATGTCGGTTAGTAATGGCACTTCCCTCGACAAAATTTCAACATTCGAAACACCCTCCAACGTGACCAACGCATACGTCACTTCCTCCATGAGTTACCCTGGCAACATGAGCACCTCGGTTGCTCGTTGCTGCTACTGTCAAAATTTCATACTAAAGATTTTAAATACTAAATATGGAATAAACCATATACTATTGAAACTATATACATTTATCATTTAGATGATGTAAAGCAAAATTCTTATTATAGTGCAGGGTTTCCTCTGGGTATTCCGGTTTCCTTCCACAGTCCAAGGACATGCAGAATAGGCCAAGTAGTGTTCCCAAGTGTGTCTATATGTGTGTGTGTGTGTGTGTGTGTGTGTGTACCATGACAGCGGCATGATCCTGTGACATGCATGATGATGTCACAAAGGGGTCGCCTATTTAAAGGCAGAGCTGCCACTGTGTAGTGGCCAGTAATTTGGGAAGGGTAAGGGTTAGGGTTAGCCCTATCCCTAATACACTGTGAAAGGTTCTTTTATAAAAATGTGGATAAAGAAGAAGGCATTTAATTGGTTCTTAAAGTGCCCCTATTATGCTTTTTCAAATATGATCTTTCATGCAGTGTGTCATGTAGCTGTATGTGAACATAAA
>JAQQZT010000005.1:11099201-11120654 GCA_030068275.1 Clarias platycephalus | reverse complement strand
ACACACACACACACACACACACACACACACACACACACACACACACACACACACACACACACACACACACACGTTCCTATTAAAGTGGCCAGTGAATCTATGCCTTCCAGCTGTACACATCCTTTTATATAATAAAACCACAATCACAAACTTCTTGGGGAAAATATTATGTGGTTAGCACACACACACACACACACGGACAAGTCTGTTCTTATTCCTATTCATCATCTGTTGTCATAATTTTGCTTCCCACAATAATAAGTTACACTGAGGCCTAAAAGTGACAGTGAAATCTCAGCTCTGGCTTGCGTTCAAAACGCTAATTGATTGTTTCAAAGAGAATACCACAACTGTGCCGAATTGATGAATGTTGTGGGAACACAAGAGCACTTCGGGGAGGTGAGAAAACATTTACTCTAAAGGAACATCCTGGATTACTCCTAGACAGAAGACGATGAAAGACACCAACACAAAGTGGGTTATTTTAACATAAGACCTTAGACACAGCATCGTACAACTGTGTTAAATGTATTTCAACTGTATTCACCCAATGTTTGCTTTGTTCTAACAATATAACCCGTACTGTTGTTTAAAAGCTTATAAAATAGCACTTGATCCAGCATATTTGTTTTTAACTATTGATGAAAAAAGTGCTGGATCAAGTGCTATTTTACAAGCCGTTAATGACCATGACTTGATGCAACATCAGTACTATAGTGAGCTCATTAAGTTACATCCATATTTAAGCCTATTTGATGAATAATAATATGTTCGGAATTTCACGAACTCAACTATGAATATGCCTCGATGCGATTAAAGAACAATCTCATATCGATTCATTTATATGCTTCATAAACTATATTGAAATATATATTCGCTATACTAATCTGCTATAAAAATGATTTAACTATATGCTACTCAGAGCAAGCACGCTTACCTGCAGAGAGTTCAGTGGCTAGCTTATCGCTGTCCTTGTAGAAGACTCTGGTACATAGAGGAGACAGAGCCTTCTCCATCTGCTCTAGAGCTTGCTGGAAGGAGGTGCTCACTGCCCCCAGGATGGCCTCTGTGCCCATGCACTCTGGTGTCCTGCATGACCCATGCAGGGACACACTCAGGGACAGTGTGGCATAATGGCGGGTACTGGACTGCAGCACCTGCCAATGGATGGCACCTCCCGGGAACTCAGAGGTCATCCGACGGGAAGTCCTCCCCGCAAGCTCGTCCTGCACGCCAATGACATGAAGTTCCACTTCTGCTCCTCTGGGCAAACTGGGCATCACCGAAACAACCAGAGGGGGGCATTGAATCTCTTCTACTCCATAGCATTCCTCCTGCAACACAATATAGACAAAGTAACAGTGTGTGTGTGTGTGTGTGTGTAAATTCAATAAAAAGTTTGCTTAAAGACCATTGTAAAATCAGTACGTCAATCATACCATGGTGACGCTCAAACATGCTGGTCTGTTTTCTTCACATTAAGCATCCTGACAGCAAATCTTCCCCCGAGGGGCCATTTTCAACAAAACAGTTTAGACATGCATGGTCCCTTTTACACCACCTCTCCATATACCTCTATTAGAAACCTGCCGTGATGGCTTTAAATGTTGTAATCTGTAGAGTCCTTTTCTCTAGTCTGGGTGCAGACCATTATCGCCTCTGAAACGTCTTCTGCGCGCGCGTGCTACAATGTACCTCTCAAATAACACTGCGGCGGCCTCATCTGCTAATGGGGGAGAAATGAGCGTTTTATAAAACAGTCATTCCGCCTGGAGTCGATAGGGCAAAAACACTTAACCCCCTTTTCAATGTGCCGGATCAATTTTCATCCACTTACACCCCACTCTGTGAGTGCAGAATAATAACGGGTTACATACACTTTATTTTGAAATTCACTCAAAAACCTGAGAGAAAAGTCTTTGACAGGAGCAAGAGCAGCATTTTGCAACCATTTCGGATGCCCGCCAATATGATCCAGTCCGCCGTCTGCATGAATGCAGCACTTATCTCGAGATTAAACTTTAGCAAAGGCCTAATTGTGTATCTGCCTCAAATCAACAACAAATCACTCTGAGTGCATGACAACAAATAAAAACACAAGCGTGTGAGCATGCGTGAGCATGTTCGAATGTGAGAGTGACACGAAGCGTCCGGTTGAAGTGCTCTGGTTAACTTGGATGCCGCGCTGACTCTTAGTGCTGCGATGCTGAATATGTATTCTTTGGATGTTAATTCATTTTAGGCTAGAACTTAACATTTTTTTTTTTTTTTACGTGACTCGCTAGAGGGGCCGAGCTCGGCAATTGTCAATAGTCGTTGAGTGGAGAGGGGAGGACTGAGGGTGGAGAGAGGCGTTAGACGTTGGACTGAGGTCTTGTTCATCCAGGCTTAAAGGCCAGCCCTCAGGCCCTCACTGTGCATCCTCTAGCAGCTACGCCCTCACAGGTCACTACCTTCAAACACTCGAAACTTTCCGACTCTGACTTGTCTCAGGCTGTTAAATCATTGCTCCCCGTTCCCTCGCCTCTTCTTTATTTTATTATTTTTCCTCTCCACATCTCTCTGTTACACAGGAGCACTGCTTCTTTTTCTTCTTCTTCTTTTTTTTTTATGACCACATGTGAAAGCGCTTGGCCGTCTAACGATTGTGTCTAATCAGGAAACATTTCGACGATCAATCCAATAAAATAAAAAAGTTGAGAGCTCAGACGTCACCATGAGCGTAGTGGCCGCTTAAATCCAGTCACAATTAATTCTTCTCTCCTTCTGGACTTCTTTGTTCGGCGTGCATGATCGTTTTCAGGACGAGATCAGAGTGGCCCTTTCGCATTTGTGTTTCCCCCTTGCTTCTTCTCGCGCACGTCCTCTCTCTTGCTCTGTTCGCTCCTAGAGCGAGAAGTGTGTTCGAGACTGAGTGGAGGAGGGAGAGGCGTGCGAGTGGAACAATAAACACCATCATAAGGAATTGGTGTAAAGCCGTTGAACAGCAGGGAGCTGATGGGGCCTGGATGCTTAGGCAGTTCCCCTACATTTCCTGCCCAGCAGGAGGCCTTCGTCGAGTGGTCTCAGTAGCTGTAGTTTGTATAATTCTCCCTCCCGCTCACTCGGCGCTGGCCACTTGCTTACAACGGAGCTGCTGTCTCGGTTGTGAATAAAACTTGAAAAAATGAACACCAAGACTATTCCAAATGGTGGAGGAAAATACAAAAAAAACAACATAAGAGCCGAAATCAGGCTTTCTGTACATTGGCATTTTAAAACATTTTCAGTTGTCCTTAAATCCAGAAAATAATAATAATAATAATATAGATTATAACAAGCTGATGTCTTCCACATAATATCAGATAAAAACTTTAGTGTATATCCTATTCTCAAACAAACCTCAGCGCTGCAATCCATAAAATATTATTTCACACACACACACACACACTGCTTCACTCTGCTCCCAATTAACCCTGTGAGCTTCCTCATCCACCTGATTAGAGAAATTATGAACGCACCACAACTACACGGTTGTCTGTGGTGAACAGAAGAGAACGTTGTCATGTTCATATTAAAGACTTTTCCAGCTGGATCACTCGGAGCGCACTAAACTGCACCGGGGTGAATGTGATAAACGCTCCGCGCCGAATCCTCACCAAAAATAGTCTTGATTTTTTTTTGTCATGCGAGTGCACTGAATTTTATAACAGGAGTTAAACGCCTTCTTGTGCTCACCCATCCAGACAAAAGAAAAAAGAAAAAGACGGGACACCTCGTATGTAAATAATCAATCCAGAGCAGCTCCAGTGCAATAATGATAAGTCGGGGCTGAGTGTTGGGAGTGAAACAAAACCACCGCGCATTAGAAAAGGTGTGATTTCAGTGTCAAAACTAAAGCATGTACTTAAAAAAAAAAAAGAAGATAAAATTAGTCACGTGCAATAAAATCATTCTGTCTGAAGTCACTTCAATCGATTTCATGGATTACAAAATATAAATGTGGTTTGGTCACATTCTGACATTTTTTCCCAGACTTCCTGAAGTCTCATTTTCACTCGAGTCCCTGTACCCTGACCAGTCCAAGAGGAAGTGTTGTTAAGCAACACAGTGACCTACTACAGTATGAATCATTTAAGCATTAAAAACATCTAACTTAAGGCACGACCCAGTGAGCAGCAGGTGCAGAAGCTGACAGGTGATCAGGCCGGTGATTAGTATACTGGTGTTGCTGAATGCTGGATGGTTGGAACAGACGAGGGGGGAAATGAGGTTTTTTTTTAACTGTATCTTTAGGCACTTTGCAGCTTGTCACAGAAAGACATTTGTTTCAATTTAATTTAAAGCTCAAGACTTTTGCGCAGTGCTGCAGCTCTAAAAACGACATGATTTTCACACTAAATTTGGTGTTTCACTCACACATATCCCAATCACCACATCGATCAGGTAGCAAAATAATCGATGATCCATTCAGTCCTGTTCATGTTTTAGTTTGGTATTTAAACTGTAAAAACATCAAGCGGTTTTTGTTGGTTTTGAAAAGCGAGAGCGTAATGGAAGATTTTAGTCTACTTGGTGAGAAAATCACACGGTAGCAAAGTTTTAGACATCTGTAGGCAGATTTTCTGCTGCAGCTGTTAAACTGCAACAAACAAGTCATTCCAGTCAATCCATGGAGGCCTAACCCTGCAACCCACAGCACCCAAAGAACCCGCCGCTAACGTCCTGGTGTCAGACACCATGGCACACCGCCAAAGACGGCATGTTTTGTGCTTTGATGTTATGGCTGATAGGTGATTAATGTTGTCCTACAGTAGCCAAAATAATAATAATAATAATAATAAATAAATAAAAAAAGGTTCCAGAAATAGCAATATCACCACGCAAGTTCTTTCCTAAGCCGCCATATATTTTTGTTTAACTTGCACCCCTATCACGTGCTACGTTCACACCAACCTTGCACACCTTCACTGCTGGCACTAGAACAAACACTTTCCTCACTGTTTCCTCAAGTGGCAAGCACTGCAAACTGTCACGCCATTTTGGCATTAATGATCATTTCTATCCCAAGAGATCTGAATAGAGAATTGCTAAACAGTAGACAGGTGGTTGATTGAGCACCTTAGGTGGCTCACTCGATGTCCCCCGCCTAACTCACAATCTTACACTGTCACTGCCACCTATACAGTGTGCGACCTGATGGGACGTGCCTCTTTCCCCTCAGCACTCAGGCCTGTCATCATTTCAAACTTGTGAGTCGAGGTCAGCACGGAGGCCAAGAGAGGGCTAAACGTGGTGACAGTGCATCCTTTATTTAAAGCTCTCTTTCCTGCTCCCTTAGCTCTACCGATTACTGGAGGAGGAGCAGCCGAGAGCGCGAGCCTGCAGCCTTTATTAGCCGTGTGGAGGCGGGGAACGCGGAGGGAGCGCGGGGGGGGAGATAAGCTGCTCTGGGGTTTAAACAGACTCTAAGGAAGACATCTGTCTTGGAGCCAGGCTCTGTATTATCAAAGACGTCAGGGTTTCCCACAGCATCAACTTTTCATGAGCGATCGTTCTGGTAAATATGAGCAACTTCTGTCGGCTCTTTCGGCAGGGTGGCACAGAGGGATGGTAAATTCCATTAGAGACATGTACTCGACCTTTTTTTCCCCCCACAAAAAAGTGTGTAAAGGCTCAGACAATTCTGATTTCAAAATCTGATGTTTCTTAGGTACACCTATGTCATTGTTTGAACAGCTCGGCAAATGCTGATGTGATTTATTTATATTCTCACATAAAGTGCTATGAAAACATATTTGCCCCTCCCTGATTATTATTATTATTATTTATTGTTTGCATATTTGTCACACTTAAATGATTCAGCTCAACAAAGTTTAATATTACACAAAGAACCCGAGAAAATACAAAAATTATGATTTTAAATTGCTTTTTCAATTTAAAAACATCTTTTTGCAGCTTTTTCCCTTAATAAATGAAATCATCATTTAAAAACTGGATTTTATATTTACTCTGGTTATCAATTTTAATATTTATTTGCTGAATCATCTAAATGTGAAAATATGCAAAAAATAAAAACTTTTTCACACTATACATACTGAAAATGGTTCACCCATGGTGGAACCAATGGTTGTCCTTTATGCAGTAGAATGCATCAGGTTTTATTAGACTCAATTCCTACATTTTTAAACAACAAAACAAAGATTACTAAAGGTGTTGGTTCACACTGGATCTTCATGGTGTCTTCAGCCAAAAAAAAAAAAAAAAAACACCTGTATGAAGGATTTGCATAAGGAAATTTGCAGAACACTGATTCATGTGTTCAAATCATCCATCAGGCATTTAAAAAAAAAAAGATGTTTCATCATTCAATGTACTACATTTGTTGAACAAGTCTGTTATTTTGAGGTTTCTGGACCCCACATGAGAAGCTGATGATGCTCACCTGGTCTTGACCGCTCTGTATCTTATCATGCCACACCTTTCTGACAACTGGAATGTGTCTAAGATCCGTGACATAACAGTGCGCCTGCAGTGAATGTCCCAACGTGAGACCGGCACTCTTGGCATGCAGGACTTTCTCCACGTGGCTGTAACACAGCTGGGCCTGAGCGCACGGACCTGCTCTCAGCAGCTGCATGGTGCAGGGAACCAGAGCGATCTGACCCGCACAGAACACGGCTTCATCCACCTGCAACACACACCGTGGGCAAATTCAGTCAGTCCTTATCTAGACATTGTGTCAGAATTTATGGAATGTCGGTTCAAAGACGATACAACATCGACACAGCAGACAAGAAGCTATTAGATAAAGCATAACAATGGAGACATTTCTGAGGCTGTTTATCAGCCAAGAGGTTCATGAAAGTGGTTGGCCCCCGTATTAGCCTCAATTATTATTATTATTACTGATGTTCAAGTCAAACCGGGACTTTTGATGACAAAACGCAGTCATGCGAGAAAATAAACAACCATTATTTCTCTATATAATCCCCTGCTACACTAATGCACTTATCCCAGTGTTTCACTAGTGCTTGGATACCATCAAGGTAGAACATTTTTTCAGTATGCTGAAGCCATGATCGGACTGCCTGCTTCACGTCTGAATCCCGAGCCGCCCAGGAACTCCTTTAATGGCCCAAACGTGAAAATGGCTTGGAGCGAGGTCAAAACTGTACGATAATGTGGTCATAACTTGCAGCCGAGTTCCTATAAGGTGCAAGTGATGTTCTGGAATAATGTTGTGTACAGCTCCCACAGATAGATGTGTCTATTCTGCAATTTGGTGACAAGTTATTCACTGATTTTCAAGGTTCAGGTGTTCTACTCACGTACATTTCATTGGAAGAAGAAAAGTGGGCTCCAAGCCACATCATTCATGGTTGTACGACCTTCTTTAAAATGTTTGCACCATTTAAATGTCTTAATGTGACCAGGAGTCTCATCACTGTACCGCCAATGTCAATCAGTTTCATGCCTTCATTTACGTGAAATGTCATCATTATATATATAATACCACCCTGCTGATGAATTCTGGTCAGAAGTCATCAGTTCATCTATGACATCATGGCTCTGACAGTAGTTAACGTCCCATTACATACATTACATTATCCTTTCTACAGTACCTACCTGCACATGGGTGTTTATGGCACTTCCTCCTCATAAACAGATGCATGACATTCCTTAGCATTTTTGAAAGAAGTCTCCAATGTCAGTGTCAGAGATAAAGGCGTACGTTTTATACTTTTTTGGTAAAAATTGAGATTTGGAGACCTTTTCAGATTCTTGGTAGCATAACAAGATGCATTTTGTTTTATTAACTTCAAATGACATTAAAAAAAAAGGCTGGGGAGAGAATGCTTGTAGCTGCGAGCAGGAACTGGTCTGATGTATGTTCTACATAAAAAGTTGGTAATGAGCCAAAAATGCAATTCTTGGTGAATAACTCTAGTATAAGAGGCATGAACACTTGAGTTTGTGCAGTTATAGTGCTCTCGTAGTCATGTGACACACCATTAAAAACATTCCCCATTTTTTTCTGTCAATCATGCCTGCCACTGATAACAGCACCAATCCAAATAATGATTAATCACTGGCTACATTTACTCCATGAATTTTACTCAACACATAATGAGAGACCAGAGAACAGTGTATGTTGGGAAACCTGGAACGAATTGGATATTACTGATTGTCATCAGCTTTCAGATGCTCTTTACAACATTTTCGAGGAAAGTGCACCAGACGATTTACAGTATGATGATATTTACAGCTATCTCGTCAGGGATGAGTTAAACGATCTGTAGGTAAAAACAAAATATTGTAAGTAGTTTACATTCTGTTATGTTATATTTTTCCCCCTGCCTCGCCAACCACCCAGCTCTCTGTTATTTACACCATCTGACACATTGACAGGTGACTGAGCGACTTAATCATGGCACATTAAAATAAGAATTATTTATTAATAAAAAAAAAAGCTTAGATTGAAGACTTTGTCTTTTTGTTTGTGCACGCATCACATAAAAACTACTGAATGAATTTTAATGGGGTTTTCACTGTTGTATTTGGCCGATCTAGGCTTTGCTTCATTGTAATCGGCTCATGGGAGGAGAAGATATGCTACTTTGAAATTTAAATGGTAAACGCCCCCTTATATCATAAAAAATAATATTAGTTCTTCTCAAAATTCAACAGATGGTGCTGATATTTTTGCTTATTGCACGAGTGTGCAATTGAAATTTACGTAATAAACGCAATCACACCTTCACTCCGCACTTCAACACTTAAAACTTTTAGTTCATTCCATTTTTTAAAACGGTGCAATTAAATTCCATGCAAACAAAACCGCAGACATATCTATTATTGAAATATAGCAAATGCTGAATGCATGTACTCTAAATTAGCAAACATGTATATCATGTACATTGGATATTTACTGTGTGGTTAATTTCCTGGACATTTTTCATGATTATGAGATAAAACAGTCACTGCCCAAGCACCAGTGATCACCAACAGGGTCCCAGCCTTGACCAGGATTAGCCTTGTGTCCTCGCAGGAGAGCCGATAACCAACAAAACCATTTCTTTTTGTCAGTGGAAAACTGATAAAACCATCTCTCAGGATTTGGACCTTGTACTTTGTAGCGTTCCCATGAAGAAAACCAGTTCGGCATTGTAAAACCGCAGACAGATTTACAGACAAAATTCCCGAAAAGGTTATCTATTGAAAAATCATCACCCCTTCCGTAATATTTTGATTGTAACATTATCCACCCAATCATGTACTGTTCCTTACATAAATAATGACAGCAATGCTGACTTGACCATTCATTTTTATTCTGATCTGAAAGTGCTGTTCTTTCAGGAACTGAATGGTGCAGAACCATTATAAGACTTGCTATCCAGTTGCTCTCTAATTATATCAGAACCTTTTAAACACTGAAGTTTTAAAACTTAATGATTAACAAATTAAAACTGGATGATTAAAAAAAAATGATAAAAAGGTGTGTTGGAATAGCACATCAATTACCACGTCACACCCTGAATGCTACTTTAACACCAATCACGCTTTCACACCATCAAAACATCTGCCTATCTGTGTATAAACTTGATGAACGCAATTAGAAGCACGATAATTAGCTGAGAAGCCGAGAGAAACTTCGACGGAGGAAGTTCCTCGGATCGGTAATCCTGGCTGTAAAAATCCATGAGATCAATGCTATCAGGTATGCGAGAGCAGTGGAGAGGTCAGGCCCTGAGAGACGCATAGGATGAACAGATGAAACTCGGGCCTGAGCATAATGGTCAGGGTAAATAGCTGTAGGTGACACGGTGTTAATTGGAGCTTGGGGAAAGTATTTATCAGCGTGTGGGAGTGCAAGGAGCATGGTGACCTCTGGAAGGATCATAGAAGCCCAAATCAATTGATGCAACTTGTGAAACGAGGTCTTTAGCCGATTAGCATATGAGCATGGGCATCGCATTCCCAGACCAGATTACTAGGGTAAGTCCAGGGATCGTTAATTAGCAAAGGCTTAGACACCTCATATATTTGGCTCCGAACACAATGTGGTAAATGATGAAACTAAATGTTCCTCTGGTACTGAGAGGACTAAGAAAATAAAGTCAGACATAACGTCATGCGTAACGTAACCTTTCAGCTGTCTGTTGAAAATTCTACTGTTAACAAGTGTGTGCATGTAATAAAATCAAAGCCGGAAATCTAATTTGAAAACAACAGATCAACAAAAAAACTGCTGTGCCAGAGGGGGGAAAAAGTCACATCAATTTCCATAGAGTGAAATGGGTTTCCCAAGATTCCTAGCTCCTGGGTTCACCTGTCAACTTTGATGAATCTTCAGCATCTGCCTCTGCTGCTCCAAATTACCGAGGCAGCGCTGGAGATTGGGAGGAAGGGCTGTGGTGGTGGTGGAGTGGGTGCAGCACTGCTTACGAGTGGCAGGATCAATCATCAGATCATTTACCTGCGAGCATTATTTGGCAAAAGGGTGAGAGCAATAGATCTACGACTGGTGTGAGCTAGCCGCACATCACAGAGACATCAACAACAAATCGTCATTGGCATTCCATTAATGAGCCATCAAGTGGAATCAGACGACACGGGGTACGGGATCAGGTTGGACATGCGGTGAGGAGCTCGCAGCGGAAGCGGCGTTCAAAAGGATTCACGGTTTCACATTTTGGAGGGGGAAAAAAAAAAGGCTGGTATTTGTTCATTTGAATATCAAAAGGAGGAGAGAGAGCAAGACTTTTTTCGACTGTTCGGAAAAACAAAAACCCTCCCATAGGTTTGCAGGCAGGTGTGTAATGATCAATTATTAAGGGCCTAGGCTCAGGTTACTTTAGGCGGAACGGTTGGGGCACGGCTTTTTAGAGCAAACCTGCGAGTGAGAAAGCGTGAGAGAACAAGCGGGAATACTATTTACATAAAATTAACAGTTCAAAAGAATGAGTTCACACACCAATCAAACTTGTTAATTGACTGCCAATGGTGTGTCGTTGGATATACAACACAACTACATTATTCATCTTCCTGGTTGACAAGAAAGACAGTCCCATTTGCATCGGCGTCCAAAACCTGATCAGCAGTCACAACGGCCCATGCATTTTTAATAGAGCATGGGGAGGCTATTAATATTCATAGGGGTCAAACAATCGCATATTTCATTTAACTTCCTATAACCACTGGTGGTTTTCAAAAACGATCACCTTCTGACGCTCTGGACCACATGGAGAAGTAAGAATGGGAAAGATTTATGGAGTTGAAGCGCTAAGCACTGAAGTAATCAGACTGCAGTGACTGTACATGTATAATTTTCTCCCCCCTCTGAAAGTTTACGCACTTAACCGATGATTTTCTCTATTTGAAATCACAGTTGCAAATGCATCAAGCAACTCGATGAAGCAAAGGCAATATTTTCCCCCGTGCTTGAGAGTAATTCCCCATCCTGGTACACATTGGCCTCTTTAGCATTAATCAAATGGGTGGTTTGGCTTCATGCTTTATCGACCTTTGTTCCTTGGCTTGAACACCATCACTTCTCATAATGCCAATGACATGTCAAAAGGTCAGGAAGCCCCAAGGTCTCTGCTGGGACGCGGGCAGCAACACATATGTAAATGCTCTCTCCGAGGCTGCACCCAGGCCTCGCATGACATCTTCCAGCTCTCCAACACACCGAGAGCATTTTAATTGTTGGCTCCCGAAATCTCAGATGGCACGACAACTTTACATATTTGTGTTTGCGGCATGCGAAAAGGCAGCGGAGGTGACCTTAAAGATTTTGCTGAGCGTGTTATTTTTGGCAGACAACAGCCTGGACCATACTGGCTAAAGTGACCTGCTATCGATGATCAGTCAACTTACACTTTCAAGCCAAGGGCATGGTGAGGAAAAAACACATCAGCGCACTGTAAGATATGCTAATGGTTTCATTTTGCCACTGAAACCTCATGCATAATTAAACCCAAACAACAGGGGCATAAAACTGTGTGCACACTGAATGACCACTCCAAAGCATGCGATACTGCAGTGGGAGCACGGCGTGTATTTGGGATGTAACTAAATATGAATAAGATACTCTGATTGAACAGATAATGTGCTGTAAATGGATAGAACTACAGATACAAATAGGATATGTTTGTTTTTCTTGACAGGAACGTTTACGGGGCATCTGGTTAAGACTTAAAGTGTGCTAAAGTTTTTCCTTACTCACATGTTGCTTGCCGTACAAACACAAACTGCATTCATCAACATAAATCAGTGCGATACATTTACAGCATCAGTAGTGCCTGGGCGTGTTTGTGGTGGTGTAAGTTCTATATCATTATAAAATAACTGAATGGGATTTTTCGAGATCAATTATGGACAAGTGATGTATCCATAATTGGATGAGGTTGAGGTCTGAGCGAGGATTCTCACACAAGCTGACGGCACTGTCAGTTTATTTACCTTAAGTATTTTTAGACTGTCATTTTCATAATTCATTTATTGAAAACCTCTCAGCAGCTTTAGTCATTATGCCCATATTGGAGTATAAATATCAGAATATAGATACACGCATCAGTACGTTATCTACACCACTAGTGTCCCTGGGGGTCTGGAGCCTATAACAGGGAACTTGGTCTCACAAGATGGAGTACACCTTGGATAGGGTGGCAAACTATCACAGAGCACAAGCACTGGCACACACACACACACACACACACACACACACACACACACACACACACACACACATTTATACACTATGGCCAATTGGGAAACCTGAATCAGCCCACAACGCAGGTCTTTGGACTGTAAGGAAACCGAAGCACCTGGAGGAAACCAACAAAGCAAGTGGAGAACATGTGCTAAGCAGCATTATTAAATTAAACCCATTCACCCAACATTTATAAAAACACTTCATTATTTCCCCAAAGATCCTAACGTTATGTAATCAGTTGTTTGCACCGGAAGGCAGTTCACGTCTTTGACTCCACCTCGATTAGACTTTGCTTCTATCTGCTACTCCTTCAGCATTAGCGCATTCAAACTGAATCATGAATAAGGTTGGGAGATGATCACTGATGGCTCATGGTGAGTTCCACCCTTAGGAAATTTCAATCCTCTGACACCAAATTTTAAACAAATACAAAACAGCAAAGGCTCGAACTCTTCTTTTTGAACCTACATCTCAAAACATTTGCCAACCTTGCTTTAAAAATCTTCTTTTGTTGTTCTGTTCTGTTATTTCGAAGAGCCTGTGCTCTCCAGCAAGCATAACCCGTATATGTTCAACTGTCACACGATATCAGTGTTAAACAGCGACATAAACAACGGCACGAAATGCACAAAGACCGGCCGCCACGAGGAACATCGTTCAGCATCTCTTGCTTTTTTTTATTATTATAATTATTTATTATTTTTTTTTTTATCAGGACGTACAAAAGCAGCACAGAGATAAAAAAAAAAAAAAAATTTGGAGGAGATGTGAGGAAGGATTGTAGTTGAGCTGGTAGTCTGAGAAGATGGGGCATTTGTGATGACACTGGCCTCTTTTCTCTGTTCGCTGCATGTAGCTGTAAATACCCAGCTTCCCCGGCTGTCTGACCTCGACATGCCCACTTCCAGAGATGCCAGCTTGGATAAGTAACACTGTCATGTCGGTTTTTGTCAACTTTATGCTGATTGCTCTCCTCTATCTATGGGCTGTTTGGAGTATACGCAAGGTCGGGTGAAGAAGACAAAAGCTTATTTGACACGTCTTAGACAAGAGGGTCGTCTCATTTACGTTTTATTCGGCAATGTATTGTAATGATTTTTTTGGTCTAATTATTTGGTCGAAATATTAATACCTTTATCATTCGTTTCAAAATTCCATTTTGAACTGATGATCTTTACAAAAAGAAAATGATTTGTCAATAAAAAAAAACGGATAACAAGACAAGCTCTGAGGCAGTGTGTCTGAGTGAGAACAGGGACATTTCTCCTTTTCTGTGTTAAGGCAAAACGCTGCCATCAAACTGTCTCGACCTCTGTGTTTTTGACAAATTGGTTGTGAGGCTTTTACGACTGATGCACAGATCGCGAAAATCATTTCTGCCGAGATTCCTCTATGACCTGCCCGTGGGACATGACACGCTCCTCAATGCGCCGCTCGATCAAACCTGATCTTTCCAGGACAATGCAAATGATGACAAATTCCATCACCCTGCATTATGCGCTTTGCTGATAATCTCCCTAATTCAAGAGTGCAGGGAGGGTTCTGCGCTCTCTCTCTCGGCTGAGGGGCATGTCGTCTGACTGAATGATGCTGAAACAGCAGCGTTCATCCCTCGGTTCTGACACAAACCCGCTGGCTCGCTTCATCTCCTGCGGAATCATTGAAAGAAATAAACGGTCAGTGTAATATTCTAAGGCCGAAGTTGGGGTAAAATCATTGAGAATGTCGTCCCTCTCCAGCTCGCAAAGGGAACTCCCAAAGACGGAACCGAATTACCACTGCAGGCTTGCAAAGACAGAAATGTCAATATCTACAACGTGAGTAATGTCCACGTGCTCCATCAGCTTGACCACTGGACCTTCCCAGACTCCCACACTCAAGGCTACAGCATGGAGACAACCTGCAACAATATTAGGAAGAAAACCGTGTAAAACACAGAGACATCCCCTTTGAAGCAGCTTGCAGTTCAGCGGCATTTCAAAAGATGGCAGTATGGCTGCGCGAAAGAGAAGCAGAAGCATCCAGCACTCCTCTCTCTCTCTCTCTCTCTCTCTCTCTCGCCGGATTGCGGATCGCTCAAACCTTTACAAAACGGGTTTTGCCTCCATGAAATCATTACAACATGGATTAGTATTTATTCAAAATAAAAGTAATCTGGTCACTGGAGGTGATGATCTAATCGCTATTGGTTTCATATTAGCAGTTAATGCTGACTTTTGCGATGCTTCGTAAATCAGCAACTTCGTGTTCATTAATTTTGAACATGATTACTGCTTTATTCAAAATTCATGGACGTGCATAAAGTTTTGTCTGGCTTGTACAGTGATTTGAAGGAGAGGGAAAAGAAAACGTTTGCCTCATAAATAAATATATGCACGTGATATATTTTTCCATTTCTTCAGTAGAACAGATAAAGCTGTGTTTCGTGGCATTTTTTGTGGATTAATTAGACATTCACTTCCTATTTAGCTATTAAATATGGCTGAATATGTACGCTTCAGGACATCTAAGTTTATTCGCCCGAACGTCAACAGGGATGTTCCCGTCGCCGGGAACTTGTACGAATGATAAATCTCTGTAAAATGTAACATTGTGCTCCTTAAAACGAGACCTTGTCTATTACTCATCCACAACACTTTTATCTCTGTAGAATGGGCCGAAATGACAATGGATAATGAAAAATGAATGGCCGAGGTTCAAAGTTACAACTCAAACGAAGCCCTCGATGAGAAATTAATGGCGACGCGAGTGGCCAAAAGTAAATGGAACATAAATGTTAATATCATTGAGCCATCAGTTTTAGCTACTGCCATTAAAAACTAACATCTCCTTAATAAATTAAGACAAAACTGCGATGCTCTGCCACTGTTGCATGAAGACCCAATGATCATGTTTCACTGAAGGCACTTACTGTCAGCCGCCACATAAAGGAACGGTGAGATTACAGCGTTTAAGGGAGCAGAGAAAATGGCCTAAAAATAGATTGCGAAGATAAAAGAGTCAAACGGCAACGGTTCGAGACAAATTTCCTAATTCCAAAAGCACTATCCACCTGTGTTTTGACCATTCACTCGAGTAACCTTTTAAGCCTCGCCCTATTTCTCCGATACCGAGCTCGAGCCTGTCTGACTCTAGGTTTGTGCGTCTCTTAAAGTGCGTTAAAGTTCTCAGCAAGTTTTTTGCCTGAACACAAACAGTGAAGTACAGGGAAAGATGTCCACAGTAACAGGCCGGTCATATGAGTCGTCTTTTAAGCGGTGACTGGACAGGACAGTGCTTGCTGCTTTTTTGTGTGATAAAATTCGTCTATCCATCCACCGATCCATCCAGCCTTCCCTCCCACTTGAATTTAAATATTTCCTGGCTAAAACACGTCTTCGAGATTGCGCTTGTCTCCTGAAACCCTGAATATGAAAATTTGTCACTGGCCCGTGATGGGTGGAACCTGTTTTGCAGTGGCACTGCCATGCATCTCGCTTTAGATGTGTGTTACCGTGGTGTGACAGTCCTCCGAGACCTGTCAACCGAGCGGAAGTGTAAACACATTCATCCACATTAAAGCCTCCATTACTGCCACAGAATTTTAAATGCACAAATCAATCTGTCTGTGTATATTCAGAGCCGAGGCTTTTTACTGATGAAAATAGTATTTAGAGTAGTACAGCGCTGGGTGGGGGGAGGGGGGCGGGTGGAGAGGGCAGAAGTGTGAGAGCGCGCGCACCTGAAAGGAAAACTTCCTCTGCGTCAGGTTCAAGGGTGGCTGATGGTCACTGTCCTGACATACTCCGGTGTGTGCGTGTGTGTGTGGGCATGAACCAAGATAGTCAAGCACCCATGCTACATGAAGAGGTGCTCAGAGGCAATTAGGCTCAGTTGTCAAGGCAGTTCCCATTAATGAAGGTGTGTACGGTGGGAGCGGGCGATCGTCTCTGACAGGCCCGGTGCTTCCCGTGTCCACGCTTGGCACAAGCTAATACCAGTCCTATCGATGGCATGTGTCGGAAGCTAATGCACGTTACACGGGTTATGATTCCACACGACTGCTGCCATTGAGCTTCACCTTCAGAGGTGTCACACGAGCGCATAAATAATTACCCCTACAGTCCACTGCCCAGCTTTAAAAAAAAAAAAAAAAAATCGAAATATTCCTGAATTCACGTACTGTAGAATAACATTATAGTCACAATCTGGTTAATAGATCTTTCAAACATTCAAAGAGAAGTCATTTCGCATGAGTGATTTCGCTCGAGTTCACCACACCCAAAAAAAAAAAAAAGCACATGACCAGGCTAGAATGCCTGAAAGCAAGAGAAAAGAAAAGTTTCTGGATTGACAGGTAACATGATTGACATCTGAGGAGAGCACCTTCATGACTGATTGGATGTTGTTGGTCCTGAGGCCTCGAACAGACTGAAGATTTATCTTTAAGCAGAAACTTTTCCAAAGTTTTCGGAATGCAAGAAAAAGTTTTCACAATAATGCTTCACTGATCTCATCTTTAATCTGGACCAAAAAAAAAAACAAAAACATACACATACCCTGCATCTGTATGTTCAATTCATTCTAGCTTTTAATAAAATAAAATAAAATAAAAATATTCAACAATAAAACACTAAATAAGCCTGATATGGCTTATAAAAATTTTTTTTTTTTTTTTTTTTTAATGAATTTAATTTTTTGCCAGTTTTTTTCTTTAATGAAAACAAAATATGTTTCCAGAGTATCTTTAGCAGAGGAGGAACAGAAATAAAAAAAAAAATCCTGACATTCTTTTCACTTTTTCATTTTGACATGGAAACTAAACAAACGCAACGACGGCACACCCCACACAATGTAGGGTTAAACCCAAATGAATCATTTGATTTCACTGAAGGAAGAAACGGACGGACAATCGCAGCACTTAGACGGAGACAAAAGCAGCTTCAGTGTTGTCATGGAGCATATAAACCTCTCCATCAGAGAGTGGATAAGTCCCTCGGCCTACCTTCAGCTCAGGAGAGTCAGTGTCCCTGTGCTCGAGTTAATGGGGTCCGGATCCGAGCCCAGGGGCAGGAAGGGGCCGTGATGGTTGTGTATTTCCATTCTTAAGGCTACTGTCTCGCTGCATTCTACTCAGTTACGACTTCTTAAAGTGTCGGTGAGCGTGAGTGACGCTCAGCTGTATTTTCAGATGAAGGGTGAGTATGAAATATGAACGTGATGTTTTATAGAAAACGGTCCCCTCGTACAGGTGAAGAGTGAGGAGACATTTCTGACTGACAAAACGCAGACCTCTCCCTCTCTGTCTATCTAAACTCACAACGCGGAAAGAGAACAGCGACAAACTATTGATGAAATACAAGCACAGAGGTGAGACGATGTGTAGGTGCAGCTTTTGTGAAAACTGTAGTAAATCTGTAAAATAAAAGAATAATAAATACTGACATATATTTTTTTTTTTTTTTTTCCCCCATCCCAACACCAGGACGACGGTTCCCTCCCTCCTCCCTTTGAAGTGATGGTTTGTTCTTTTATACAAGCTGATAGCACCCTTGCATTGTTTCGTCTTGATTGCTGAAGAGCCATCCTACTGTTCTAGCCTCCAGCAGTTCGTATTATTGGTGCATTATTTCATGCATGACTGCCTCTTTTATCAACTGCTTCTGAAGTAATGTTAATAGACTAGAAAATTGAGACATTTATGAAGTATAGGCCGTGTTTATGAAAAAATCCATAAAATCTGACAAGGATGAGATGAGATAAAAGCGCCGTTTTAATAGATTGTGTCTACGGGAGTTCGTCAGGGCCTGATGAGCACCTCCTCTGGGATTGCTCGCTTTTATGGGATTAATTTTGTTGTATTAAAAATGAAGGTAAATGTCTTAATTAATCTGTACGTACCATCCTGCTGTGCTGGCTGGAACCCACCGGACCCGGCGAGGCTTCAGATGTCAAAATGTTCCAGGATATGGATATGCTTCAAGTATGTCGCACGGAAGGGACAGACTGGAGTATCCCCACTGAAGATTACCCGAACCTTTAGATAAGATCTCTGCACTGCTGGTCTCACGGGGTTTCATATTGCCATGGCACAATGTGATTGTACACAAGCCCTTAGTCCAGCTTTGTTCACCCATCTCTGTAAACGGAGATGCATTTCATCATCCCTATCCAGTTTATTTTCATTCAACTATTTTTCAGATGCTATACTTCTCATCGCTGCTCAACATGACCCCTGAACTTGCTATCAAGCAGGTCAGACAGCCCACCTCATTGTTTTAATGCGCTTAACCCCCATAAGGAGATTATTCAAATTGTATCACCGCAGAGGCCACTTCCTCCCTTTGACACTAATTGCGGACGTCAGATCCACTGTTCCCAACTGTGCAGCGGTCCACTTTGACACTTTCCAAAATCCAATGCAAATCCAATTGTTGGTCCACATGAGGTTTGTGTAGAATAAGCTGTCACTCCTAATGGAGAAGGAGAGCGCACGTATTCCCCAAACAGGGACTCGCGCAGCTACGTCTCGTCCTAGCCTTTAAATTGGATTAGTAAATAGAATTTCAAGGGTCCAGTCCCTTGGTATGGCATTCATCATGATTTTCACCCTGCTACGTTTCAGCAGCTGTATATACCTCCAGCATAAACCTGCTTCTGCTTTTTGTTCCTAAATTGAAAGGATGCTGAAGAAATACAAGTTCATAAATTGAGTCCATGATGAGGTTCCAGAGAGCAACAAGCAATAGATTTTAAAGGTGTTCCTCGGTGGGCAATTTGGGACACATGCTGTTAACCAAGACTTTGGTTAATGAAGGGTCAACTCGAACCATCTGTCAACAAGCTTAATTGTGTGTTATGAGCGAAAATTGATTTTTTTTCTTTTCCCTCCGCTTTTTCATGTGTTCATCTTACAAATTTACACTAATTTGTAAATTTTTTAGAAGTATCATCTCATATATACACACACATATTAAAGGAAACATGTTACTACAGTAATTTCCAAAATTAGTGAACCTTTAGTGAAAATAATTTTCAATTGCTTTATTATTGCCTCATCAAGAAACCCGCAGATCCCAAAATAAAAAATTACAAGAATTAAGAACAAAAACTGAACTCTCAAACCAGAATGATGACAATAATAAAACTGTATTATGCACTTAAACTCTCTTGTCAACATTAGGATCATTATTATGCAAACCGTGATCTAAAGTGAGAACCTAATCAGCAGTAGAACTGATAACAAAAAAAAAAGCATAAACAAACAGCTGATCTTTTTTGTTTTCTGCCTCGGAGTTGTCACCTAAATTATCGGAAAACACATTGAGAGCCCTGAGCGAAACAAAATAACTATATAAAGGCTAAATAATTCTGTAAATCAAAGCTGATACGAATCTGTCACATGGCCAAACACTAACACTCCGAGCAATAAGAGAATAATAAAGCTTCGGCACAAAATATATCGAAGGCGCGACTCCCTCTTTTATAAAAGCTGTGTGGCATTACATCTACGTTCAGCATGGGGCTTCGCATTCAGAGCAAAACTACTCGTAACTAAATATTATCTCCTCAGCAGAGGACAGTGCCATGGACATTCATATTAAAGCCAATTAGTGGAAACTCTTAATATCCTTTTAAAATTATGCAATTAAAAAAAAAAAAAAAAAAAAAAAAGTAAAAGTCTTTCCTTGGCCTATGAAATATGTTAAGATGACAGAACAATGGAGAAAATATGACATTTTCAGGGAAATAATTGCAATGCTGAAAGGCACTCAAGCTAAGCTAAGCTATTCTCCTCTCCTTTAAATGGGATTTAACAATTAATCACTAATTATTTCTGGGCAGAGGAGGAGGGCTGTGAGAGCAATTCCCTCAGCGACACTTCGGCATAAAAGCTGTCTGTAAAAAAACGTGCTTGCACCATCAGCACCAAAACACTCTTTCTCATTAAGACTGCGACGTGGGGGGCATCGCATCTGCATGGGCACAGCGAGGGGGTAATTGTATCAATATGGGAAACTGTCTACTGCATTAGGACATTGTTAATATAGTTTTCCAATTTAGCAAATGCAACACGGAGCATCGGATGTTACCCGCGACGGGGTGCAGAATGCACATTTACCCATGATTGAGCTGTCGAATTGCTCGATTATGCTAGCTGCCTGCGAACGCGACAGAACCGAACAGATGAAGGGAAGATAAAGCGGAGAGTTTTGCTCTGTCAGTGTGGTCAACGCGTGTATACGGATTCTGTAAAGATTTACAGTAACAAAGCCCGAACGCACTGATAACATCGGTGTCCTTCTTGTGTGGCTTTATTATGGGCCAGCCCTGGCCGTGTCATTAGTGTGTGTGTGTGTGTGTGTGTGTGTGTGTGTGTGTGTGTGTGTGTGTGTGTGTGTGAGAAACCGGATCTGGTTGTGGAGAGAAAGTGGCGCACATGTTCTCACTCATGGGAGAATGTTGAGGAGAGATGAAGGCTGCGGCGATGAGATGGACACTTGTGTTGTTGACAGTAACTTGACAAGTTTAATCCCATTCCCTGAATGGGTAAACAGTAGTGCCAGCCATGCGTGCAACCACACTTACACTTCCTGCATCAGCCTTTGGAGTTCCATTAACTATTTGGTTTTGCAGCAAGAGGAAGGTCAAATAAAACCTCACACACAACATGGCGAAGCACATATTAGACAACAAATGTAGCACACACACACACACACACACACACACACACACACACACACACACACACACACACACACACACACACACAC
>JAQQZT010000005.1:11086874-11099101 GCA_030068275.1 Clarias platycephalus | reverse complement strand
CACACACACACACACACACACACACACACACACACACACACACACACACACACACACACACACACACACAGGAAAACAAACAAAAACAGCTCAAATAATGGGACTTGAGCCATTATGAACTGTACTCGCTGTACTCAATACTGTATACTATACAACTGCATTCATATTTAAAATCCATATCTATGGTGGCATAGAGATGAACACAGTGGCTTCTCACTCCTTTGGTCTGTGTGTGTGTAGAGTACTCCGTGGTGGTCCCAAATTGTCCGTAGTGTGTGTGTGTGTGTGTGTGAGATGGGTTAGCACCCTGTCAAGGGTGTACCCTGCCTAGTATCCCCAAGTCTCCTGGTATAGGCTCTATGCCCCCAAACAGGATAAACAGGTATTGAAAATGAATTAATTAAAAAAAGCACCTATATTCTGGTTTGAATTGTGAGTGGGTGTGGCCTAAATGAATTATTTTCAGTTTGGTTGAAAAATAAGTCATTCTCCATTCACAAAGTATAGAGCAACAAAATAATTACAGTGCCCATACGTTTCCTTTTGCCAATTCCCACCCATTAGCCAACACTACCCATTACACAACAACTACCAACTAGGGTAATTCCACATACATGAGATCACACACACCCATGACTGGCTGGCCTTGCTGTAATTGACCACTGAGAGAGTAATGCTATCCCTCCCCGCCAGCAAGAATAGCCAGTGCTGCTTGCCGAGACTCCTATCCACAGACGGCTGGCATCAGGATTCAAACTCACAATCATACAATGAAGTGGGAACACTTCCTGATATCATTGACTCGAAACAAATAAGAATATGACTTTTAATGTGCAGATTAATATTATAAAACAATTAAATAACGTTTTGGACGGGAGAAGTGGTGGCTCAGGCGTTTGAGGTTTTGGGTTAGTGATCGGAGGGTTGGGGGTTCGACTTCCGCCCTTTTGGATTGCCACTTGGTCCTTGGGCAAGACCCTTAAGGCTACGCCTCATACAACCCAGTCGCTGTATGCAGCGCCGGCCCCACGCTCAGAAAACAGAAAATGGGGGATACAAAGACTTATTGATTGAAACTGAAGACTTAGAAAGACTTGTTGATTGAAGACAAAGACTTCCGAAGATTTGTTCAATGAAACCAATTATGTACCTACACTTATTGATTGAAGACAAAGACTTGGACAGACTTCCAAAGACTTGATGATTGAAGCCAACGACTTTCAAAGACTTTGTAAATCTTTGTCGTCATCAATGGAAAAGTCTTAGTAGGTTTTCCAAAGTATTCTTTGCAACTCTTTCAAGAAGGGAAGGAAGGGCATCTGGCATAAACCCTGTGCCAAATCTAATTATCTAGGATCAAAAGGGGACAAAGCCCAAGAAATCATATTTTGGAGAGCAGATTGCACCAATCTTGCACGAGCAGAGATTAATAATCGAGCAGTTAGCGGGATCTTACCTGCACAGCCTGGCTGTAGGGTCCGATGTTTGCTGGCGCCCAATGAGACAAACTCTGGACATGCAGAGTGTCCCTGTGTTGGAAGAACCCCTCTTCAGGAGCCATAGGCCAGTCATGAAGCAGCACATCCATCTGTAGGAGCTGACCCACGGGCAGCCGAGCCTGCACACACACCCTGAAGAGGGGGTCAGAGCAAGGATTAACAGACAGACAGGTTGGGTGGATGGACAGATAAAAGCCAGTTTACTGACTTTCATATTATAGCATATAACATATAGCAATAAGCAGACACGAATAAAGTGTAAAATTCTAGAATGTAGCAGTTTTACCTGGCTGGTGGACAGTGGGTGAAAAAAATGCGGTAAACAGCGTTCACCTTCCCGAAGTCCTCCATGTCTCTCACATACAAGTGAACCAACAAAATGTGCTTCAACTGCCAGCCCTTCTCCTGTAATTCACCTACAAACAAAAACACATCCTGATAAGGTTGGAACACACTCGGCATTGAATGCTAGTCCATCACATCGCTCCATGCAAATTCAAATCTACACACTAATCCACACCTGGAGCAATTCAGAGTCACCGATTCAGAGTTTTTGGTAGATGGGAGAAGCCAGAAAGTTCAGAGGAACCCCATACAGGCACGAGGAGAACATGGGACACTGTACACAGAGTGTGAGTTTAAAACCGGGAACCAAGGACCATGGAGTGTGATATACTCCATCACCACGCCGCTACCGTAACTCCTTACAAATAAATGTTAGATTTGTGTTGTAAATATTAATCGTGACATGTCTAAAATATGATTTGGTTCTAATGAAAACTTGAGATCTGAAATATTGATTTTTCTTGCAAAACAGTACGACGAGGAAAGGCTGTAACTGGGTGTTGAGGCAAGGCCTAGACCGCTGTAATATTTTCACAGAGCATCCAGTTTGTTTTTCCTTTGCAGCCACGCTCTGTACTTCACACAGTGAGCTCACACAAAGACAGTCATTAAATATTAACCTGTTTAATATCGTCTCAATACTGTGAAGGCTGTTTGGAATGTACGACGATAAACATTAAATATGCTTTTCATGTTATGCCTCTCTTAGGCAAAAATGCTTTATTTTTTTATATGAAAGCCTACACTTTAAAAGTTCTCCAGACAAAAAAAAAAAAAAAAAAAAACCCAAGCACTCTTTGCCCGTGTGTGAGAGCATGCATGGGTTTTGAAGAAGCGGTTTCATTCTTCCAGTTTAATTTGATGTGTCTGTCCTCGTTTGGCGAACTTGCGATCCTTGCGCGGTGATGGACAGGGTCCCTGACACATGCTGCGCTCGCACCCTCGCTTAAAAGGCATGAGTGAATAAAAAGCAGCCACTTATGGCCAGACGCACCTCTTAAAAGTGCATTTCGCTAACACAACAAGGGGAAAAATGTATGAAAGTGACTTTGGAACAAAAGACTATTTGCTGTCTGCGCTGTGAAATTGTTTCTAGTCGGGTTGAGCTTTAAAAAAAAAAAAAAAGCTAAAAACTCCATCAACATGCCCAGAAGCAGCAACGACGCTGTGCCTTCTTTCGCCTTCATTTATTCTCCTTTTCACCTAAACTAAGACGAATCCAAACCCTCCCAACTCTCCGCCTGATGTTACTGTAACCGTGCCAGTACAGATCTACTGAAAAAGAAGTATGGCTCGCTTGTGCCACGCTGATGCTAAAACTTTATTATTAAAGTTAAAACTTTAAATTATCGTAAGCTGAGTTTTGAAAACCCACTCTTGGTTCTGTGAGCTCATGCTCTGCACCTGGTTACCTTGTAGCACAGTGAAGGCGTGCCGCGCCTGGCTCTGGATATCTGTGTGCTCAGAGGAATAGCCGCTGATTCCAGTCATCCACTGGTAACCATCAGAACTTCTGACTGAGCTCATAAACCGACACACTGCCAAAAGAATAATAAGGGTTAATGACAATTCACAGAAATCTGGCCACAAGGCAGGATACGCCCAGGATGGGCACAAGCAGACACACACTCACACACCCAATCATACACTAGGAGCAATTTGGAAATGCCAGCCAACCTACACAGCATGTCTTTGGACAGATGGAGGAAACCAGAGAAAACCAAAAGGAAAAAACAAATCGTATACGATTGATACGAAAACGAGACATTTATTTAACGTCAATGGAAGAAGTCTATCGTGACAGTGTTTTTGTAAATGTCTAAGTTTTAAGCTGAAAAGAAGAGAACTAGTTTATAGCTTGTTTTTAGAAGTGGCGTTTATAGCTACTGTAATGTAATGTAATGTAAGTTAACTTGTCTCATGGATGTTCCACAACATTAAAAGTAACTAGAAACAATTCAATATCAATGTTATCGTAATTGAAAAAATTGATGTCGTATAAGAGAAAAACAAAACATGCTGAAATGGGAAAATAATCAGTGGTGTTGCTTCACATTGTTGCTAATTTTAATGTACTATAATAGCATGCATCATCGTGGTTTTTCCTCTAATACTACATCGATATGATGTCAATGATTAAATTGTTTTACATTTTAATCCTCATTTACTGTATGCATGTTCCGGTCTTAAGAACATCTACAGTACATGCACACACCTACAACCTCAGGACAGTTTTTAAACTTCTTATACTATACTCGACTATACAATACAATTTAAAACTAATTACTTTTAACTCCAATTATAATAGTCAACTTGTGGCATCCAGGCGAAATTAAGTGAAACTAAGGCACTTCCATATTTACTAACGAGACTTTCATTCAAATTTTGTAAAAATTTCAAGAGGAAAAAAAAAAGACAACATTTGTGTCCCCAGTAAATATAAACATATAACATACATAAAATCGTGCAGCTAAAGGCCAGATTAAAAAATGTAGGTGTAGTCCCATAATTAATTAAACTAATGATCTATAAAATGTCGACAAGGTTCAAATTCGGAACGATTCCAAATCAATAAAAGGAAGAAAACTTGCAACCGCAAAATGTAGCAATCAACAGACTCCACGTACAGATGTACAGTAACCTATGATTACTATGATTAGGATTAGAGACAACATAGAAGAAAATATAACAATCACTGCATATTTATGTGCTGTAAACGTATCATAATCGTAAAAAGACTTGTTACATGGAAAAGCAAAGAAATCATGGTAATCAAACATGATGCACATAAAACCAAAACCCAGCCCATGTCTGTACCCCCAAGCACATGACACACACAACATGCACACATCTCAGAGTGACAGCTAAGGTCACCATTTGATGCAAATTCCTCCTGTACGTCTTGGGCTTTATCAGCGTAGACCGTCTCCTCAGTCATCATGTCAATGGCGCTCCGGCAAGGACAGCTAGCGAGGGCCGGTGCGCTCTCTGTGGAGCCCTGCAACAGAGTCCAAATAGGAATAAATCAGGCAGAAAGCAGGCAAACACAGCCAACCCCGATGCCTATGTAATTAGTTTTTCAATAACCCAGCGTGTGCGGTGTGTGTCACTCTTTTTTTTTTTTTTTTTGACATGCCTAGACACAAATAACCGGAAGGTGAATGAACATAAAACTTGAATATGAAAAACATGCTTAAAAAATGAGCTTATTCATGAGTAATAGGTGACAGCTTGCTCTTTGGATGCCTTAAATGCACTTCAGCTGTCACTCAAAACCTTGTGGTTTGTGGAGTTTGTGTTTTTTTATTTTTTATTTTCTCAATCCATCAGCATTCTTTTCTTTTAGACTGCAAACAAGAGGAGAAAACGTTTGGCCCTCCCTTCGTCTTGATGAAAGTCTACTAGATGAAAGTCTACTAAATGCAGAGCAATAAATATTTCATATCTCTGTAATCCCCTGCTGTCACCTGCAGTTGGCCATATGATAATCGAATTAATTGTACCCCAGCCTCTCTGAGCTGCACAGAAAAGAGCTTGACTAGTATTAACCGAGGGCACACGCTGCCTCTCCACCCCCCAGCGTCCTTCCTCCTTTCTCCTCCTCCTCCTCCTCCTGGGCTGCTGTTCTTTCCTCCAGAGCGTGGTGTCAGTGTGAATCTGTCAGCCTGATGCAGAGTGTTTCCGACTCCTCTGGACCCGGCCTGCAATCTCCCAGCTCGATGCTGCAGGAGCCACCCTTAAAGCCTAGCTTTTTTTCTCCCTTTTTTTTTTTTAACTAGCCTCCAACATTTCCCTTCTCCATCCCTACTACCCTAAAAAAACAACACAGAAACAAACTGCTCCATATAAAGCCAGAAGGATTGCATTTTGTCACCCCATGACCTAATACACACACTCCTCCTATCTAATTATCATCCCACTCATACGCACTGGAATATGAAATTCATACAACACACAATACTCATAGAATTTGGAAATGAATAAATAAATAAATAAATAACAAATAGACAATGTTATTTCATGGTGTTATTTTTAGCCAATCGATCTCACCAAGAAGTATCACTGCTAATCAGGTCAGCTCCCTGCGGAGGGCTTTATGGAGTGTGTAACACTGCTAAGCTCACTTGTTTACACCACATATAAGGACACTACAGTCCCAGGTGCAGGACACTAGCAGCTGGAATTTATTTTCGTATAATCCTTAGTGCTCTTGTTTGCTGGAAAGCTTTATAACCCATAAACTGGTACTTGTTGCAGCTCGAGCATCATGTAAAGAATAAAACGCAATATGGTGTGCTGTTGTAGTGAAATCATGAGCGACCGTGTGGCCTCTGCTGATGATTTTCAGCAAAACTGTTTTTATTTAGGAAACGCAACACATCATACAGGTTGTGTAGGAAAAAAAAAAAAGGGAAAAGTATTATATTATTTTACAAGTTATTTTTGGCAGCAGTGCATCTGGGTTTCCCTTTGGTATATCTATACGAGGGGCGTTCAAGTCAAATTGGGAATTGTGATGAGATTCCTTGTGAATGAAGGCATGAAACAGATTGACATTTACAGACTTCAAGCGCAGTATGGTGACGAGACTCTGTGCTGCAGTAAAGCATTTTAATGGATGGTGCAAATATTTTAAAGATGTCTGTATATGTCTGTGAATGACGGTCCTGGCCGAGGTGGCTGTAGGCGTTCCTGTGAACGTTCAGTGCGTGGTATACCTGATTCTTGAAAATCGATGGACCACTTTGTCGCCAACTTGAAGGAGAGACACATCTGTCTATGGGAACTGCACGCACAAACATCACTTATCATAAAACAAGAACTCATCCGGGAGTTATTGGCGCATCCCTGTACATTCCTGAATTCGCTCCAAGCCATTTCCACATGTTTGGGACATTAAAGGAGTTCCTGGGAGGCCAGCATTTCAGACATGAAGCAAGCTAAGGACTGAGATAAGTGCATTATTGTAGCAGGGGATTATATACAGAGAAATAAAGGGGGTTCTATAACTGTTTTGTTTGACAGTCTGCCCCTTTTTTATATATAGATTTTTATATACAATTTAATTCTAGTGGGATGCGATTCCCAGCTAACTAAACAAGGACAAATTTTGACTCCAAATCCATCTAATCCATCCCTGATCCCGCAGTAAAGACTCTGCAGCCAAAATAACTTTTCTGTGTTCCTTCTGCCCGACGTGTGCATCCTATTACCTCTCTGCCTCACTTAGCTTCCTTGTACCTGGAGCTACATGTAGCCACAAAGCCTCCACAGGCCTATGTCGGTGTCTTCATTTGAGCTGACGTGTGTGCTGCACCAGTTCTAACTTTAGGCTAGAGTGAACACTGCAGATGTCAAAGTAGGCAGTTTCAGAGATGTGGGAAAGAATGAAAGAAAGAAAAAAGTGTGACTCTAGAGTTAGTTCTCATTAGTGCCTCAAAGTAATTCCTCCTTTTTTTTTTCTACATGGGGGCTTTGAAGTTGATATATAGATTTTACTAAAATTATAGGGTTTAGGAGCACTAAATCAACATTCAGTTTAATACTTTACCTCTTACACAGACACACATTAAAGTAAACAGCGCTAGCGTTGGGACACGTCGCTGATGGAGTTGTACAGTATATAGTAGCTACAGTAAAGGGTTAACGCTACAAATAAGCGGATCAGCTTTAATGCAATCAGTGGGTCATATTATAATTTCAGGTTGAAGCCCATGTATATGTCTACCTGTCTTTCTGTATTAACCTATTAATACAAAAAAATACAATTCTGTAAGGCTGAGAATCTTATGCCTTATTTACTCGAAGTTGTACTTTTGTCATCAGCCAAATACACTCCCTGTTCGTAGACTGGTGTTGGGTCGTCCGATGTATGAAACGTAAAGATATCATTGAAAAAGTGAGTTCTGACCAAATGTACAGACAAAACCTTACTTTTAGGTACAGTATATAGATAAAGCAATCGTTCTTAAACATTTTGAATCCAGGAAGCGATTAACCTTTAAAATAATATTTAAAATAATATTTTATATATAATATTTAAAATATAATTTTTATGTTTAAATAAATGTGCCATTAACCTTATCTGTGCTTAAAATTTTTTTATACTGTACAGTATGTGCACATTATTACCCTAGACTGTAAAAGAACCATATATGGTAACTTCACCGACCTAGATTTTGCAACATAAAAATGACAAAAATGAAAAAGAAAACACACAAAAAAGCAACAACAAAAAAAAAAGTCTTGGGAAAACATCTAGAAATTTGGAATCAGTGAGTATCATATAAAGGATTAAGCACATTGTTTAAATATGTGCAGTGAAAATAGTCCATGCTGATGGACATTCATCCATATTCTATACCGCTTATCCTGTAGAGGGTGTCATGCATGCCAGGAGCTTACAATTAGGAGGCTTTGGGGATGAGGCAGGGTACAATCCATCGCAGGACACATCCACTCACTATTTGGGAATGCTAATTAACCTAATCTGCATGTCTTTAAATTGTGGGAGAAACCGACCAAGTACGGGGAGAACATGCAAACTCCATGCACACAGACCCAAGGCGGGATTCGAACCCGCGACATTGGAGATGCGAGGCCGTAATGCTAACCACTACACCATGTGCGGCAAACAAACACAATTCAAGTGTCCAAATTCCTTTAATTCAAGTGTCCAAACTAATTAGATAAAGTGATACGGTATATAATAATGGTGACTTTCACTACTAGAACTTTTCTCGTCTTCTGTGTTGACTAATGAGCTTTTATTCGAAGTGAATTTTAAGTTTTTTTTTTTTTTCCCACATTACAGGAAAAAAAAAAAAAAGTGTCAAAATGTGTGCCCTTGGAGTGTGTCCATATAATACTGATCAGGGAAGTATGAGAAGGAGAAAGGAGAAAGACCAGTATGAAAAATGCAGGCGTATTCCTATAATTATTTAGACTAATGATCTATAAACCACAAGTTTCAAATCCTGCATAAATACTGACAAACTGAATCAATTCAAGACAGAAAACCTGCAGCAAAATCCACAACCACAAAATGAAGCAATCAAAACACGCCACTAACAGATGTAACCTACGATTATTATGATAAGGATTAGAGACAACAAGAAAATATGACAATCACTGCATATTTATGTGCTGTGAAGACAATCGTAAAAGATTTGTTAGATGAAAAAGCAAATAAATCATTCGAATCAAACATGATTCACATAAAACCAGAATCCAGTCCATGTGTCTACACTGAACATGTGCATATGACACACACACACACAACATGCACACAACTCTCAAACAAAAACACATTAGGTTCAAGAGCAGGGGTGGGATTCAACTTTCAAACAAATCAAATCCAAATAAATCAACTAATGACTTAAAAAACTCAATTATAATGTAAACTGTATAATAACGATAAGTCGTGTTTTTTCTTCACTTTGAGAACTGCTACTGTACGGGATCACTTACAGTAGATTTGTCTTCTGCGTGCATCTGTGTAAAGCGCAGGTACGCGACTTGGGCGAAGGCATCGTCTGAATGGATAACCGTCTCCATTGAATCACTGCAACAAAAACGCACAATAGCACAAAGCGGAACGAAGGTTCATCGGTAACCTGAAGAACCGTGTGAGAAACTCACATGACTATTTTTTTCTTGAAGAGCGGGCAGTCAGTGGTGAAGGTCTCATACTCGCCGCCTTCGCCACAGATGTGCACTCCGTACTTCTGTGAGAGCTGTAAAAAAAAAAAAAAAAGAAAGAAAAAATGAAAAATAAAAACACACAGTTTACATTTTCTCAAGATACCAAGTAAAAATTCTAAATGCTGCTTATTACTGAATCGGGACATGCGACTGATAAAGTGCCATTCTGTGTAAAATAAAGGCATGATAAACATAATTTGTGGACGGTTATGTAAATATCTGTGTGTATACAGACGCTGACCTGATGCAGATAGGGTTCCATCTCCGCCAGAGTCTTTCCTAAATGTGTTCCAGGATTCAGACCTGCCAGCACACAGATCATGGACAAAACCCAGTGATTGAAAATGACAGCAAGAAAAGCTTGTGTTGACTCTGTCTGTCTCCCACTCTCCCAGCCTCTCTCTCTCTCTCTCTCTCTCTCTCTGCAACACTCTCTCGTACACAAAACACACACAAACGCATGCACACGCTACTTGGCTCCGGCTACTATTTATTTGACTTTGCAAATTGTGTACACAGATCTCTCTGGGTAAGGTTAACGGCTTTCAATCTCGCCGAGGAGTCGAGCACTGCCTGGTTCCTCTGTGAACGTAATCGGGGAGAGATCCTGTTTATTTGTGTTCCCCCGCAACCTTCCACCGCACCACCTTAAATATGACACAGGCAAATGAGTCAGAGATCGCACATGTGCTCAATAAACAGCCGAATAGCAGAGAGAGAGAGAGAGAGAGAGAGAGCGAGCGAGAGCGATCAATGAAATGATCGACAAGATTAAATAGCTCTGAAATTAAATCAGGAATGTTCTACGTTGCTCTATTGAACAGTATAACCAGCAGCTTTTGTCATCCAACATGCTCATAATCTCCGAGTGTTAACTTGATGCTGTGGCGTTAAATTAAAACCACCGACGATCTGTTCTTTATCCGAGATGCTCCGTCCGGCTCATGTGTTTAGCATGCGACCATCCCGCCCAGCCTGGTTCTCATCTCCCTTTTGCTGTAAACAAGTCTTTCAGACTGATAAACAAACATACGCACTTCACGCCAATACCTACTGGCCAGGAAACCGCAGCCCATTACAAGCCCTCCCATCAAAGCTCTAACAGCTATGTAAGACATCTACAAACAAACAACTGTACAATGCCTTGTCCTTTCGAATTAGAAAAAAGCTCAGAGCATGTTTGGCACACTCCTGCCTCATGTTTCCATAAAAGTGTGTGTGTGTAAATGTTTTCACCAAGCTAAAAATTCTCATCGGATTTACAAACGCTTTCGAAATAGATCTCCCAAAGCCCTCTGCAAACAAATGTCTCCTGATGTTGGACATTACACGAAGAAGCGCATAGCGGGAAATGATGACGCTCGCTGTGAGGTCAGACCGCAGGCTCGGTGGGAAATGCTCGCATCAGGCCGGGTGTTTCCAAAGTCACAACTTCTACCACTGAAATGCTGCAGAGCTGCGGGAAAACAGCAGAGCGCCAACTGCGGAAAAAGGAGCAGGAACCTCGAACGTACCCCTGTACCCACGTACCCACTCCGCTCGTAATTAGTATGAGAATATCTAATCTCCTCTTCCTCTCTCATCTTAACCCCGCACAAAGGTAATAAGGGGAACACCATTAAAATTCAATAACCTTTTTAATTAGACATGCCCTTTTAACAAGTTTTGATGATTGGCTTCATTTCGCGACGTGGGGTGGCTTTTTTTAATACGTTCATTAAGATCGTTCCCTTAAATAAAACATGATGCGAGATCCAATGATATTCACTCCTACTAATGTGATTTAAAAGGCACTTAAATACGCGGTGAAATAATTGACAGTAATGCACTTGAACAGATAACGCATCCACCATGATTTTCCCAAGAGGGCTCCAATTCCTGACGTCCTCACCCAGCGGTCTCAAATGTTCTACTCTATTTCTTTTTTTTTTCCCTTTCTTTTTTTTCCACAGTGATCAGTGTTTATCTGTTAACACCACTTGATGATATTCAGCTAACGATGATATTCAGCTAACTGTAATTTAATCAACAGCTGCAAATCACTTTACGTTCTAATACGGTCTAATGCTGTGTTTATGACTAATTTACAACTGGGATGTTTCTTATCTCTGGTAGGAGACAATCATTTGAATTGCCATTAAAAGCAGTATGTTTCATTCAAAACTCTGATTATTCCAAAAGAGCTACTACTGTTCATCTGAACGTGGTGATGACATCTAAACATGGCGATCACTCACAGTATAAAGTATGAGCAGGTCGCAGGAGCGTTTAAAACACAAAGACAGCACATGAATCAGAAAATACACAACTAAATAAACAAAAGCTTCTTTCATTTTGGCCAATTTTGCTTAATCACCTAGAATTCTTGAGAAAATTAAGCCAAAATCATATATCATTAATAACTGAAACGAGCACACAGAAAATGACTATAGGAGACGTTATGAAAACCGACATACATTCTAAAGAGGAACCAACTCGACTTCTGTAGCAGATCCTCTGTTGCTGCTTATCCACTATATACAAGGGCCATTCAAGTCAAACCGGGACTTGCTGTGCGGAATAACAGAAAGTTATATGAGAACTTTATTTCTCTACTACAGTGGTGTGAAAAACTATTTGCCCCCCTCCTGATTTCTTATTCTTTTACATGTTTGTCACACAAAATGTTTCTGATCATCA
>JAQQZT010000005.1:11040340-11071544 GCA_030068275.1 Clarias platycephalus | reverse complement strand
ACACACACACACACACACACACACACACACACACACACACACACACACACACACACACACACAGACACAGACACAAACGCACACACGCACACAATCCAGTACTGCTGTCTAAGATATACAGAGAGGCTTTGTTGAATGCATGTGGACCCTCTTGTTTTTTTCCAGCTGCCTTTTACATAACAGGACAGAATCATCCCATGACAAGGTGACACACGACAGCACAGAAAAAATAAGCTGAGGATCATGGGTCAGTGTTTAGGGTCAAACACCAACTACGGATGAATATTTTTAAATTTTTTTATTTTTTCAGTTAAAACGTTTTGTACTGGTCCACCCCAATCCGTATTAAACCACGTGTGTGACAAACAAGGTCAAAGTTCAACACTTTTACCACAAAGTTTACAATAATACCTTCAAACTTGTGATCACTAAGTAAGCGTGCACTCGTTATGTAAGCACCTAATAAATTAGTAAAGTACCCTTGAAATTCTGTGGATCCCTGGTGCTGCTGCTGCTCGTCTAGCTCAATAAGCAGTGATTTAAAATGACACTGAACGAGTTTTCTGGCCTGCAGGAAAGCCATGTGTGCCGGTACTTTAAAATGAGTGAGAATAGGCACAATGTCGATAAAAGTGTAAACTCAGTTGGGGGAAATTAAAGTGAGCCTGCCACGTTTGTACAATATAATTTTCTCAATTTCAAATGCTTTTAATTGGGCGTATATTGCACAGTGCAGGTTTTAACCTCTAATAACTGTGCAGTACAGTCAAGTCCAGTAGAAATGTCTCTATTTTGCTTTAATTCATTTAATACAAAATCTCTCACAACAAGCAGATTATCACCTGCAACTTAAATATCCCATACAGTATATTACTATTTTCTTTCATAGCATTAGTCTCCAAGGTGTGTCCGGTAAAATAGCTCTCAAAAATAACTCTCAAATAACTTTTTTCATACCTCAAACTCTCACTGTTTCACATTGTTTCAGCATCTACAGTATGTAAATAATTTACAGTGAGTAAATGAGCATGGGGCTTGTCTTATATTTGGCTACAACAGTGGAAAGATCTAATTGGCTTGTTGAAGCTCTGACCAGTACAGAAATGTTAATATAGGCGATGATATTTTTTCTCACACTTTTTAATTTGTGATCCATCATATTCAGTCAGGTAGTAAGTCACACAGGTTAGTTTTGCACTAAGGCCAAAAGGTGTGCAGTAGGTGAAAAGGATTAGAATTAAAATTATAAAAGGATAAAGGTAAAATTAGTGGATAATTACTGATCCTTCAATGGAACTCAGAAAAGGTTTAATCATAAGCATTTTTTAGAGCACTGAAATATGTATCACAATGAATTGTGATAAAAAAAGAATGCATTTTTTCCCACTTAAAACTTGCTGGTAAACTTATTTTTAGGAGTAGCAGGGAAATTCTGGTGTCAAAATGAAGCAGAGGGTTTCCTCATTCTTACTATGTCACATAATTCTAATTTAAATACTACACAAATTGTATTTTCAAGGCGCTCCTCATAAACGAACTCGCACTGGCCATATCTCAGCAACCGCGCATGATGATCTAATAAACTTGATATCAAAATGAAGCTTATTGAATCAGGAATCTGATAATGTCAGAGACATAAATCACCTAAAATTTGACTTAATACCTGATTTGCTGTTTTAGACCTGTCTTTTTTTGTTTATTATTTTTTAAATAATAATTTTACAAAATAATTATTTTCTTAGTACTTAATTCTTTTACATTAATGACTGCGTGTACTTTAGCTGGCACAGTCTCCACAGGTTCGTGTAAAACCTGATGATCCATGTTAGCACTGATCCATTAGAATGAACACATGCTTTACTCAAATTCCTCGAGAAAAATCTGACCTTTTCTACAAATGTTAACTACATCTTTATTGTCTTCAATGTAAATATTCAACAAAGAAATACTGCAACATTTAACATTTCTTGTATTTTATTTAAACTATAAAACTCACTGTGGTTAAGACTTTTGGATCCCACTGCTGTATAAGAAGACAAAAAAAATTAAGAGGAAAAAGGAATCAACTTGACAAATTGAAAATGTACATATTGGTCTAGAAATGTTAACAGTAGGCATTTAGATAGATATATAGATACTATATAGTCCTTATAGTACTACAGGGATAGGGTAGTGCTTTATCAATCCCAAAGGAAAATTGTAAAATAATATAATGTAAAAATAATTGTGTGTGTGCAAATAAAAATAATTGGAAAACATTCAAATTTGTAATATTTATTCATTTATATTTAAATAACTGATTTATTTTCACTTTTTGTGGTACACCACTCCTATAAAATTTATAAAATTATTTAAAAGAGCAAAACATTGAAATGCTATATTTTATTTAACCCGTTACTTATTCTAAAAAAAACAAAATATGTTTCTGTTAAAAATGTGTAGAAATGAAGTACACTATGCAGCACATAGATATTACATGATACTATTTAATAATGAATACTATTAAGATTATAATTAATATAATTTAATCAACTTTTATTTTTAATTTTTTGCTTTTTCTCTAGATATTCCACAGATGGGTTTATTTCTAATCAGTAATATTGTCTACATGAAGATGAGCTTTTCTTGGTGAAAAAAAAAAAGAAAAAGAGACGTCCATGTCTCTGTATGTGTTTCCCACTGAGACGCACATCTCAGCCTGGGAAGTCGGTATTGCACACGCCAGGCAGGTTCTGTGTGTTATGGAATGTGATATATATACCATTGACTTACACTGACCATTGTGTTCTAGCCATAACAGTTTACTTTGTGGTCGGGCAAGTCACAAAACAATGATGACCTCTCTGAAAAAGTTACAGCACTGTGGGAGTAACATAGGGACCTTTCAACACCTTACATTGCAGAAAACTGTTTCTTTCCTCCTTTTTTTCTTCCTTTTTTTTTTTTTTTTTTAAGAAATGAAGACCCGTGGGCTGAGTGGTATGAGGTCTCCTAGCCTGCAGTGCACACATGAGGCTAGCCGTGATTCATTTACACTGACAGAGCCGTTTTCACAGATAGGCTCGCGCATAAATATGCCATGCCGCACAGCTGGAAAATGTAGAAATTCATCAGGGTTAAAAAGCTGAGAGATTAACGTTTCATGAGTTTCCTCTTAAATATATATTATTACGTAAACACATGGCAGACGTGAGGTGGGTTGAACCTGCGCATGGCCAAAACAAGCACAAAGCAAGGGTTTCACCGTGCTCTCGTAGCCGGAAAGAAATATTTCCATACTCACAGGCATGGAAAAGTGTGAGCTGAGGGAACGGAGTCATATAGCAACAAATCCTTTCATAGTTCAGGGAGTGAGAAGAAGAGGTTATCCGGCCTCGCAATGCTGCCTCTCAATTAAATGTTAACGGTTGCTAGATAACATCTCCTCAGAAAGAAGAAAACAATCACCCCCGTGTCCTGACACGACTTATACCGGAGACATAAACAAGTAAGAACTGGCATGTATCCTTCTCGTACTTCTTACATAGGATGAATATGAAAATGAATCCTCCTCTGTCTGAACACTCACCACAACAATACTGCTTAACTTTGGTCTGGCCAAATGTTTTTCTGATTAATACTCATCACTCATTGCAACGAAGGAACAAAAAAAAAAAAAAAACAGCACAAAGATTCATCTTCAGAATCCCTGTCAACGGCTCTGCCGGCTCAGAAGTCTTCCTCCCCCCCTTCTCCTCTTAAGCAGACAGAAAAAAAGCAAGGCCTTAGGTTTGACACACTGTCCAGACTCCAGACTATGTTTTTGTAAGGCTGCTTATGGCTTCAGCAGCAGGAGGTGTAGGGTCTGCCACAAATATTTCTCCCAGGGAATGCTTTCCAAAACAAAACACTGAAAGTCATCAGTGGGTTTTTTTTTTTTTTTTTTTTGGTGGGAGCTGATTGAGAGCTATCGCTCACACACCATGCGAGAAGAAAAGAGCAGACTGAGCCAGGAACCAATGAAGGAAGCGAATGGCTTTGTGATCTGAAGCGCTCGGAGCTCCACAGCCTCTTTATTTCTGCCTTACTGAAACTATGTTGTTGTTGGATGGGCTCCAGGTCTGAGCATTTTATTGGTAAGTCCACATTCCCGCAAAGTGCACTGGCTGCTCCTACAACACACACTCAAACTTGTTTATCTCTATTTAATAATTACACAACGACTTGAATTATTATTTTTTTTCCCCAAAGCTAAGGGCAATTTCTATTAACTGAAATTTCAACATTCAGAAGGTATTTCAGCTTACTTATCCCGACTTACACATTTCCCCTCGCATATTGATTGGAGTGTATCAGCCTGAAAGCTGCAGTGGCTCAATCACAATCTCATTCCTTCACCTTAATGGTGGAGGGGGGAAAAAAAGTGCCTAAGCCTGGGTTACAGAGATCTGATGCAAATAACTCCGAGCTATGTTTACAACTCATCTTAATAGCCAGGCGCAATTGATAAAAAGGGCAAAAAAAAAAGCAGACTCTATTTCAACAATGTTCAAGCGGCGTTGGCTGCTCGAGCCCTCGGCAAACCGAGATAAGGCCTATCTCTCTCCATCATCACTAAACAAGATTGAGCAGAAAAATACAAATTACAAAGGCTTTAGGCAAAGCTCTTTATCTACTGTTTGGGAGAGTTTGATCATGGCTGAGGAAATGGCTCTGTGTGTCGAACAGATCCTGTCCCACCACTTCCACTTGGGCATGAAACAATGCGAGTGGCTACTATCTGAGCCACGCCACTATCCTTCCGCATGTGGAAAACAAGCAGAAACCTCACCCAGTCTTAACACTAGAGAAACAGCTCTGTCTGTCCAAACGTGAGTAATTCAGAAAGCAACAGTATGCACAGGAGCAGGAGTTGATTGGTATAAAGATGTATATTATGTTAGGATTTGGGTTTTGCTCAGGCTGTATGGACGCATATGTATTAAATCTTTTTGATCAACTAATGAACTGATAAATAGTCGTTTTTGCATCAGTGCATCCTCCTTAACAGGTTTAAAGAAACCTTTTTTCCGTTTCGAGTTCAGCACTATTTTAACAATAATGTGACAGTAATCACAAAGAGTTTTGATTCAGATTTATTTTTTTTTTCCCACACTAGCGTTCAGCACACGGGACACCTCCCGTGTGCAGGCGTACAATCGATCAGCGTGGCTCAGCAGCTCGCTGGCCCGCGGCCTCACAGCGGGAGAGCTCAACCAGCGCCAGCCTTCTGAAGGCTCTGGATAAAAGTTAGCCCCTAGCGCCGAGGCCCAGACACGAACAGACGAGGAAAAAGAGGAAAAACAAACGCGTGTTTTTGGGCCGGCTTGATGAACCCTGCTCTCAGGAGGCCCCGTGCTCGTCTGATGATGTCGATAATGGAGGCCGCTCGGGCCCAGGAGTGCACTTAAACACCAGGATTAGCTCAGCCAAAACGCCTGTGTTTTTAATATACGCCGACGGAAGGAAGTGTTCGGCTACAAAGCGACGGAGCGCTACTCTTCTGTGGCTTTTCATGACAGGTCAGACGGTGGAGGAGGAAGAAGAGGGGGGAAAAAAAAAAAAAAAGAGACAGGTACATCCTGGTTCTGGAAATCAACTAACAAAATAATCATACTTTTTTTCTAAAAAATAAATATGGGATATGAATTGCGTATGAGTTTAAATCAGATTTATAGAACTACAAAAAATACAGTCCAAGTCTTGAATTAAAGTTTTACATACAAGAAGGCCAGAATGTTAAACCACATTTCTACCACAGAGTTCCAGTAACTTTTTTGATAATGAAATAACTTAAAATACTGGAGCTGACACGCAGTAAGTTTCACTATTTTTTCTTAACCTAACAACATCGTGTATGGTCTTGTGGTTTTATGAACATACAAAAATAGATTTTTTCCCCTAACGTTTTATTGCCAAACCACAAAAAATGCTATTATATATCATTAATATGCCTGTAGTTTATTCCAGCATATTATTTCTAACTTTGCTCGAATCCAGGGATGTGCAAGAAGGTGAAATTTTCAACTTCAATAAAGTCATCTAAGAACTTCTAGCACCAATATGTGATATGCCGAAACGAACTTTATTTGACAGAGCACCTTTGGCTTGACCTTTGACTTACAGATATACATAAAAGCATGAAAATATGCACATACACAGAATTTAAAATGTCCATGTGTAATGTTTCGAAGATCCTTTACATGAAGTGGCATTACAGCCAGATGTGACTGATCCTAATCATTAGGGTGAGGATTTTTTAATATTTTTAAAAATGTTTAATCAACTTTATTATTTAAAGTTATTACTGTATAAAAAGGACTGCTTCTCAAACTCAAACATATATATGGAATTAAAAATAATTAGAAACTGTAGGGGACAAATATCTCCTTTTATTTCTCTCTCATGTTAGAGAATTTTTAATCCTTTTACGAGGCACATGCCGACATTTAATTCGGCCGCTGATTTATTAGACACGCACTTGAAGGAAAGAGTACATCAATTTCGGGCGTATCCCCACAATCAGCACGCATATAAAGAAATGAAAGATCTCTCCGTTGACAAAACTGTTATCTCTCTATCTAAAAGCTAGGTTCAGAGATCAGGCTCGTCAGTGCATGGCCCGGCTGCGTCGTGTCTCTCAGATTACACACATCAAAAACCAAGAGGAGGAGGGATGAGAGCAAGGCCACATTGTCACCACACGATTAACATCACTGTTGAAAAAGATGCTCCCCCATATACCCCCCCACCTCCATTAACAATACTGCCAAAGAAAATGATACCTTCTTTTGATTTCTGCAAAGGCCAACCAATTTTTTTCCTGTTTTTTTTTTTTTTTAAAGGAGCAATGCTGCATGAAGTGTGAGTCTGATGCAGCTATAGGTGGCACTGTTGCATCACAGTTCACACAAGTTCTCCTCACACACTTCACCGATTATAAAAAAGAAAAGCAAAAAGGGTGTTTCAGTACACCACCTAAAAATATTCTTTCATCTATGTTCAAGTGTCATTTCCCCAAAAGATTTTAATAACATCTAATTATTTCAAACTGCTAGGATGGATCTTTCAAAATATCACACTTCCCAAACAGAACACATTTTTTGATGCTAAAACTGCGCTTTTTCCTGCGAGAGTAATTCAACAGTTAATTATCGTAGAGGCTTTTTTTTTTTTCATTCCCTCTGCCACAAATCAAACTCGAGCGAACGCTGAGTGGAAAACATCTCGAAAAGCAGCGCACGGGGAACCATCGTGCAAGCAAACTCGCTGATGTTAAATGAGCGTATATAAAACTTAAGAAGTAACTCATTTGAACATGGAGAGGAAAAATATATATATATATAACCTATTTTTTTTAGAAGTTAACCAAAGTTATCCTGTCTAATTTCAGGATAATATTATCCAAACTCGCACTTTATTAACAGGAAGGCACAAATCAAGGATTGGCTTTTAAAGAGAAAGTAACAGAAAATGTTCCACCTCGGAACTGATATGACTCACAATGATAAACGCAATAACAGCGATTTCCTATTTTCTTTCCTTCGACTATTTATCTTGAAAGAAAATGCCTAGACAGACCGGGTGAACGCAGGGACTCAAACAGTGGTGTGTGTTGTTCCTCTAAACTTGGAGAGGAAATTAGTGTTTATCATATGCATAACTCCACAGATCATCCAAAGTATGGTAAAATGTACAAACATGGCACACCTAATAGCCCTCAGTGCTTTACAACAACCACAACAACCTTCACCTCACCACCTGTGGGACACCCATTAATGAGATGGGTTAGGAGCAGGCAGGAATAACATCACGGTGGCCAGTGTTACCCAAAATAATGCAGAACTCAGCAAAAACAACATTGGTTAAGAGTACACACCTTTTGGAGGTTGTTAAAGTAAAAAACCTGCAAGAGGGGGGGGAAAAAAAAGCGTGGCCCTGAGGCAGGTTCATGAGCCCTGCCTTTCACATTTTGGTCATGTCCAGTGAGAAACTGATATTGAACGAACATGTTTGCACATAGATGTGGAGAAAGAGCATTTCTTCATTCCTGTTTACATCGTGTCAGGCCGTCTATCCCACCACTCCAAAATAACAAGCAGTGTAAGTTTGATAGCGCTCAGGTTAAGAGCGTAGGGTGATCTGCTGTGTCCAGTGCAGATTTGGAGGCTGTTCACTCTGTCTATCTATGTTTTCTCTATCTCTCACTCTTATAATCACTTGTTATTGTGTCTGAGGGCTTCAATGTCTTAGAGTGTATAAAGATTGGACTTTGGAGGTAAGGACTAGGGTAAGAAGGGAAGCACATACAGTAAACGCTGCACTCATAATGAATAGTGGCCACTGTCCAAGTCTCTGGAGGCAGTGTTATGATCTGGGGTTGCTTCAGTTGGTCAGGTCTAGGATCAGCAAGTTAATGTGGCAATAAAATAAATCAGCTGATGACCTGAATGTATTGAATGACCTGAATGTATTGAATGACATCTACCGAGTTTGATGGTACTGGCATATTCCAGGACCCAATTTGTGAAAGAGTGGTTTGTACATACACACATTTCTCTTTTCTATTCTCACATGCATTGTTGATAATACAATATTTTGTTAAAAAAATAAAAAAATAAAAAAAGTTTTCAGTTTTTTGGATCCTGAATTGTGGTAATTATAGATGAGGGTAAAATTTTTTTATTAAAACCAGACACTATTTGATCACTGATTTATTAAACTCAGATTATATACGAACTACATTACATTAATCACACTGGATGTACTGACAAGAATGTAGCTGATATAAAACCACAATCATTACTTTGTCCTAGAGGCAGGTATGCATGTGTTACATCAGTCCATTTGTAACTGCGGTGTGAGAAAAAAATGGACAACTCAGAAACAACTCATTCAAAAGCATACAGTAAACAGATACAGTATTTGGATATCTGCAAAAAAAAATTGGATCAATACTCTAAGGAAGGTGAAAGTTTCTTAAAGAGAAGCGTTACTGGTGATGAGAAATGGATTCATCACTACGAGCCTGAGAGTAAACGGCAGAGTATGAAACGGAAACAACCTCAAACGCGGACCAAGAAAAAGTTCAAAAGTCAAGCATCAGTTGGAAAATTTATGCTTACAGTTTCCAGGGATTCTCAAGGACCAGTATTGAAACATTATCAGGAAAAAAAATCAACAGTGCTTACTACAGTGAGACGCTTATTGAAGAGCTAAAGCCTAAACTTCAGATTAAACGCAGAGGACTGCTATTCAGGGTCATCGTGATCTGACATGACGATACACGTCTGCACACTTCTGCCCACACTTCCGTTTTGAGGTGTTAAAGCATTTCCTTATAGTCCTGATCTTGTTCCATTAGATATTAACTGTTTGGTCCCCTGAAAGCACCCTACGAAGACGAAGGTTCACTTCTGATGAAGAACTGAAAAATGTTCGCAACATTTTTTAATGAGGCAATATACACGCTTGTTGAAATAATGGACAAACCGTATTAAAAAGCGAGGAGATTATGTAGAAAAAATTATGCATTTGTGTTTTCTAAAAAAGATCATTACAATACAGACACAGTGCAGGTATTTTTTCAGATAGTGTACTTTCTTCTATTATTTGTACATTAATACAGAAGCACACATACAGTATAGTATTTTGAAGTAAATGAAAAAATTTTAAACAACACAGAATATATGTTTTATATTTTAGATGGCTTTGACAGGTAGTCACCTGGAATGGTTGTTATTTTGCTTTAGACTTTCAGTTGCCTTGTGCAGTGGAAGGGTGTGAGTCAATAGCCCTATTAGTGCTACTACAGCTCCTCTACAAATCCATATTATGGCAAGAAAAACTCAGTAAAGAAAATGAACAGTCCATCATTACTTTAAGAAATGTACGTCAGTCAGTCTGAAAAATCTTAAGAACTTTGAATGTATCCCCAAGTGCAGTCCCCAAAACCATCAAATACTATGATGAAGCTGGCTCTCATGAGGACCGTCCCAGGAAAGTAAGACCAAGAGCTACCTCTGCTGCAGAGGATAAGTTAGAATGACCAACATCAGAAACTGCCAGTTTACAGCACTTCAGATTAGACCTAACATAATTGCTTCTCGCAGTTCAAGTGGCAGACATATTTCAAAAGAGGAGATTGTGTGAGTTAGGATTTCATAGACAAATTCAGGCAAAGAAACCATTATTTTGGAAGAACAACAAGAAGTAGAGACTTGTTTGTGGGCACACTTAACAAGCATAGCGATCGCATCATTTTGGAGCAACATGCCACCCCATCTGGTTTGCACTTAGTGGGTCCATCATTTGTTTTGCAACAGGACACTGACCCTAAACACACCTCTAGGTTATGTAAGAGCTATTTGTACAAGAAGGAGTGTGATGAAGTACTGCATTAAATGACCTGGCCTTCATAATCACCCAATCCAAATCCAGCTGAGATGATTTATGACAAAAGAGTGAAGGAAAAGCAGCCAACAAGTACTTCACACTTCTGAGAACTCCATCAAGATTGCGGGAATAACATTCAAGGTGACTACCTTATGATGCTGACTAAAAGAATGCCAAGAGTGAACAAAGCTGTCATCAAAGCAAAAAAAAAGGTGGCTACTTTGAAGAATTGAAAATATAAAACATATTCTCGGTTATTTAACACTTTTTTGTTGTACATTATTCCATATTAAAAATTGTAAGGCCGATTAAGATTGCCAGACCATATGATAAAACTATATTTTAAATAATTTCCAAAAAAATGGAAATGTATTTCATGAGCAACAAGGGTAAGGTGACATTTGATATAAGAAAGTGAACTAAGCCACAAGTTAAAAGGTCTTACAGGTGACAACATCTGCCCCAATTTCTATTTAAATGTCGAAAAGAGGAAGGTACTGCAAATTAGTAAACGTTTATCCTATGATGAAACATTTTTATTCTTCGAAGATGACCCCACACACACCCACAGGGCACACTGAATGGTTTTACAAGTATAACAATGATGACTTTTGGATTTGATGCTCTTAGACAATGATCTACACCACCATTATCAAAACACTAATGAGTTGGAACCCTGGTATTGTCCCATCTAGCTGAGGCTGCTCGTGCTGTGGTGTGCTTGTGGTGGCATGAAGCCTCGGTAACAAACTTTACTATTACTTTCCTTTAATGACTTCTATTACTTTCCCTTAATTTGTGACTCTTCATATGGCACTTTATCACCATGAGGTGCTGCTTTACCCTGTGGCATCCTCGCTTCACGTTGTAACTATGGAAACTGTTGTGTAAAAGGATTTTCCCTGTTATTTTTGTGCCATGTGTTATTACGTAGATGGCACTGTGGTGTATGGATTATCACTGTCGCCTCACACCTCCAGGATCCAGAGTTCGATTTCCAATTTTTGCCTCGGGCCTGTGTGCATGGAGTTTACATGTTCTTCCCATGCATGGTGGGTCCTCCGGGTACTCCGGTTTCCTCCCACAGTCCAAAGACATGCAGAGTAGGCAAACTGCCGTTTCTAAATTCCCTGTAGTGTTTGAGTGCCTATGTGCCCTGCGATGAACTGGCACCCCATCTAGGGTGTACCCTGCCTTGTTCCTCAAGTCCCCTGAGACAAGCTCTAGGCCTCCCGCAACTCTGTACATGATAAGCGTGTTATTATGTATTTTACACTATCACATATTTATTTCTTACACATTTATTAAACATATGATGGTGTTATGTATTTCGTGTGGTTAAGCATGCCATACCACGTGTGTTTAATATGCACTACTGATCAAAATTATTTTAGCCTAATAATCAGATCAGGTTCATTACCTTCAACTTTCTACAGTTTTTTGCCTGTGCACAGATAGATCTAGATATTAACCTACAACCTATAGTGTTTTACTTAAACATCAAACGTCTTGAAGGTTAAAAGTCTTGTTTAAGTGTATAATTATATTATTGTATAAATAATGTATTGCATAACTCCATGCCTCATGAAAAGATACAGTACCTATCATCAGGCATTGGTGGCTTAGTGGTAGGTTTCCGCCTGCCATGTGGACAGCCCGGGTTCAATTCCCACCCAAACCCTAGTCACTGGACGCAGTGCCCGTCCTAATCCTAGATAAAATGCGTCAGATGACCGTCTAGGTGTTTACTTGTAACGTACTGTTTATCTGAAAAAGTGATGCTTATGTCAGAAAGTCTCCGAGTGGCGCAGTGGTAAAGCGCTCGCCCTATCATCCAGAGATCGCTGGTTCGAACCCCGGGGCCTCAAGAGAGCTAAATTGGCCGAGCTCTCTCAGCGGGGAGGGATGAGAGATATTAGTGCTCCCACATTAATTGCACGGCTCCACGCCATGCGGGGCGTCTGCGAGCTCGCGCACGCAGAGGGAGCAGGTAGCGCTGGCCTCGATTGTGTTACGACGACAACGGTGGGTGAGCGAGCAGTTCGAAAAGATGCGGTCGGCTGGCGTCATGTGGTTCGGAGGAAACGCGTGATAGTCTTCGGCCCTCCTGGCTGAGTGGTAGTAGTAGCCTTAATGAGGGAGCCCCCTAGTGACGGGGAGGAATTGGACAGGACTAAATTTATGGAAAAAAAAAATGAAAAAAAAAAAGACTCTGTCTTGTTTTTTTACTTCCACCTTCAGAAGCATTACCTTAACCAGTTTGAGTAGCTGGTACAGGTCTTCCACCTCATCGGCATCGTTCGGGCTGTACTCTCTGCCTGTGTCCACACTCGAACCCTCGATGGTCCGCCTGTACAGGGGCAGATCCATGGCCTCTGCATACAGCTCAATAGCATGATGCCCGACTGTCTGATACATGTAGCTGTCAAGTTCATCTGAGTAACACAGAGTGAAGAGCAAGTTTTACTACAGCTTGCATCAGGAGCAGTTATTCAGGACCTTCAGATTGATGATCTTACCTGTGTGAGCAGGTCGGAGGTTGGCCAGGGCTACTACAGTGTGTCCTGCAGCAACACACTGCATCATGTTGTAACAGCTGTCTTTGCCACCACTGTGAGAATGAAATTAATACATTTTATTTTATTTTAAAGGTGTAAAAACGTGTAACTGCTGTGAATTCCATGCTGTGAACATCTTGTGAACAACAGCAAACTTTTTTTTCTGACAGCTAAGATAAAAATGAAGATATTTCTGCTAAAATGACTATGAATATAATGCATACAATGCATGCAAAGTCAACAGACAAAGCGACACCTCATTACCTTATCAGTGCAACAACTTTCATTTTCATGATTCATTAAAGCACAACACAACACTAAAATAACGTTCTCATTAGCTGAATCTGTCAAATAACGTTACTCCGAAGGCACAAGCCGGCTCACTCAGGCTCAATCCTAAACCACTCACTGCTCCCTACATAGTTGCACTACACACTGCTTAAAACTGCCGGTTTTTCGCCCTTACATTAGCGCACTACATGTCCAGTAAGAAACCGTTTGAGATTCAACCCAATTTGTAAACACGAGTATACAACGTGCAAGCACTTTCTTCCGGGAGTAGAGAGGACCCCTGCCAGAAAGAAAGCTGCCCTTTAAAATGCCTGTTAAAAAAAAAAAAAAAAAAATCACCAAATGATCAGGATGATATTTAAACAGTACAGTGTACTGATGATGTGTGACGCTTAATACATGCTATAAATATAAATTATATACAACGATTATATGATAATATGAATTATTATAATAAAGATAAGTACATATAACAAATAACCATCCACCCCTTTGTAGTCAAACCAGGGGCCGTGGAGGCTAATAGTGATTAATATTGAATTTATTCCCATTTTTACAACTGTGGTCAACATTCATATGCTCATTCATGCATTATGGGCAAATAGTCAAAATCTGCATGTCTTTGGACTGTGGAAGGAAACCGGAGTCCCCGGAGGAAACCCACCAAGCACAGGGAGAACATGCAAACTCCACGCACACAGACCTGAAGGGGGAATCAAACCTGGACCCTGTCGTTGTTGCTGCTGCTACTATGACTAAAAATAGTAATAATAAATGGCAGCACGATGGCGTCTCCTGGGATAGGCTCCAGGTCCCCGCAACCCTGTACAGGATAAGCAGTATAGAAGATAAATGAATAATAATCATCATCGTTATGTTGTTGTTGTTGCAACTAGTATGACAAAAATTGATGATGATGATAATAATAATAATTATTATCATCATCATTATCACCATCATCATGGTATTGTTGTTGTGCCTAAGAGATATTTTTTTCTTTATTCAATAGATTTAATTGCCAAATTGGAACATTTGTAAACAGAATGAAATGTTAAGTTTTAACATAGTTCCAAAGTAGGAAAATTAATATCCTGTCTAGGATTAACACAATATGACTGTAATTACTTAATGATGTAAAATAATATCGTCATCATCATCATTATTATTATTATTATTATGCAATTCATTTGACTGGCTAATTTGAGCATTTTAAAAAATAAGCTTTATCATGCGTCTAAAGTGAGGCAAACCAGTAATAAATCAATATTAATAATTGCAGTATTATTACTATTATATTATCATGGTATTACTGTAATCCTCATCTGTATCTAAATTATGCACATGCACCAGTCTTAACAGTAGCTTAATATGGAGAATGATGCAGAGTTTGCAGAGCCTTGTGGAGTTATGGCACACATGAGCAATGAGCAGCAGCAGCAGCAGTCTCTCCAGTGCTATTCACACAGGCAGTGTTTTCCTCGGAGGGAGTGCTGTGGCTGAGAGGAAAGCCTTTGATGCTCCTTTTGCTCTCAGTTGTTGTGCCAGAGCAGAATAATTGCAGTGCCTTCGTGTGCTTTCTTCACCTTGTGCCCCTAAGCAGGCCAAAGGCAACTGATTTTGTCGGAGTGTACGAAATTGAAAAAGACATCCTTTCAGTCCTCTGTATTTTTTTTCCTTTTCCATAATGTAACATGCGCTTGGTCGTTTATGTTTTTATTTATTTATTTAGTGCTCTTTGAGAACTTTGTGTTGATGATGATCAGACTTTATCGATTAGCGGAATCAATGCTGTTGGAAAACATTTTTCTTCTTTGCAGAGTTTGTAGGTTGCAGAAGTATGACACAGACTATCCTGTTGCCTTGCGTGTAATTAACTTATATGACACCCGGTTTGCGTTTTATACAATGTGTAATTTATGCTCCATGTTTTTGTCCATTCACATCACATTTCATCACCGAAAACCAAGCATTTAGTATTATTATTATTTTATAAATCTGTTCATATTGCAGGTGCACTTGTAAAGAAGTTTGTGTTTATTTGCGGCAGTATTCTGGCGATTTACAATATAGTGTTACGTCGTCTTGTAGACGCAGAGGGAATAAAAACCCTTGATGGATAGTGCATCTGAGGCACAGGCAATGAACTGAATATGAGGCGCATAAATATGGAGGCAAGGCACAGGGAATCGAATGGCACCCTTAAAGGAGCATACGCATACAACAGTTGATTTACACAGATACACAAACTAATTTTTGTCAGACAAGGACACAAAAACTTTGGGTGTAATGGCAAAGTGAGGCTTGAAATCATGGTGCAGACATATTGAGCAGCAGGGCAGGCCAGTCAAGGTTGAACAGAGAGGCAGGAAAGAGTCGTCACATGCTGGCTTTCTATTTATCTTCCTTTTAGAGGACAGACGATACAGATTCCATTAAAAAGTGACACTGTTTGACATAGTGCACTGTTGCTTTTCGCAGCAATTTTACCCTATCCTGCTTTTTGCGCCATTTCATATTAATGGAAAGTGAAACATTGCTGGCTGTCTATGAACAAACGTGATTATTTATCGTCTTTATTAGAACGTCACTGAAATCCTGAATGTTTTTATGTTAAACTTGGAAGACTTGTCCGTAACTTTTATAGCCTCTATTCTACTGTATATAGCTCTACTACGTTCATACAGCTAACCCAGGGAAATATTGATGGATTAGCGTTGGCAACACAACACAGCGCTTGGTACGGAACTTCCTTGAGTTAAACTCTGTCTCCTAAAATCTGTAGTAGGATTTACTCATAACTCCTGGAAGCACATTTACATCATTAGGCAGCTATTTCCTCTCCACTAAGGTGGCATTTGTAGCCCTACCTAAACACACAAGCTCTCGGAACCTCAAAAACGCTGGAGAATCCAGATCCCGACTTTCCACTGCACACAGTTTGCTCCAACTATTCATGTGGTTGCTAACACTGAGCAGACCTGTAAGGTAATTTGCAGCCTGTTCAGATGCTTTTCGTTACAGTATTGATGTGGCTGATGGTGACCTGGCAACCTCTAGCTTCCTGCTCCATGACTTCTCAGCAAACAGCAGCATTCAGCAGGCAGTGATGGATTCAACTGTACATTATCCTCAACAGGCCATGCACGCTAAAATACCAGATGTCTCTCCAGTGCAGCTAATGGCAATGAATAGTTCAGGCAAAGTTTGAAATTTAGTTGAAAATAATCACTCGTATTTTGATTGGCCGTTTACCGGTCATTCCTGAAAGTCAGACTTTTCTCCTATAATTAAGATGACGATAAATCATGAGGCTTTATAATGCCTTTATAAGGTGATGTCATATCTGGGTCTCTGCAAGTTGCATTATTTGGGTACCTGTTATTCAGGGGTACAGACTCCAAAATGCTAAAGAAGAAGAAGAAGAAGAAACGATAATGTTTAATAAAGTTTTTAAATAAAGATTTAAACAGTACAAAAACAGCTACAAAAACATAGCCACATACTGTAAATTCTGTTCCATTTAACCAAGTGGTCCCTGCACACACTCAAGCATTATTTGACTCCGCTTCTTCCAACTGCTGACGATGGTTCTCTTTTCATTCATTTTTTTTTTTATTTCCCCCTCCCTTATGGCCAAATACCTGCAGTGCTCAATAAAAGCTTCTCGTGGAATCTCTGTTTGATCCGAGCAACCGTAAACACAGAAACCATATGCATTATGAGAGGTTTTAATAGTGCTGCCTGTGGAGAAAATTCACTTCCTGACGATCAGTTGTAGTTCATGCTACGCAACGTAGCAGACGTGATGTCATGTACAAACCAGTTATTCCATAGCCATGTGTAAAAGACAGTATTTAAACAGTTGCTTGTGTAAAAGAGAGTGATGTAAAGTTAGTTAGTATTTTGTAGCTAGGTTGCCAATACTGACCAATGTACATTAATACAGTATTAGCTATATAGCTACATTGTATGTATGTACAGTAATGGCTTGGAAAGTCAATGTTGGCAAACTGACAGCCTTGACACAGATACTGTATTCTATATATATATATATATATATATATACACCGCTTATCCTGTGTGGAGGCACCAGGGCCTAAAGCCTTTGCCAGGGAAGTTAAGGCATAAAAAGTTATTGTTAGCTGGCAATTAGATAGTCTAAGAAATGATCATGAGTACTGCTGTATTTTGAGTGGGCACGCTGTGTACTCAGTGGGGCAGAGGGTATTGTTGCTCCAGGGTTTGTGGTTAAATCCTGAGCTCACGTTACTCTCTCTGTGGAGTTTCACATGTTCTCCCAGTATGCTCACGAGTTTCCTTTGGGTTCTCCGTTTTCCTCCCACCTTCCAAAAACATCCCAGTTGGTAGGTTGGCTACTCTAAGGTGCCCCCAGGTGAGAATTAGTGTGTGAATGTGTGAGATTGCATTTGTTTGTGTGTGTGTGTGTGTGTATGTGTGTAGTGCTCAATGTTGGACTGGTGCCTATATAATGTGGTCACTGATGATGAATGAATGCTGTGTACTGTAAGTTTAGAAAACTTGGCTACAGGTTGCTCCCACTTCAAAAATGCCAAATAAAACATATCGAGGGTGTGTGTTAATTTTATGTTGTGTATTAAACTGCTACACTAATAACTTAGGTTAATAGTGTAGTCGATCTAAAAGGCTATGGAAGGACCTCAATCAGAATTCAACCAGCTGACCCTCGAGGCTAATGTTCTGTGGCCGGATACATATAATGAGGCCTTTATATGTTTTACCCACATCAAAAGACCTTTGTGAGCAACGCAACCAGGAATCTGGTTCATTTTTACACAAAATTAACAATTGGCTTGGGTAAATTGAGTACTAGGCCCTTAATGTCTTAAGCTAACTGAATCTTGATTAGAAATTTGAGGAAATATGTAAACAATGGAACTGGCGTCGGTTCAAATTGTACTCCATTACAGTGGCTTGCACTCAGCAGCTGCTAATGACGGAAAATAATAAGCCTGTGCACAGAGCGCGGGCCTTTAATGTCATTTATTACGGAAACAGCAACGAAAATGATCAGTGATACACCAATGGGCAGAAATGTAGACAAAAACCTGCTTTTTTGTGCGTTTATAAACACAACATTTGTCTTACACCTTTTCTCTAAAGATGATCCAGACACTCTCATGAGCTTATGCATGTCTTCACTAATACAAATTCTGCAATAGGTTACATTTATTATTAACAAAGAATATGATAAATTGCAGAATCAAAGTCCACCATGCTTTCATTACGCAGAAATTGGGCAGCCTCTCAAACAGCTACTCTTCTCAGTAAATGTGATTTGCCAAATATTGTCTTGATTTGAAAGTGTTTTGTTTTACTTGCAAAATCCCAGAATCAAATTATGGCTTCTTTTCCCCCTCTGTGAAGTCACAGCCAAGGGGATGTGGTCCATTAACGTACAAGATCCTTTAATTTCCAAACAGCTTGAGAAAAGCACACACACTCCAAGCCAGCCGTCACCTGACCCAGCTGCCAAATACAATTCCATATGTAGTGCCTGAATGTTTCACAGAGACGCACTGTTCCATTTAATCCAGGTCTTATCTTAATCATCGGGGGAAGCCTGGAAAGCCAAACAAGTTCTCTTGATTTACAGTTAAAAGTTTTGCTCAGTTCTCCACTCGCAAAAAAAAATAAAATCATTCTTCTAAAACCCAAGTGTATTCAAGAATTGGACTTGTGTTAGTGATGTACAGTAAAGATGCAAAGAGCTTCATACAGTGAATAGATAACGATGTTAAGGTAAGAAATGAAAATGCCTCCCAAAAGATAATTATTTTCCACATGCCGATGTGTTTTATTTCTATTCTATCACAACAATTTTGTTAGAGATTACTGTTTTTAATTAATAAAAAATTGCATGTCATTTTGTAAATCCAATTACAGTTGCATATAATGTTGTGGAACATCTACAAAACAAGTTAGTTTAGTTATACAAGCTAGAAAAAAATCTTTTCCTCACTAGGCTCTTTTTTTTACGGGAAAAAAATCTATCATGAAGATTTTCCCTTACTAATAAACATCTTAAATAAAATCAACACATCAACAAATATTTGTATGTCTTTGTTGATTAACTTCATGTTTTTAATGTATTTATTATTCATCAGATTTGTCTTATAAGACCCTTTCTGGCTATATATCACTGCATAATTAATTTTTCTTTCTGAATCTGATCTTTATGTTACACTTTCAAATTCTAACTTCCATACAAGTTTTCTCCTTTCCCCTTACTTCCAGTATTACCTGTTCGGCCAGGTCTGTCTCTGCTTTGCCTACAAAGTGAAGCATGATGCCGTAATTAGGACGTCTGCCCTGTGATACACAATACGCGGACGGTTTAACTCACACCCGACAAACACAATTTTAATCTGGAAAGTAGCACGCAATCAGAATATTGGATCTGACATCAGACGTAGCCACAGAGGCTATCCCCACACACCCTCCCCAAGCTTCAAAGCTCTTCCCGGGCCTGTTATAGCTTTCCCTCGTGATGAAGTGTGACAGTCCACAAACACAAAAGCCCTGGCCTTCTCGTGGGCCGCTCTGCTTTTCTTGGAGCACCTCGACCAGCACGATGCCAAGTCAGCTTTTCTGTTGTCAGAACAGACCCCCCGTATCCAGGTTTGTGTGTGTGTGTGTGTGTGTTAGGGTTTGCGTGTGTCTGGGTTGCCTGGGATGATGTAATTGGTATTTGTCGGAGGGTGTGGACTAATGCCCACTTCCCCTCGCTGCTGTCTCCATCTGCAGCTCCATTTTTCTACCAATGACTCTAATGCACTCCAGATAGGACCGGAAAACCACCTGCACAGCTCCTGAAAAAAGTCAAATTCAGGATCCTATTTAAATGAGAATGAAACGTTTTGGAAAAGAGAGAAGGATTCGAATGCTGCAGATTTATGTTGCGTCAATACAAATAGGAAAAATCCAATGTGCAATTACATATATTATTTAAATCTATTATAATTACAAACAATGGAAATACTGTATAATGGGCACACAATTTCAAATAGCTGTTTAAAGAAAGTGTATCATAGAGAAAACCATGCTACTGTATAAGTAATATCTTGTAGCCTCTAGCTGTGTTTTTTGCTCTGTCTCAAAAATGTACTCACGATAATCTTTAGGAATCTCTTGTTTGGCATCTCTATGGCTATGAAAAGCCCTCAAATACTGTTTTAACAATGCCCAGGAGTGTTGGCTGATACAATATTTTGAAAGTAAGGTACATATATGCTCCAGCAATTCATTGTTAATAGCACTGAAAGTCTGCTATAGTACAAACTCAAAAGTCTGCTTTAACAGATTAGAACACACTATTTTAACTACTTTTTGTGAATTTTTTTGGAAAAGACACCACAAAACAGTAAGAGCTCTTAAGAAAGCCCTGACTTTTCCAAGTGAAAACTACGATGCAGAGCCATTCAAATGGATTTCTTTTTTATTTACTCAGAGCTCGGAAACTTCTCAGCCCCCACATGAACGCAGCATATGTCTTTTCTGTTATAGCGCTCCCACAAGTCCCTTTTATTCCATCTCGATTTTTAGTACGCAGAAAAGCAAACATGGTGAGTGTTGTAAAAAAAAACAACAACAAAAAAAAAACACTAAAAAGAATAAATCTTGGAACTTCTATTTTAAGATGAAAAGACCTGTTGATTGTGAAGGAGATTAATGTTCACTATGTAGCTCGGAGAAAGGGAATGAGCTTATTAAAGCCTTAATTGCTAAACAGTTTACACCACAGGCCCATTTCTGTAAAGGATCAGCTGACATTAATTTAGTCAACTAGCAAAACAAAGTATACTTTATTGCTGGAGGAATATAACTTCTGCTAACAGTAACTTAAGCTAACAGTAGTGTAACTTCAGCTAACAGTAGTGTAACTCCAGCTAACAGTAACGTACTGTAACTTCAGCTAACAGTAGTATAACTTCAGCTAACATTGGTGTAACTTGAGCTAACAGTGGTGTAACTTGAGCTAAAGGTGGTGTAACTTCGGCTAGCAGTGGTGTAACTTCAGCTAACAGTAACGTAACTTCAGCTATCATTAACGTAACTTCAGGTAACAGTAGTATAACTTCAGCTAACAGTGGTGTAACCTCAGCTAACAGTGGTGTAACCTCAGCTAACAGTGGTGTAACTTACGCTAACAGTGGTGTAACTTCAGCTAACAGTGGTGTAACTTCAGCTAACAACTTCAGCTATCAGTAACGTAACTTCAGCTATCAGTAACGTAACTTCAGCTATCAGTAACGTAACTTCAGCTATCAGTAACGTAACTTCAGGTAACAGTAGTATAACTTCAGCTAACAGTGGTGTAACCTCAGCTAACAGTAACGTAACTTCAGCTATCATTAACGTAACTTCAGGTAACAGTAGTATAACTTCAGCTAACAGTGGTGTAACCTCAGCTAACAGTGGTGTAACTTAAGCTAACAGTGGTGTAACTTCAGCTAACAGTGGTGTAACTTAAGCTAACAGTGGTGTAACTTCAGCTAACAGTGGTGTAACTTCAGCTATCAGTAACGTAACTTCACCTATCAGTAACGTTACTTCAGCTAATAGTAGTTTAACTTCAGCTAACAATGGTGCAACTTAAGCTAACAGTGGTGTAACTTCAGCTAACAGTTGTGTAACTTCAGCTAACAGTAACGTAACTTCACCTATCAGTAACGTTTCTTCAGCTAACAGTAGTTTAACTTCAGCTAACAGTGGTGCAACTTAAGCTAACAGTGGTGTAACTTCAGCTAACAAGGGTGTAACTTCAGCTATCAGCAACGTAACTTCAGCTAACAGTAGTATAACTTCAGCTAATAAGGAGTATAACTTCAGCTAACAGCAGCTGTAGCTGGCAATGGAATAAAAAAAGCTAGCAAACCCCTTAGATACCCTTCACATAGCAGGTTGAGCTAAAGAAGGTTGTTCATTGGTACCTCAGCATGCTAATTTTATCCATTCTGGAGGCAAGTTCTTAAGGCAAAAACTTGTATTACAAAATGCATTTTCCCATAGGAAATAATGTGAATGCAGATAATCCGTTCCATTCATCCAAAAATATTACCAATATTACCCCTTTCCAGCACTATAATAATATTTTTTTGCATATAAAAACAATAAAAGCATTAAAAAAAGACATGTAAATGAAATAAAATATTAAATAAATAGACATTAAATTAATGTATAATCAATCAATCAATCAATTAATTAATTTGTCTGCTTTAAAAACAAAAATGAAAAACACTAAAAAGAATAAATCTTGGAACTTATATTTTAAGATGAAAAGATCTGTTGATTGTGAAGGAAATTAATGTTCACTATGTAGCTCAGAGAAAGGGAATGAGCTTATTAAAGCCTTAATTGCTAAACAGTTTACACCACAGGATCATTTCTGTAAAGGATCAGCTGACATTAATTTTGTCAACTAACAAAACAAAGTAGACTTTATTGCTTGAGTAATATAACTTCAGCTAACAGTAGTGTAACTTCAGCTAACAATGGTGTAACTTCGGCTAACAGTAGTATAACTTCAGCTAACTGTGGTGTAACTTCAGCTAACAGTGGTGTAACTTTGGCTAACAGTAGTGTAACTTAAGCTAACAGTTGTGTAACTTTAGCTAACAGTAACATAACTTAAGCTACAGTAACAGTGGTGTAACTTCAGCTAACAGCGGCGTAACTTCAGCTAACAGTAGCGTAACTTGAGCTAAAGGTGGTGTAACTTGAGCTAAAGGTGGTGTAACTTCGGCTAGCAGTGGTGTAACTTCAGCTAACAGTAACGTAACTTCAGCTATCATTAACGTAACTTCAGCTAACAGTGGTGTAACTTCAGCTAACAGTGATGTAACTTCAGCTATCAGTAAAGTACCTTCACCTATCAGTAACGTTACTTCAGCTAACAGTAGTTTAACTTCAGCTAACAGTGGTGCAACTTAAGCTAACAGTGGTGTAACTTCAGCTAACAGTGGTGTAACTTCAGCTAACAGTGGTGCAACTTAAGCTAACAGTGGTGTAACTTCAGCTAACAGTTGTGTAACTTAAGCTAACAGTAGCGTAACTTGAGCTAAAGGTGGTGTAACTTGAGCTAAAGGTGGTGTAACTTCAGCTAACAGTAACGTAACTTCAGCTATCATTAACGTAACTTAAGCTAACAGTGGTGTAACTTCAGCTAACAGTGGTGTAACTTCAGCTATCAGTAACGTACCTTCACCTATCAGTAACGTTACTTCAGCTAACAGTAGTTTAACTTCAGCTAACAGTGGTGCAACTTAAGCTAACAGTGGTGCAACTTAAGCTAACAGTGGTGTAACTTCAGCTAACAGTAGTGTAACTTCAGCTAACAGTAACATAACTTAAGCTACAGTAACAGTGGTGTAACTTCAGCTAACAGCGGTGTAACTTCAGCTAACAGCGGCGTAACTTCAGCTAACAGTAGCGTAACTTCAGCTAACAGTAGCTGGCAATCAAATTAAAAAAGCTAGCAAACCCCTTACTGTAGTTACCCTTCACATAACAGGTTGAGCTAAACAAGGTTGTTCATTGTTACCTCAGCAGGCTAATTTCATCAGTTCTTAAAGCAAAAATTTGTATTATGAAATGCATTTTCCCATAGGAAATAATGTGAATGCAGATAATCCATTTCAGTCACCCAAAAATATTACCAATATTACCCCTTTCCAGCACTATAATAATATTTTTTTGCATATAAAAACAATAAAAGCATAAAAAAAAGACATGTAAATTAAATAAAATATGAAATAATATTATATAATAATATGGAAAAATATCAATTAAATCAATCAATTAATTAATTTGTCTGCTTTAAAAACAAAACTGAATGTGGCTCCCTTTTCTTCTTGCTACCATCCTTGCTAATATTCTTAGGACCCATAGTGCTATAACTGCAATAAACCTTTCACAAAGGGCAAAAAACCCCACAAAAAATATGTAAACTTGTTTCGCTTGGCTTTTCACTGATGCAAACATGTATTGAACAGCTCCCGGATGTATGTGCAACTTAGCTGGCATTTGGTTCAGCTCAGTTCGATCACTCATATGCTGAAAATGCTTTGTATGATGGGGCAAAGTTCTTGCAAAATTTCAGGTCTTAAGGTAAAGATTCATGAGGCGGAGCTTTCACTAATAATTACAGCGGTGCATAGCCTAGCAATGAGGTCCAAATCAGAGTTAGAAGATAAAAGATTCCTCTTAATGTATTTGGGCAATCAGTGTTTCCTATCCAAAGAGTAGTGAGATGCCACCTGCATCCTGCACTAGGCCAGGCCTGTCATTACAACAGCAACAAGCAACATTGCCAATTGTCTTGTGGCTTTGAGTCACAGCTTTTTCTGCACATGCCGTCCAGTGTCAACATAGGATCTATAAATATCTTGCATAAAATGGGCCTTCACCGGGACAAACATAAGCGAATCTTTGGAAGACAGAAGAAGAAGAAAGAAGAGGAGAGAGAGAGAGAGAGAGAGTGTGTGTGTATGTAAGAGAGAAAACTCTTGATCTGTTTGCTGACTGAATTCTTAGACACATCTGGGCTCTGTCCTAAAAATGAGGAGCAGCAAACTTATAGTAGACTTGGAAAGCAGCAAAGTCACATGGAAAGCATTATTTCCTCCAATCAAAGTTATTATCCTTCTGAATCACCAGCCCAAGTGCTTTGAAGATATGCTCTAGAAAGCTCATCCTAGCGCAGGCAGACACACTTTAATCCATTTCAGGGTTCAACTTGGCCATGTAAAATTACCATTGTAAGTTTATGCTGCATGTGTCATCATGGAAAGCTGCCATGTTTTCCATGGGCCCAATGGGTTACCAAAACACTTCCCCTCATCCTAAACCTAACTTAAACACTGACTTCAACCTGACATTAAACAGAAAAACTGTAACCCCAGTGAGTGACGAAAAACGTTTGATACACTAGATCCTGCTAATTAAGGCGTATTTGATGCTCCAAAAATGAATACTTCTTAAAGCCTCCCTTTATAGTAATATACTGTACATAATAAACTATGAAAGCAGCAGCCTTCTTTTAGTGGACTGTGGTCCAGATGCGGACTCAGTAATGGCTTACAGAGGACTATGTACAGTACCATGTACCTCTGAAAAAATACTGTAGCAGAGCTAGTAAATGTATAAAGCAAAAATGGTCAGTAGTTCAGCATCTCAAGCTTTGATGAATGAATTAGTTGAAGAATTAGTTTTTACACACAGATTACATACAACGATTTCTTTTTTCATCTTAGTGGTCTGATTAGTGAATTGATGACATGGTTTGTTTTAAAGATACAAAAAACAGTGTTTAAACTCGTAATTACCTCCCCATTTCCCCCATTTGGCCCAGAACGGCATAACCAAACTCAAAGAATCCTGAGATTCTAAGCTTTCTAATATATATACAATATGGGGCCCAGTGATCTTTAAGAGGTGAATAGGTGACACTTTATTGTGTAAAAAGCTTGAAAAGTTACAGTTCTCCTTGGGATGGTTCTAAGAATCCTTCCACAAGACCTGGACCTCTTTCCTTTTTTTATTGACCTTACTGTGTTACCTTTTAAAAGTTAACTCTTTGCTTATTCTGACCTTTGTAAGCAGGGAATTTCACTGGCTGTTGCTGAAATTAAATTGAACACTTCTATATAGAATTGTGATATCAGATTGTATAGTACTGATTTGTCATCGAGCCTGAATCATATTTATAATCTTAGTCCCATTTACAAAATGTAGTGTAGTGTAGTGTATTTAAAAAATTTTTTTTTTTTAAGGTGTTTGAGAATTTTTTTTAGTTGTTTACAAAGTACAAATTTCAGTTTAACCGATTCCCATTTACCACCAGGTGAATGAAACTCCAACCATAATTTTTCCAGGTTACTGAGGGTACATCAATCTTGTCGCAAAAGTATATATAAAAAAAAATCTTACATTTAAATGAACATCACAGATGATAAAATCTAACAAGGAAGCCCTAATTCAGTCACCTCTTTCAAGCTAACTGATTTAATAAAATTTAGTATGTTGCATTCCAGTGACTACTGGCTTTTAGTCCAGACTTTTCACTTTTCTGCTGAAAGTGCGAACAGTTTTAAAGCTGTAGTGATATTTGGTGAAAGATGGCCTCTGATCGTTCCAAACCGCAGTGAAGCTGTGAGTAACTGTTAATAAAAAACAAAGGCCAAGGTCTTGTCTACGAATCCTACCGACGTGTTCATCTTCTCATTCCAGTTGAGAAACTGTATACGAGTCTGGATATGACCTCAAGTTTATAGCCTGGACCTGTTGCTCCTGAGCGATTGATTGTCACTGAGTGAAAACAGCACGGCCCCATTGGAGCACTGTCTCAGCAAGAAGCTAACGAGTTTCTATCGGCCGCTCTGCTCCGAGAAGCACATCAGCGTCTACATACTCCCTCTCTGTTTTTTATAGGTGAATTCCATACACTGGCCCAATCTTCCTTGCGGCAGGAGTTCTGTGATTAAAGTGTGTAAAAAAGCAGGCAGGTCCACTAAAGTGGCGTGATTTACTGAGCTGTCACCCTGGTTCAGGCAGGGCAAGAAGTTCAGACCTCAGCAGGAGAGTCCTAATGAAAATGAAACAAGGAGAGCAATAGAAACCTGTGTGTGTGTGTGTGTATACGTATGTGTGTTATGGGGGGGGGGTTAAGGGTAGTGAAGGTGGCTTTTTGTATTGAGAGCTCCCTGTGGCCAGTAAGTCACCTTTCAATAACCTTCTCAAGCCCTGACCCTTATTTCCCGTCAAGCAGGATTCATCTGGTTGCTAAAAGTCTTAAGGATGCTGATATCTTAAGAATGGACTGACTGTAAATGTCACATCCTGGTGGAACATGCTTTTACCTCAGACGTATTATTCACAAATTCACACAGTCGCGCACAACACCGACTCTATCCTCACCATAACCTCTCTCACACTGAGTTCACAGTCAGGCCATGTGGATATGTGCCTAAAGAGAGAGTTTGGGGCAAAGGCATGAGATTGAAGGCTAAGTTCTCAAGATCTTCCAAGTGGGAGGATCCAGACTTTGTTTAGCCGAACCGTGTAAGGGGGAAGGGTGATCAGACTTGTATGCAGATGTCCCATATTTAAGCCGCACTGTTATTTCTGTCATTGCAGTCAAAGGCCATGCTGTGAAAGAGCGCAGCTGGAGAGAAAAAAAAAGGGGAAAAAAAAGAAAAAAAAAACCAGGGGTGGAGCTTAAGCATGTCCTAACATCCATAATAGGAATGGTTGCCGTGCTATGTATCTGGAGAGAGTAGTGATTCTTCCTTTCCCTGGCTGGGAATGTTAAGGTTTATAGAAAGTCCCTCCTGTAGCAGAAGTAAGCGGGGAGGATATGTGCAGCACAGCCAGGCCAGATGTGCTCCAGACAGGCCGCAAAGCTCTACACTGGCCTCTTGAGGGAAGCAGTGTTGGCCTGGAGATAGCTGATTCAAGAGCTCAGTATCCGCCACATCCTGCAGCAGGCACGCACAGGGAACCAGCACTCACACTTTTCGTACCAACCAGACCCTCCAGAGCTTTCACCACACACATACACACATACACATGCCAAAATCTAAGATTGCCATGCCAGTTTTCAAGTTCGGTCCAGCTCTGTGATCCTGTTTCCCATCAGCACTTCTCGAGCTTTTCCTTTTTCACTCGTCCCCCAAGCCTAGAAACGCTACACTTCCACTATTTGTAATCATAACAGTTTCCTGCACTGGTTATGACAACTATAAATATACAAAGCACATTAAAAGAACAAGATTGAAGGAAACTATGATGGCATTTTACAGTAAGAGCCACATACTAATGCTGCCTGCTTAACCCTCTGCAGTGCTCATTTTTCACCCTAAGTAACCCACTAATTTTTACTGCTACATCGTCCTCCGTTCACACCGCGCTGCTGTTTCATATTCATGTTGCTCGAGCCTTGATATATGAGCTAGGACTGTGATGTCAGCGAAAACACTTTCAATAATTGCTATGAGAAATATCCTCAACCTTCTAACACCTTTCCACGTCTAGCTCCACTCCCATCTCCTGAATCTTCATCTATCAGCTCAGTCGCAACACTTTAAGTGATATGAGTGATGTATGGCTCAGTGCCATCCTTGTGTTCCGCTCCTACCTGTTTACATTCTATCAAGTGAGTCTGTGGTGCATAAGATTACCATAAATTAAAATATGTATATACAGTCCATGATCTAAGGCTATCAAAAAGTTTAAACAATAAATAATTTTTTTTATAGTTTGACGAATAAAATTTTTCGCACCTATTTATGGTATATTCCAGATGTTGGTAAAACATATTTTAAACATTGTGTCATTGTCATCTCAGGATATAAAAAAACAAAAACATTCATGTTAGGACATGATAAAACTAGTCATGTAAGATTTAAGTTTAAAGATGAAAGATCGAAGCTCTGAGGGAACACCCTGATGTACGAAGACACCATCGAAAGGAAAACAAAAAAACCTGTTCGGAGGACAAGTTACAGTGTCAATATGTCATGGTCTCTGTGCTCACGGTCCTTTCCACACTCTTCACCTCTCAGAAAAGGAAATGCTCCTTCCTGGCCTGGGATTGTTCGAGTTAAGATGAAGCGGATGTGTGCCGTAAATAGGAGAAAAGGCAGCCAGCGGCCAAGCTGGGACGGCAGCGGACATGTCCTCCTCATCATGTGCAGAATGTGGCGTCACGAGAAATAAACTCTCTTGTCTAGACCAGTGGTGGACACACATACAACAGGTCAGCCGCTTCACCTGACACTGCTTCGCATACGAGTCGACCTGGAGTCGACCCTAAATTTCATTTTTCTTCACTTCAATTCTTCAAACAAATTCCTTAAATGCTTCAAGTTCCAAAACTCCCCCCAAAATACCAGAAAGAGCTTGAGATACTCCGAAAGGAGTCAATTAAACGCCTATCATTAACCTCCTATGGCTTACTGTCAATTATCTGTCCCATTAACTCGGTAATACAGTGGCGGGTATGAGCTTAACACTGAGAGGAAGCAGCATGGATATTGCTCAATAAAATGAGAACAGAAATGATGACTTTTAAATAAATTCAGTTCAATTATATTGAAGTGATCATTTAAGGCCATTTGCACCCCTGGTCCCAGCTTTTAGATGATTCATGCTCATAATAAGGTATATTACTGCTGCCTTTATATAGATTAGTCATAAATTTGCCATACTTATATTACTGTTTAAAACCCAGTGTGCAGGAAGGCTCTTTATATCACAATTATCGTATTAATGATGTTTCACTTCCATACTGAACTGGAAATACTGTAGATGATGAGAAATTAATGATGGCTTTGAACTGAGTTCAAATTCTGAAATTCCAGTAGAAAGTTACAGTATGGACGTATTCATCAGTAATTAATTACGGTGATGAGCGCTGATTGTGAAACTACAGGAGCTTTTCAGGAATTTACCCTTAGAACAATATTCATGCTTCTGTAATAGTCCTAAAAACTGCGACCTCAAAAATCAAAATGTAATGAGAGTTTGAAAAGTAAAATGTAAAACCCTTAATGCAAAACTTTCACAAAATAAAAAAATATGATTTGCAATCTCGAACTGTTTCGTTCTCACATATTTCCACCGACTGAGTCTAAACATTCATCTTTTATTGTTTCCACATTTTACTTGTGTTTTTGTACCAGAATCATATTTGAAAGGAGAAGGAAAGCTTTATCCTAAACCTCCCGGATACAGTGTTTATATCGTAACTCACCGCAGACATAATGCAACCTAAACACACATTCAGTACTGTGCATGGAGATCTGTATTTCCCATTCTAAAAGGCTGTTATCTGTTTCCTGTACTAACAGGATTTTTTTTTTCAACTTCCTCCTGTCCTCTTGACCTCTTTGAGAAGGAAAGGTATGGTAAAGACCACGTTCCGTCATCGCCTTCTTCTAATGTGTTCTGAAACCATAGAACCTGCTTTGGCTTTAGTTTTAAGATGATTTGGCATAGATCACCACACATACTTATTATGGCTCATTAACTTCAAGTATTTTTCCAATCCCGATGATAATTCAGCTTGCCAAGCCGTCCATTACGGAGTAGAAGATTCGAGTAAATAACCGTGAGCTGATGGCACAAACAATCACGTAAATGTGTATTTTGGGTAAACCAGACCTTCACAAAAGTGAGCCAAATATAAATAGCTGAGACTTTATTTTCTTTAAGCCATTTAAACAGTTCCTGTGTCAAATTAAATGAACATTCTGCTCTTACAATGCTGCCTGCTTACAAAAGAAACCTCAAGCACTTAAGATGGGGTGTTCAGTTGAAAGCGGTTTTCATCCACACACTTCCTAGAGCTGCCTATCACAGTTACAGGCCTACTGTGGGATACAAATAACTTTCTCGTACGATATTGTGTGTGCAGAGGGTTTCGGATGATGGATAAGTTTACTAACTAACTAACTAACTAACTAACTAACTAACTAACTAATTAACTAATTAACTACAGTGGAACCTTGGATTACGAGCATAATTCATTCCGGGAAGCGGGCTCGTATTCCAAAACACTCGTAAATCAAAGCAAATTTCACCATAAGAAATTATGGAAACTCAAATTATTTGTTCCACAGCCCAAAAAACATAAATACATAAAAATAATGAATAGAAAATATAAAGTAAAAATAAAACAAATTAACCTGCACTTCACCTTAAAAAAAGTAAAAAAAAGTAAAAAATAACTCTTTCCGTTTATGCGTGCAGGCGCTGTGTGTGTGTGTTTGTATATGTGTGTGAAGCTAAAGTAAGAGGAGACTCTTACTTTCAGCCCCTCCTATTTCCCCCTTCTCATCTTACACAGTAAACCTTTCTCCTCTCTTATTTGAATTTCACACACACACACACACACACACACA
>JAQQZT010000005.1:11019099-11040240 GCA_030068275.1 Clarias platycephalus | reverse complement strand
TTGGATTTTTACAACATTATTGTTGAAATACACAGTCCTGAAAAAGGGGCGTTTCTTTTTTTGCTGAGTATATGTTTTACGCGCACACACATTGTCACAGTGTTATAATAAACAGTACATGACTGCACGGATGTTGAGTATACCAGTGAGAGACGCGCACTAAGACTCAGCAGGGGAGACGATTACCGCAGCCCAAGAGAGAGAAAAAAAACATTGGCTCAGTTGTGATCACGTGACGTTCAGCGTCAAACCAAGACTTGCTCGTTTTCCAAGTCAAAATTTATAACAAATCTTTGCTCGTCTTGCGGAACACTCGCAATCCGAGGTTTCACTGCATCCATCCATCCATCAAAAATTGTTTGTTTTGATTTTAAAATAAAAAAAATTCATCCATCCATTATCTATAGAGCTTATTCCATGTTGGGTCATGAGGTGCCTGAACCTATTTCATGGAATTTATGGTGCAAGGCATGGAACACACTAGATGGCATGCCAACCCATCACAAGGCAAAAGCACACACATTCCATTATATACTGTACCATGAGCAAAAATGCTGCACCATACCTACCTAGCACAGAGGGAAAAAATGCAAACTCCACACACAAGTGCAAGATTTGAACTCTCAGCCCTGAAGGTGTAAGGATGTCCACAGTTAACCATGATATAAAGCTTAACTACAGTTTTCAATTCAGAAGGATATTGCTAATAAGATAATATTCTGTTAAAATTGATCATATCATTAAAACTAAATGAAATCTAAGTCAGGGTTTAATGTAGTTAGTCAGAAATACTATGATAAGACAATAATATATAAAAATATTAAATATACTGGAATATATTTTATGGAATATATCAGGACCTGTAGGAGAGAAGGCTGGGCAACTATGTCTTATAGAACTTTAATATCAGTAATTTATAGATATATACAAATACATGCATTGGTACAATACAGTAAGTTTATCAGCATCTGAGATGTTACATGTAGGAGAAGACTATTCATTTTGTTTATTATAAATTTTCAAAATCCACAGTAGGAAACAGTAGAACACTTCCCTACATGGATGTACTGTACAGTCATCTTCTTATGTCTCAATCTGAGCCGGTCATTTAAGCTAATGGCTTGTCTCCTCTAGATTTATGATGCACAGGAAAAGAACAATTATTGAGAGGACATGCTAAAACCAAGAGTGCAAGAGATGGATTTATCATCACTCAAGTATTTTATCATATATCTGTAAACTTGATGAAATGCTTTCAAAACAGAAGAGGCCTTAGGGGTTAGATCATCTCAGGGGTCAGAATCAGATTTGCTCCAGACAACCAGAAGAGACTATACTGTATGTACAGTATATGAAAAATATCATTAGAAAAACGCAACACTACAGTACAGTATGTGGCTGGTTAACACTGATGGAATGGTAGATAAAGAAACTTTATGAATGGATAGTCTTGTTATAATCAGTGTTGGGTGTAACGCGTTAGAGTACTTGGAATACTTTTTTGATGTAACGAGTAATCTAACGCTTTAGGTCCGCCATTTAAGTACTCAGTTATTTAGTTACTTTTTCAAAAATGGAATCTGTTATTCAGACAATTTATGTAATCCGTGAGCCAAACATCAGTCATTCCCAATCCGTTATTGTGTGTGTGAAAGTCGCCCTACAAGCCCCGCCCCGATAACCCGCCCCCTCTGCTATTCCTGCTGTTATACCCCTATCTCACCTATGCAGTTTGACTATGCGAGGACCGACGCGCGGAAAGATGGCAACCTAATCACAGCGCCAAAGCTCACGGTGAATCGTGATGAACCGTACTTACGGCCACCGCACGAAACTGTAGGTGTACTGTAGGTGAGATAGGGGTATTAAAATACCGCTGAGTGATGATGGCAGAATAATTATAAAGGTCTTGACTAAAACAACATGCATGAGGAATCACAAAGGAGTTTTCATTTTCTGCAATGAAAAAGTACTCTAACTAGTTACTTTTATCAGAAAGTAACGCTGTAATGGAACTGATTACTTTTTAAAGACAGTAATTTTGTAATGTAATTAGTTACTTTAAAAAGCAACGTCCCCCAACACTGGTTATAATTATGCTTTCATAGTCATGGGTAAAAGTTAGTGCCCCTTCTTGTAATTCCTATATTTTTTTCTGTAAAAACACAATATTAAATATTACAAAGTCTTAATATTAAGTAAATACAACCTCAGACATACAATAACATACAGTATAGCCACATTTAACTTTTTCACTTCATTCATTTATCATTATTTATTTACCAAAAATGAAGCCAAAAAGAAAAAAAAAAAACATGCAGGCAATACCAAGTACCCATTACTGTTTCCACAAGATTTGAGAGGGTAAGTTGCAGCCAGGTGCTGCTAATCATCAGCCCTTGATTAAGTGATCGTCAGCAGGTGTGTAGACCTCTATAAAAGCAGAACTTTTGGGAGTTTGCTGGTCTGTTGCATTCAGGTGTGGAGAGAAAGACATGGCCACGAAATAGTTTCACTCATCGTCTGTACCACTTTATGCTGTATACAGGTCGCGGGGGGCCTGGAGCCTAGGCTAGAAGACCTGTGGAATACACCCTGGCCTTAAAGAAGCAATTGTTGCTGCACAACAATCTGGAAAGCGTTATAAAACCATTTCCAAACAATTGAAAGTTCAGTGAGAGAGATTATTCAAGTGAAAGGCATTCAAGACAGTTGCCAATCTTCCCCCGAGTGGACGCCCCAGCACATTCCCCCCAAGGTCAGACCGTACAATGCTCAGAGAAATACAAAAACCAAGAGCTACATCTCCGACCTACTGTATGAGGCCAATGTGGAGTTGTTTGGCTTTAATGCCCAGCGCCATGTTTGGGGAAAACCAAACAGCATTTCAGCAAAAACACCTCATACCCACTGACAAGCATTTTTTATTATAATGTTTTGGTTTTATTTTTGTTAGATAAACAATTGTACGGTGATAAAAAGTGATATGCTCTTGTTTGTCCGAGGCTGTATTTGTCAATTTACTGAGACACCAAACAAAACACAGAATTAAAAGAGGGGGCACAAACTTTTACACATGACAGCATGCTTTCAGACTTGAGGTCATCACTCTCACAATCCTTTGCTGTTTAATTTCCCTGACATTACTGAATAATTAACGGTAGTTTCTGAATTGATTTCAGTAAGGAATAAAACATGAAGGAGTGTGTCGTTACAGGAACTTAATCAACGACCGCGTGGTGAAATGCTACCTGATGCCTGAAGTCGAGTTACTATTACCACTCTGAAGTTGATTATTTTCCAATTACAGCACATGTATTATTTTTTTTTTCTATTCTCTAGCAATTTGTCAGTGATCCATTTTCCACATGTATTAATGAACAGGACATATTCTTTAATCAGTTATAGTTAAAGTACATTTAACAATCATGATCCACAAAACAAGTTGCTGTTATTACGCACGTAAACAGTCATTGTTTCATCTTTCTTTTTAAATAAAGACAAAAAAGCTTGTCATATGTAAGAGAAATTACAAGTCCACTGCCCTGAAGGCTTTCCAGTGACTGAAAACGTTTACAGAGTGCTGACGCTGGAGACTCCTTCCACGAATGTTAAATAAATACCTCTTTGCAGATAACTTCCGCATATGAACATGTGCTTTTTATTAAATAATAATACGTTTATTTTATTAGACTTAGAATACATGGACATTATCATAATGTATTATTATAATGCATCAGCACTACTGCCTGTATATATAAGCATGAATGATTATTTCAGAGTTGTGTTGATTCAGTGTGAAAAGTTCTCATTAAGCATTAATATTCTGCACTTTACCGTGTACATGTTAGACCTTTGTAGAGGTGGTTAGAAATATGCAGACTCTGCTGACAGAAATATGTTTGTGTCCTTTTCGGCTGTACTTGTTCGGTCAGGAAGACAAAGAGGAAGCATTTGTACACTTGCTCTCTGAGCCAGACAGGAGAGGAAGGGGTTGTGGGAAATACAGCATGACTGTTTTGTAAAAGAAGGATGTAAAACTTTTTTTATGAAGAAAACAAGAATATAACCGTAAATGTTTCCAGTAAAAAAATTTTTTAAAAAGGGAGCAGCAAAGTCATGCAGTAGTTGAATGAATATTCTGAGGAAACTGCAGCGAGACCCAGGAAGCTTCATGTTGTTCCCATCTGTCGCAAATGTCTCATGATGTGTCTTCTTCATATACATTATCTTTCTTCGTCACACAAACACACAAAAAATCAGTTATGTTTATTCAAGTGGTTTCTGAAAAATCATTGAATATTTGTTTTATTGTGCTCAGCTACCTGGTTAATTGCTATTATGAATGTAATAAGTACTAAATAAACCAAATGAATTATTTTCCATAAATCATTTTAAGTCAACTTATTGGCTTTTGCATTGCGCAAATTAGATGCACTATTTCCTCCCAGAATGACTCTGGTGTTTTCATTCTGCTAAAAGAATTTTCAGCTGATGCATAAAAGCGCAGCGGTTAGTGCAATCAATCAGCGATTACGATCTTGTTTGCAAGTTTTCCATACCTTCTCATTAGCGTACAGCATTTCTGTAGCCATTTGGAGCCGCAGAGTAATCCTGTGAGCGCTTTCGGCTGGAGCTCTGTTTCCTGTGGCCCGCTCGTATCGTGGCAGATGCCCATCTGTAGGCGAGTGGCCCGTGGAGGCCCACATTAGTGGCTGTTGGCCACGGCCCCAGGTCCATTCCGCCTCGGAAACTGTGATTATGGAGCGTGATTGCAGTGTCTGCAAGGATGATAAGAGGCCGGTTCGGTGTGCCAAGCAATTTAATCGTTAACGGGGAAAAAAACGAATACAAAGAAAATTAATGGTGCTTCAAATGCTGCCTGAGATTTTTTCATATCGATAATATCCATCCATAGCAATTTGCCGCAATTGGTGGCATATGGCCTTGTCCTACAATCTGCATTCTGCCAGAAAGAATCAAATCTGTCGCTGTGTGAGTGAAGGTCAGCAAATTAAATGTACACATTAATGAGTAATGCACATGGGTAATGAGGTGCATAAGTAAACATATATAATGAGTTGGATAAATGATAAAATAAAAAAAAACAGGCAGTAAAAATGAAGCTCTGGCCTGGAGCTGATGGGAATATTAAAGTACAATGGTTAAAAGATGGCGTTCTTGAGATGTAAGGTGAGAGCTGAGAGCATCCATGTCCGGCACATGCAGTATGAAAGAGCCTGCTGGGCAAAGTCCTGCGGGGAAACGTGCCTATGGTGTTCTCTCCTGCACCGATGTTTTGAGGAATACTTTTTGCCTCAGCAATTGCTTTAGGCAAATCCCCATCTCTCTGTCTCAGCCCTCTCAGCGCTCACTCCCTTACCCCTTCCATCTATCTCTCATTCTTTCTACCTCCTTCCATCTTCCTCTACCTCTAGATCTCATCTGAAGGTTAGGGGCTTCAGCTTGGGCCTGAAGTCTATTGCTGCAATAAGAGCAGATAAGCTTTTTGCCAGACAGAGACACCACATGGGGCTGCACCTTGCCTGAGGATAAGGGCAGTGTTGCCCAGGGCCGCGAGACTCACGGCCGGGCCAGATGAGGCTTTAGTGACCCCGGCCAGAGTGGAGCTGACAGGTGAGAGGCCACTGCTGCGTCTAATGATGGCCGCCGCAGGGCAGGGTGGGGGATGGACCAGACCAGATGAGACCAGAAGAAACAAACAGAGAGAAGAGTGACGCGAGCAACGATAAAAATCTATAAACCGTGGATATGTGCCAAGAGGCTGTCCGTCCAGCGAGGGGAGAATCTGGCCTTCATCTCCGCTTCCTGACCACGTGATTGCGGGACAGAGGATACACTCGCTCTGCTTCAGGGGATTTCAAAATCTGAAGTATGGTGCAAAAAATCATTTTGTGCTTAAAGATACAGCTGTTGGATATAGAGACTGTTTATCAGTTTCCTTGAACTGTTTTGTACTTTGATCAGATTGTAGTTAAAAAAAAAAAAAGATCCAATTACTGTGATTACCTAACACTTAAATATATGCGCATGTAGAGTCAGGTAATGTATTAAAGTAAAATCTGAATAAACGCATGGAGAAACATGAGTGCAGATGTTTCGAGACAGGTGTACTCTATGATATAATTAAGCAATTAACATCCTACCATGCTCTGTGGTGTGTATGTAAAAAAAATGCTGACAAGCCTAGCGAACCACGAGTTTCAATGGCAAGAGACAAGATTGAAGGAAGATTTATTAATAGAGCAAGATGGCAGGAGTTTCAATTACAAAAGACTGTTCAACTGGCTGTGTTTTAAAAGGAGCAGTGAGAAAAGTGCCATCCGCATTTATATCTTTGGGAAAGACGTCAGTATATAGGATGGGAAATTGTGGTCGAAACCGGGGACGGATTACTTACTTACTTACCACAGGGCCTACTGGGCACACGTCCAAGGGTCCTGGCCATTAGGGGGTCCTTAATGAGCAAAGATTTGAAGTGAGTGATTAGGCCATTATACTGTCAAACAGAACACAATACATAAAACACAAGCCGATGAATATAAAGCCAGAGAACCTGAAAGAAATCCCGAGATACTCGAGATAGATACAGTAGGTGGATGAAAAAAACAATGAATAACTACTAAAAAAAAAATTGTGATTATAACAATCATATTCTCATATATAACAATCATATTATAACTCTGAACTCTAATGGTCCAATTAAAGCATGCTGTCACTGCTGGTCATTATGCAATGTAGTACAGTGCATTTTAATTTGCATGCATTTGCATTGTTCAATGGTGTAGTGGTTAGTCCTGTGACCTTGCACCTTTAAGGTTGAAGGTTTGAGTCCTGCCTTGATTTTGTGTACATCCCCGTGCTTGGTTGGTTTCCTCTGGGTACTCGGGTTCCCTTGCACAGTCCAAAGACATCCAGGTTAGGTTAATTGCCGTTTCCAATTATAGAATTTGTGCCCAATGATGGACTGGCACCTCGTCCAGGGTGTACCCCTGCCTCGTGCCCCGAGTCCCCTGGGGTAGACTCCTTGACCCAGTACAGGATAAGCTGTATGGAGAGTGAAAAAGAGGGCTCCATGCATTGGTTAAGAAAGTTACAGACTCACTGAAACTCCAAGCTTGTTGAGCCTCTGCCCTCTGTGACTCCATACTGTCACACCATACTGTGTAAATTAGCTTTTGCCCATCTGGCAGTAACAACCATGTCATAGTCAAAGTCACTGATATTCTGACAGTTTGATGTAAATATCATCTTGACCTGTACCTTAATTTTATGCATAAAATTATTATATAATTGCATGAACGATTATATTTGCTCCTTTTAAAATGGCATTTATATGATTTTATATAGATATTGCTACCTGCAGATACATTTACATTAACATGTTTCATATTTACATAAAGAGTCTGGAGCCTTGTGTCTTGTGGCAGTTCATCTGTGTATGCAAGTCCATGCAACCAGTCAAGGTGGTCGAGCATCATCGACACTGTCTGCTCTGTCCTCCGAACAGGGACCCGGGAGTGTACACAAACAGCCACTCTACATCTGCCAGCTGATTAATCAAGGGCGATTCAGCGGTAACTGTGGCATACCAACTCCTTCCTGGCTAGTCCCGGTGTATTTACTTAGAGTAACCCATAGCCAGTCATGCCTGACCCAAAACTATAAGGAGCAACCATGGCTGCACCCGAGCATAAACAAAAAAAATGCGTAATGAAGTAAGGAAAGGGGGGGGGGGGGGGCGTGTGGGTAGGAAGGGTAGAAAGGGGAGGGGGGCAGATTCTTGGAGATAGGGATCTGCAACTCTTGAACTCAGACACAGAACAGAATATAGCTCTCCATGTCCTGCTGTTTATTTCTCCTCTGACATGGGAAGGGAAATCATTGACCTCTAAAGGATGGGGGGGGGGCAGTGTTCTCCATCCATCCATCTTCTCTACTGAAGTCTTTTAGCTTGAGGGCATCAAGTCACTGTTTGTCCTGGAAACCCCCCCGCCTTCAATACATATTCCACTAATTAGACCTAGGGATAAATCATTGAAGCAGCTTAACGAGTGATGTCATCTTGACAAAAAGAAGATTAGGAAATTGTTCCTGGATATCACAGTAATAAATATGTCATGGAAGAAGTGAGGCTGGTATTAAACTACAGTTTTCTTCTTTAGACAGGGATTTTCTCTTATCAATTTGCATTGGGTAACGTTTAGAGGATGGCGATCGTTTCACTCATTTGTAATTTAAAGTCGTCCGCTATCTCATACAACAACATAGTGTATCGTGTAAAAACGTGTATTCGGGTTCCCCCCCCGATGATCTAACTTCTTTCATTCCCCCAATTATTCGCTGGTGCTTGCTAGTCAAGTGCAACTACGCTGATCAAATGCAGGGTCTGAACAACACTGTAAGTGGTCCTGCAAGAGTGAAAAACATAAAGAGTAAAGATGAGGCCTCTGAAAAGGCTTATTGATCGCACATGAACAGGCAGAGTGCTGAGGCTCTTAGGAGGCACTCCCGTGTGGCAGAGGCCAGGTCTATCATTAAAACTAAACTAGGAAAAGAAAGAATAGAGAGAGAGAACAACATACATATATACTGTAATCAAAGAGCCTCTTCCACAAGCCACGTTTCACGGAGCTGATTTCTTTTAAGCACCTCTTATCATTTAATTGATAATTTGGGAACACTGTAACTAAATCTCCTTCTGTCAAGAAGCACTTGCCGAATTAAACCGAAGCCTCTAGACCATTCAGCAGCAGGATCTGAAAATGTTAATAATTCTCAGTCTGAATTTCTAGTAAAAATGTAAGACTTTTCCTCAGGCTGCTTGCATTATATCTCATCTAGGAGTGTACTTTAGGAATGTACTTTAAAAATTGTATCATAAGCTGAGAGTGTATAAGAAACAGGGGGAGAGAGAGAGAGAGCAAGAGAAAAAAAGCGAGTGCGAGAGATGTGCTATTTGAACATCACAGCTGGCTGCTTGGCTGTTTATTCATAGACCTGCAGGACCATGTCAGAACTATTCAAAGGCATTTTAAAGGCACGTCCTGAGTGAAGTTTATTTGCCTGTGTCAGTGTGTATGTGGGTATATATATATATATATATATATATGTGTGTGTGTGTGTGTGTGTGTGTGTGGGGCTCATCTACATGAGTCAGTGAGCAGGGTGGCAGGCGTACCACCTGGGCTGAACGTGCGTCCTGCTCAGCAGGCATGAGCTCCTCTCTGGGCACAGCTTGTTGGGTTTTGACCCTTTCCCTAACCCTGCGCACCCTGCAGATCACTGGTAGCGCTGACTGAGGAGCAGAGGGAGCCTGGCTCAGCAGGAGCACAGCAGCCACAGACAGAGGAAGAACGCAAACACAACGATAAACAACAGCACCTTTCGGTCGGGCTGCTGTCTGGCCCGGGAGCCCCGGAGTGTGACTGACAGGCTGGTGTGAAGCCATGGCAGCATCCCTGAACAAGGAGGATTTAACATCCTCACAAGTGTAAAGGACAGCTGTTATTAACTGATGCCCAAACTTTTAAGCAGAACGGTCTCAGTCGTGATCTGAATCTCAAGTAAAATTATAATCTTTGAAAATCTGCTTACCATAAAACTGAAAAAGGAATAAAATTACGCAGATTCCGTTATGATCATGTAACAGGAACACTATGGACATTTTAATAGCCGGGATCTGATTACAAACTGAATTAATTGTGCTTCTATCCACTAGCCTAGTAAAGGTTAAACAACAAACAAGCTTTTTTGGTGCAAAAGCAGCTTTTTGGCTGCTTACCAGACTTCAGCCACATCCAACACGTTTTTCCAGACCTCCATGTAAATATGAACAAACTAGCTATTTGCTACACTATTTTGTACAATACACTGAAACAGAGCATCGTTCCTAGCAGCAATGACCTTTCTCCAGTTGCACTTTTCTTTGTAGACTACATAAACATTATCTCTTAAGAGTGAATCGTCTGGAAAAGTTACACCTTAGGAGCAAACCAGACTAGCAGCAATTACTGCTGTAATGTGTACTTTGTAAACGTACTCCTTACGAGCAGCTGAAACTATTAGTCCATGATCACAATAGACTACTGCATATAAAGTAACCGTGAGGTCTCATGCAAAGGGCTTTCTTGCTTATTGGAAGTTGAAACATTCCATCTCTCTTGTGTGAGTGTTCAACAGTGTTCAATAGCAGGAAATGCTCTTTGATTTCCTACTATTAATTCTTTTCATGAAATAATGAAATTTAATGTGCACTACTGGCCAATACATTATGTGCAATGGCTAAAGGAACTCAATCATTACAATCATTCTGCAACAAGTTGCTTCCATAAGGCCTCCAGGCCAGAAGGAACCTACTGTATAAATGCCCAGACAAGCATACAAACATTTACAATCATTCTTTCATAATTTAAGCCCTGGAATATACTTGAGCCATCAGGAAATAAAAAACTCCATTTAGTACATTTAAGGTCGTCAGCTGACTTCATTTTATTGCCACATAATGTTGCTGAGCATAGACTAAAGCAACCCCACATCATAACACTGTACACAGAGGCTCGTGGGCACTATGCATGATATACAGTATGCATTGTTTTTTGTGCTTCTCTTACCCTGATGCTCCCATGGCACTGGAATCCGATTTTTTTTTTTTCCGGATTAGCCGCACTAACTAGTGGGTTTCTTATGTCATCCCTGATCGCGGTCATTCATGATTTGTGGTCCACATTTCGTCCACACTGCTGACCTCCAGGTTTTAATAATACGCTGGATGGTTCTTAACCCAATTCCAGTAATTTTAATGTTTTCTTTGCTGATAATTTGGTCTTCTTAAGCAGGACTTAATTAATTAATACATTTTTGGGGGGCCAGGCAGTATATCTTTAAGTAGAACCTCACAAAATAAAGACAGGATTGTTACATGAATTATGTCTAATATTTTGATAAAATATTACAGATCAAATATTTGGAAGGATTCATATTACTACAGTGTACTACAGTATGTGCTTTTGGTACTTATGCAAATCTAGAAAATCCACATCGCCAAAGGAATTTCTAAACCAGATTACAGTAAATGCGCTGGTGATGTTAAGTCTACAGAGAAATCATAAAAAAAAAATTAATACTAGGAGACAGCTTCTGCTAAGAAAAATAAAATAAATGCAGGTTTTTTTTTGACATTACGGTTTCTGCTGATTTTGAGGTCGACATGTCAGTTGCATCAGGGTGCTCCATTTTTTTCATTTTTTTTAAAACTTGGCAAACCTACAAAAATGCATTATTAATCTCACAATGCCTAGAGAGGTATTATTATGTTAACCTTGAGGCATCAGTACTTGACATTTTAACAAATCCAAACTTTTTTTTTTTTTTTTTTTGTGCTGAAGTGTGGATTGTCAGAAGTGGTGTCAAAGAAGACAAGAGGAAAGGCAACATTAAGAAAGGACACCGCTTTTCAGTAGACAGAGATAGACGGGAGACTTCATGAAGTTACTCGATGATATCCTGTCAGTGTTAAGTAGACAGGTGCTTACAGCTAACACCAACCTAATATATCTATGCATATTTATGACCTTTTTTTTCTTTCTAAAACACATTTCTTTCTAATGTCAGAACTGACACACTTTGGACGCCTTTGACTTTCTTTAAACGAAATTAAATGAATACAACAACTTATTATTGCACATTTGTGGAGATGATTATATACTGTAGTTTTTTTTAGTTTTTTTTATCTTGATCTACCTCATCTGTGTGTGTTGGTACTTACTACAAGAAGCATGGTCAGAAATTGTTCCATGCTTTCATAATGGGAAAGCTCAGGGGGAGTAAGTGAGGAGAGCTGCTGCATCTCATCACAAAGTAGGAGGGAAATGACTTTATAGTCTCTACAGACTGAAACGCTGATTACTCCCTAAGTCTGCCTCTCGCTTTGGCAACCAGCTCCTTACTTCCCATGGAATCTTGGCCCAGGGTCGTGAGTCAAAAAAAAGAAGAAGAAGATGGAGGTGAGTGAGTGGGGGCTGAGATGTGAAATGGATGAACTGAGGCTCCTTCAACATACGAGCACATTTCTGAAGTTCTAAATCAGAAGCTAAGACTTCTTTAATCTCAATCTGTATGAAAACAAAGGGGGGGGGGGGGGATTAAGTGCTAAAAGCATACAGTATGGCCATTTATTTGTCATCATCATTTAGATGTGCTTTAATGTGAACTTCAGAAAATGCACATTTACATTAAAGAACTATATATTCTTCAGATTAAATCTAGTTCAAAAAAAGTTCCTTAATAATGTTAGTAAATATACTGTAGAATTACTTAAAATGTCCAGCTGAAACAGTTTTGACCTTTCTCCATACTAAAACTTTCAGCTCTGCAGCACTTTTGAAGACTTGGTGTATTCCTCATTACTGCCCCGGATTGTTTTTTTTTTTTTTTTTGGTTCGGTCCGTTTTTCAATATTTTGTATTTTACTGGGCGAAACTTTTGATCCTTGTGTTTCTTGAAAAAATCGATAGCTCCTTATATGCAGACCTGCCAGTCATGAAAACATCAACTGCGCTGAGAGTTATGGAAGTGATTGGCATGAATAAACCAGAGGATCCAGAAACCATAACCTTCAGATGAGTTACAGTACGCTATAAAACGTCTGCATACCGACTTTTAAATCCAGCCCCTATAAAAACTTAAAATTACCTACAGGTACATGGCTTAGAGATACTGTGTACTGCGTTACGTTTAGTATCATTGTAAGTAACAAGGGTCATCGTGTAGTTAAGGTCATCAAAAGGATTTTTTCCTTAAGTATTGGCAGCGTGTTATTGTTGAACGAGTCGAACGTGTTAAATTACCCTCTGAAGTGAAAACTAAGGAGAGCCACAAGCCGATGCCCTTCATTTATGCTCCTGTCTTAATTAGATTCTGGCTGTGTTTCTGTTTACCTCTTGCGCTCTGTCTCCCCTGACTCCCGGAGCATAGCCATTAGCAGTGGGAGAGTGTGTGGAGGTGAAAGGTGGACATGAGGGTGGGGAGCGGCTGTGTGTGACAGGCGCAGGCCTTTTGGACTCATCGCTCAGGGAACAGATGTTGGTGGAGACGGCATGATTATGGCAGCGGCTGTGGTGGAACAGGGACGTGGCGGTACGATGCACGCTGAGCGCGGGCTTGGTGGATGGATGCCGTTAATTACACGCCTTCCCCAAGGAGGAAGATGACATGAGCCCGCCACTCTGCACAATCGCAGGGGTATAATTAAAGCTCCAGTAACAGTTGTTAATAGGCCAGAAGATAGAAGTGTTAGCACAAGGAGGGGGGATGTTGTTAGAGGGGGGGGTATTCGTCCCTCTCTGCTATCTGCTTTCCTGTCTGCCAGGACCTTCCCGAAAGGCATTGGGAACATTCCGAGAAATGTTTTAATGGGCTGGACCAGGGGAAGGACAGCGTATTTGAATGGTTAAGTTGGGACATTGGGGACGAAATCAGGAGAAGGTCCTGCAGGACTCGTACTATTAGAATGACCTTGATGGTATATAACTATGTTCTAGCTGCTGATTTGGCTTTTATAAACTCTATATATTCGATATAAAATCAAATTTAGTCGATTTAAAAAACACATTTTTTAAAAATGTAATGCATTTTGGAGACCTGTGTCTTTAGAGCAATACAGCTTTGGACACATAACAATTCCAAAATGTATTTCAGTCTTGATGTGGAGCGCTAAGTGCAGTATTCTAGCCAGGTGACAGGCACTTTCTTGTCCCTCTCATCAACTAGTGATGGAGAGTGCCCATGGGCAGCATTTAAAAGCCCCCCACACAGCCTCCTGTGTCAGCACACATCACAGCAGCCTTTTTAGCAGCACAAAGCCCTCCGACAACCCCTCAAGCACATCCTGATGCTCTCTTTGTGCTGTTGGTATTATCAGAAAACGCACATGTCTGACTCTCAATCTCCTCTCGCCCACCTTATGCATTTTTCTGGGTGAATACATGGAGGATGGGTAAAAATTTAGAGCCCACAAAAGGAACTGTTGGCAGGCTTTCTAAGAGTTCGAAGCACCAGGAGTGTGCTCTGTTCTCCTCATTAACACTTACATCTGCTCGACTGATTTCCAAAAACGAACTGCGTTTTTTTTTTGTGCTAAGATCCGGTGCGAAAAATTCAAAGCACGGCCTCGGCAGTTGAAATTTTTTTCTTACTTTATTGGAAGGTACAAGCGAGCACGATGGGCTGCACAGGTTGCCCGGATAAAATGTCATTAGGATCCATGGCAAACTGGAGGAAAAGGGTGAAGTAGATCCCGGCTGGCTGTAAGTGTGGGGTATGTCACATTGGCCTTCTAATTACTGCTGGAGTCGTTACAGTGTGCAGTGAGACGGAGAGACAGAGGACTATCACAGCAGAGATAATGTCTAACTTTGCCACTCAGTCCTGTCTTCCACTGCAGAGGGGAGTCCCACTGAGAATTACCCACGCTGAGTGTGACACTGAATACCCACCCAGATAAATGGAGGGGTTTTGGCAGGACATATTTTTAGCATTAACTCACTGACCCAAAAAATGATGTCCACAAAATGAGATCCTTCCGGATATTCAGCGAGAAGCGACTGTTCCCTTGTATCTTTTTCGCTGTGTATATCACAGGAAAAAGATTCACAATCTGTCAATGGCTGTATTTCAGTTTTATATAGACTGAGATGTTATTTGTCAGGGAAGATTACTTGTATAACTGCAGCAAGCTACAGAAAAGAGGGCTGAGCTTTACTGTTTCAGCCGTGATCATTCACCGCCATCAATTACTTTCCACTCAGCTCGAGCAATTCGTTGCAGGTCATATGAGCTTTACTCAGATGACCATCATAATGTTTAATTTGAAGGCTCTCCAATCACCATTAATCAGCATTAATCCCTGGGAAAGCAGTGTTCTATCTTCATGTCTTTAACACACTTCCTTGGTGGAGTAGAGAGCTACTGAATATTCTTCTTATTTTTTTCCCTTTTTTCTAAATGTAGAGCATTCAAGTTCTCTCCGTTCCCCGTTGCACCTTCCTTGTGTGTTGTTTTTTTTATTTGTACTTTTTCATGACTTATTTACTCATTTCTCGAAGCGGCGTTATTTATATTTAATGAAGAGGAAAGGGAGTTTTCCCAGGTTCTTACCATAGTCTGAAGTGCAAGCTAGGGTAGAAAGTACTGGACCTAATAACCTTTCATTGGCGTGAGGGAATGCAGGTCCAGATTGCAATGAGCTCAAGAGATGAAGCAGTCAATAGGCCATCAACAAAAGAGAAAAATAAGCGTGTGTGTGTGTGTGTTTTTTTTCCCTAGGATCAGCAGAATCAGAAAGCTATGGCCAGAGAGCTGTACTTTCATGTAAACTCTCATACCATAAACAGGGGTCTAGCTCATAGTCATGGCTATGTAATACAATTAAGCCATAGTCACCCGATCATGAGGCTGACAAACGGCGTGTGTATCAATTACTAAAAAGATGTTAACTGACGTAATTAAAGAGTAAATCTTGTTAAAATGTGTAGCCATATTCCTTTTGACACAGTGCACCTAAACTAATTTGAACGCCTTTTGTTTGCACTAATTTGGTCGAATCAATACCAGATCTCTCCCTGAGCTGTCACATGTTGCTCAGCCAATAGAAATAATGATCAATAAGTGTCCTCTGATGCGTCGGATTTGCCCTGAAGATCCATGCTGAATGAGGCTAATCAGTTTACGTTGCAGGGGTGAGGTGTGAAGGGACCAAAGACGCCTTGCTGTGGTTACGGAGAGCATGTTAGAGACAGAGATCCCACAGGCTCACTGGAGCTCCTGCGTAAAGAGTAATATTGGTGGTGGTGGTGGTGGGGGGTTTGAACAGAGCCTGCTCAGTGTTGCAGGTTCTCTATTCAAGGACAATGCCGCTATTCACAGTTATTTACACTGAGCTCCAGGCTTGTTCTGACCCACTGATCCACTATAATGTGCCTACTTTTCTTTTTGCGCTGCACACTGGTTAACAGTTTGATGTTTTATGTACCATATGGTGACTTATACTTGAACCCTTCCATGAACTACATATGTGTCTTGGAGTACTTGGACACCTAAATAAATTATTTGCATTGTACAGACAACCCCAAGAGCTATCGGTTACTTACTTAACTCGCTTCTTAAAAAAAAATAAAAAAAAACCCAGTCATAAAATCATCTTTTTTTTTTTAAACAAATATTTAATTGCATTTAGTCTCCTGAAAGTCAACTGTTGCTGTATTTAAACAGTGCATAAAATTCCTCTCTCCACCACCCCCATGAGGAAAACCAAAGAGATTTATCCACATAAGAGACAAATCCAAAATAGTACATAACCGCACCATAAAAATGTTTAATGTATGGAATAGATAGAAATTTGCTTGGTGGTCAAAAGCAAGCCTGATATTACAGTTTCAGAATTACACAGTTTAGTTTATTCTTGGGTTTTTAATTCTAACTTCATGATAACAGGTTGTTTAGAATAGCTGCAAAGAGAACTTTTTTTTTTTTTTTTTTTTTTTAATATTGCCTAGATAACTGGAGCTTTTGCAGATATTGGTCCAGAGATAATTGCTGGGAGTGTGTGAATGTGTGTTCATGCTGTTCTGTGTTGGACTGGGGTTCCATGCAGGATGTATTCCCATCTAATGCCAAATGTTCCCCCGGAGAGACTCGGCATCTACAGTGACGTTTGCCCAGGATAAAGTGGTCCAAATGCTCTTGTGTAGATTGACTGTAGGTACTAAGTAGCAGGATGTTTCAACTCAAAGCCTAGTCACCATCCAGGGAAAGTTTCCGACGAGATAACGCTGAGAAACATACATCTAAGGCATGACAGAAATGGTTGCTGGTGCTAAATCCGTGATTGACAGGGGCCGTCTCATGTCTTTGAGATGTCTCTGGATCAGACCTGCGTGAGCATCACATGCACAAACCTAAAAGTACTCTATATAATGTAGAGATAATCAAGATTTGAGACATTTCAGGAGAATACTCATTGCTGGTACTTCTGTCCATGAGACATTTCAACAATCCTTATACGCGAACAAACTTTTTTAAGGTTATAAAATATTTGTTTTAAAACTATATAATGCATAAGTGGGATGCTGAAATTGCACCATTATTATTGCATCACTATAGCAATATTCTAAAACCTTCATATACATTTGACATTAGATAGAAACAGTTAACCCTCATTAATTATCACAATGCAAAGTTGACCTCACTTTGTTAACAGGGCACAGCACCACCAATTAAACCTGACAGAATCATTCTAACTGCCCACGTTTCTGAACCTCCACCTCCACCCAACATGTCCAAAAGATGGGGAAAGAACAGCTGAATGGTATGCAAAGAAACTATTCTGACCCTTCCATATGGACAGGTGGAACATGGGGTCTGTGCGGCAAATAAACCTGAGGGATGAGAAAGAGAGAGAAAATGAAAGAGAGAGAGAGAGAGTGCGAAAGAGAGCAATGACCTTTTCAAAGAGCTTGATCTAGGGCCAAGGTAGACGTTATTTATAGAAGGTATTTATAGGAACGATTTTCCCGAGGTTAGGCTGAACGAGATGCCACTTCTCATTACCAGCAGGTTCCTGCGTGCACCTCATTTTACAGCTGGCTGAGCTCAGGCAGGAGGAGCCAGAGCAGCTGGGCTTGGGTCACCAGCAAAATCTTGCAGGCCAGTTCTTAACACGGTGTGTGTGTGTCAGACCTCTAGAGTTTTAAAATGCTGGGTTATAGGTCCCTCTCTTTGAAGAGCTGCATGACTGGTAGTTGTTACTGTACATGTACAGCTCCTGGCTGAGCCTCAGCACGTCCACTGTCTCACCCCGGGCCAATATGCGTTGTCCTTCACACGCACCAGACTTGCACCGGCAACTGTTGTTACTACTGACCGTGAAGGTGTGTAATACTGCAATATACACACACGCTGCTCCCTCAGTACCTCTCAGGCCCTGTGTGTTGCTTCATCACTGAAGCAATAAGTCACCCTGGCAAAGCACCTCAGGCCCTTGCACAGGCCTTGCAGTCTCAGCATGGAGTCATCACAGCCCAGGGACACTGGGAGGGAATGTCATATCAAAGACAAAGCCAGACAAAGCTGCGGCTAAGTGCTAACAGCTCTGTAATAGCATAAAGCCTGCAATGTAGAGCAAGGGACAGAACTTGTCGAAGCGACAGTCACGCGCATACATACATATACAGTAGATGTATACCTGCATAAAATGTCCTGTAATTAAGCTGGCTTCCGTTTATATTATTTCACCATCAAGTAGCTTCTGCTGAGAGTCACTCCTACCAACATCCCTATGGACATTTTTTTTTCTTATTTCTACCCAGCCATAGTCCTCATTTAAAATCCCCAAACGGCATCAGATCCGGAAAAGCTGTCCTCGATCATTCGGATGAGACTGTGTCTAATTCGCCGTTCCTCCATCTGCATGCATTCATGACAGACACAGCGATCAAAAACTTCAAATTCAGCCAGCAGTGTGGACATCCCTCACGTCCTGCGCCGAGTGGTAATCCGCTCTGCGTCCATTCCCACTGGAACCTTTGTCTTCCAAAGGGATTTCCAAGGATTGATGCTGCCAGATCTACTGAGTGTGAGGGACAAATCACTCCGAGGTAGGTGTCAGATACGTATGTCTTCCCCTCCCATAATTGCCATTTCTTATAAAAGCTCTGCCTGTACAGTAAAATGCCTGGACTTGAGATATGTGATACTTTTAGCTTCTACATACATACAGTCAGGTTGGAGAAGAGAGGCACAAATTCAACACATTGTGTCCAATATACTGTATGTCCAGCTCTTTGCTAATAATTCAGATGGCTGTCAAGTCAGTTGGAAACACTAAAATGAGTTTGGTATCAATTGCATTTTTAGCAACTCCTCATTTTTCCTGATTGAGCTTTGCCTGTCAGGTGAGACCCCATTAGACGGGAGAACTGACAGCGCTGTAGTAATGACCAGAGACTGAAGGTGGGGCCACGAATGATCAGTCAGTAAACGCACCGGAAGTGGTCACGAGGGAACACCTGACCTTTTTACAGGACAAAAACAGATCCAAGCACCCAGCCTGCCTGTACCACCAGGTTTGAATGAGAGGAATAAGCCCTGTCTTCCATCAACATCCCACATGGGAACTACTGAATTACTAATGCGAGAGTTACATGAATAAAATTTGTTTCAGTCCTGTCCCGAGGCTGACTACTCCGCTCTGTTTTGCGGTTGGCTCCGAGCCCGAATCCATCTTAGAGGTTTTGAAATATTACAGTAGAATTGTGGCTCAACTGTCTGTAGCAATTTCCCCCAGGTTCGCTACAATCTAATTCTATGGGAGAACATGTCCAAATCTTCCATAAGCACCAAGCTCATTTTTATCATCTGCGAAGGCCCCATCATCTCCTCAGCGTGAGCAGAACAGCAGCTGTCAGAACGGCCTGCTCTCAATCCTCATCATTAACTACTTGCTGGCTTTCTGATTGGCTCCTTTGTTCTCCAGTAAGGATTTAATTCCCTCCAGTCTGCAAGGCTTAATGACATTATAGACAAACTTTTTTTTTTTCCCCTCTTAATAAAAATCTGGGCAAACACACCGGACGAGATTTAGCTTGCAAATGTGATATAATCAAGAAGTGGTAAGCCGTGTCAGCAACCGGAGATTTCGGAAACGTATTGTAAAATATTCCACACGCAAAGCGAATGAACTTACTAGCGAAAAGAATAGTAGATATACAGTACACATCCACTGCGGTCATGCGGTTTCCTCCTCTAAACCACCAGCATCACAAACTCCCCGCAGCACTGTTTGTCTGTCTGTCTGTCTGTCTGATATCACCCATGCTCTGATCTCCATGCACAGTGAAAGGATATGACAGCTTCATTTTAGCCTGTCAGGCCTCTGAAAAGCATTTCCCTCTCGCACTGACAGCAATCTAGCATTTCCAAATTAGCAGAAACATTAACCTTTAGTGTGAGTCTAATGTGTTCCGAATGGAGTGTATTAACTTTTATTTGATAATGTCATTTTTTGTTGTTGTTGCTGTTACAGGAAAAGAAAAAAAAAGCCAAATCGCTGTTTTCCCTTCCAACGCGTTTCATTTCAATATTTCATCCTATCGACGGAACGCATTTAACTCATCGCCTTACCTATTGAATTTGCCTTGAAGAATTTCCCTGTGTACTCTCGATGTGTCACTATTAGCCTCGACACTTATTAAAGGACGAACATGGAGGTTTGCACTTTTTAAATGTCATTTTATCAAAAGCTACACCACTGGTGTGAAAACGGTTATGACATGCAAAATAGCAGTTGCGAAGAAATATTAATAGTAACGCACAACAAATACAAGTTCGGAGTCTCGAGTGCGCTTCTGTACGAAGATCTAAAGTGCGCATCTACAGAGACGAGAAGCGCCTCGACACAAATGTGCAAAGCAGCTTGTCATGTGAAACAGTTGCTTTAATATTTGCGGCCATTACACTAATTAGGCAAAAGCACACAGATGGTGCTGTTTCACAAACTCTCTGACTGAGAATCAAAATGTCATTGCTGCCAACATTAGACATGCAGACAAAAAAAAAAAAAACCCTGACAAATCTTTCTTCACTCCCATCAGTTTTACTTAAAAAAAAAAAAAAAAAAAAGGAAACCAACATGAAAAGGCGGCAAGCCGTTGATGAAAACGAGGGGTGTTTAGCAGTGAAACAATGGTACTTGGGTACCATATGCCGCTCTTTAAATGCTGTAAGACAGCTGCAAAAGCCAAGTGTTCCTGGAGATTGGCCAGGTCCCAGAAGAAGATTTCCACTCAGTTGAAAATGTTTCCAGCTATCAGGAAGACGCCACTTTTCATAGACTCGCTTCCAGATGCAGGCCGATTCTCTCTCTCTCTCTGAAGAAGAAGAGAGGAGTGTCTGTGCTAGTAGTCAGAGGAAATGTCATACAGACAACACACACCAACACACAATACACATGGTATAGGTGGATATATACAACACATATTTTTATACATACACATATACATATGTCTGTATGTGCCAGATATATATACATTTATAAATACAGTGTGTATATACTGTGTGTGTGTA
>JAQQZT010000005.1:10993807-11018823 GCA_030068275.1 Clarias platycephalus | reverse complement strand
ATTAAATATAGAAGAGTTGAAATATAATGTAACACTGTGTCCAGTTATAGGCAAGATAATGTGCGGAATACATACACACAGTATACACACATTAGCAGTCAAAAGGACACTCCTTGCATCTTCGTGATCTTTCCTGATTTTTCTTTCTTTCTACTGTACATTATAAAACATCTGAAATATGCAATAATCCCCTGTAAACAGTTGATATTGAAATGTGTCTGCTACTTACTGTATGCTCTGCAAAGACTTCATAACGGCCCTAATCCGAGGTGCTGTTAATTGGTGATTTTTGAGGCTGGTGACTCTAAATGAACTTCTCCTCTGCAGCAGAGCTAAGTTTTGGTCTTGCTCAGTTTCATCATGGTTTTGAACAGTCGACCTTCATATCTTAAAATAACAACTGACTGTTTTTACTTAAATGCATAATAAAGCCGTAAGTATTTCATACTTTTGACTGGCACTGTATATAGGTTTGTATAGTGTGTGTGTGTGTGTGTGTGTGTGTGTGTGTGTGTGTGTGTGTGTGTGTGTGTGTGTTAAATATGTGGCAGATTCCAGTGTTAATGTGTGAAGGATCTATAAGTTCTGCTCGAGGGTTTGCCCGTCACTAATCGCACCTTAAAGCTCGCAGCTCTTCCCCTCGCTAAACACTTTATTTCCTTCAGCTGGACAAACCCTCTATGATTACCGCGCTCTTCAGCAAGCTATTAGCTCTAACATTACTGAGCCTCTTGCCTGCTTTCAAGTCGAGATGAAACAAAGTTGTTTCTGCATCATCACCGCAATAACTTTAAAAGAGAGAGAGAGAGAAAAAAAAAAAAACATTCCTCTATAATATACTTATAAAGAACATAAAAATAAAAATGACTGCAAATTAGCAGACAGATTACGAGCTTGTTCTTTTATCCAGAATTCCTTGAATATCTAATAGCAGTCAGTCAGGTCTCTACTGATCACACCTTGTGCAATATTCCCTTAAACCCGTCGACGGTCCTCCATGGTGTTGGAATATTTCACATTTAATGTAAGAACCAGACTGAAGCCCTGCATCCTGAGCTCGGATGGATGATTATTTTTCTCGTCTTTTTTTCCCCCCCTAACACTAATATGAGCTTATGCATGTTGTCAGAGAAGTGAGACATTTTCAATAACGGTGTGTTGCCCGTGGCAGGGATTATCAATAAGCTGGGAACTATTTGTGGATGTTAGACAGCAGACCTGGCCATGTCTGCAGGGCTCCAACTCACCTGTGTGTGTGTGTGTGTTTGTTCATGTTTAATCCTTCTGTGCAACAGCCACATCGTCATGGTACGTAAAATTTGTGGTTTACTGTGGGGCGCTGCGCGTTAATAAGATGATAAGTTAATGGATGTGAACTCGTCACCACAAATTGCCAGAGAAATTCCCTGGCAATGAGAACTGAGAAAATAATGCTCGCAAAGTAATGGAGGATTAATGCTGCTAATAAAACACAACACCACCTGGATTATCAGAGTAATAATCCTATTTTAGCTCTAGGAAGACGTGAGAGCATGTCTTCGCGTGTCGCGCCACGGGCGTTTCGGTCGAGGTAGGTATTTTGTTTGTTGCCGGAATTCTTGCGGTGGGAAATCTGATAGTGTAAAAGCTTTGTTTAAAGGACGGCAGATTTCAGAAAATAGCAGCTTAAAGTGGAAAAAGTGATCCTCAAAAAAATTCTAGCATTCTAGTTTTTGAAGATTAGGATGTTTTATTTCTGAGCAAGAAAAAAAAGGAACATTACAGAGATCAGGAATACAGCATCGGCCAGAACTATCTGCACATACCAGATAAAAAATTACACAGACACAGACACACACACACACACATGTACAGACAGTTTCGGACAACACTGACATAAAGAAAGGTTTTGTCTGTACAGTACATTAGTCAGAACTCACTCTTTCAATTATATCTTTACGTTTCCTACATATCGGAGCACCTGAATCCAGTCTCTCTGTACAGTATGTCTGTATATCTGAATGTCTGTCCAGCTGATTTTAATACAGAATTTAAGACTTTGCCAGTTCTTCGGTACTTGCCTGAAGTTAGTTGAGTAGAAGGGATGTTAAGAGCAGTTTTAGCTATTTCTAAAAACTCTTTATTAGCGCTAGCATATATGCTACTGTATGTATATGCCATATGTCTCTCTCTCTCTGACACACATACAATATTTTTTGCACTTATATTACACACACACACACACACACACACACACACACACACACACACACACACACACACACACACACACACACACGAGTTTGAGTCTTGCTTCCAGACTGTGTGTATGTTCTCCCTGGTGGATTTCCTCTGGGAACTCCAGTTTTCTCCCATAGACTAAAGACTTTTGATGTGATTAGGTATGTGTGCTTTTTTTTATTATTATTATTTTTTTTACAATTAATTAACAGATATGAGAGATACTGTACCATCCGGCACATCGGGCAACAGATACTCCTTATTATGATGAGATACACATGCATTACTACTGTATAATACTGTATCTACGTCTACTTATTCTAATTATTTTAATCTTATATATTACTCAAAAGACTATTATGTTCTGTACAATAAGTCAGTCACTGTTAAAAAAAAAAAAAAGATGATTTCCATGACATAACTGTATAATTGTTTCTCCAACTGTCGCTCGCTGGCATTCCTTAAAATAAAAATCACTTCCCTTTCTTTATAATAGTAATAGAAATAGTAACAGCATCCTATTCGGGTAACTATTAAAATATAAAATATTCCCATTATTCTACTGTTTTGTGCTCTAAAAAGGTTGTGGTGTTTTTTTCTGTAACACTGTCATACACATATTAATTCAGTACTATTGCGCTGATTTAGGATATTAACAATAGACATCGACAACATTTTTTCACTAAAAGTCGGACGCGCGGACCTCAAGTGGACTCCGAACCTGAACTTTGACTTCCATCAATCTCACACACCTCGACAATGATTACCCATGGTGCACCTGAGCATCATTCTGCCCGCACCGTCTATTTCATTTATAATTCCTGTTTGTTTGAAAACAAGCAGAAGCGGATGCAGCGGGGATACGGTGGTGCTGCCGGCCACTCTGACCCGGGCTCTCTGTTCTTAGACCCAGAGAATGTGTTTCCTTTCAGAGGGAATCAGGCCCGTATCAGGTTTGTTCCTCAGAGCTTTAATGAAAGGGCTCAGTTAGCCTGCGCTCATGATTATCCTATGAGTATTGACTTTGGCCTACAGTCATGAACAGATAAAATGGTGTGAGGCCTTGTCCTAAGTGATTACTCAGAATTACAAATCACTTCGCACGTAACTTTACCCAGCTTGTCTTCCTGGCATCCTGGACTCCTACGGCTGCCAAACGCCTGCTGCACACATCGACACTCGCAGGCCGCTGATGCAAAACATCCACAAGCGCATGTATTTGTGTGTGTGTGTGTGTGTGTGTGTGTGTAGAGGAGGACGTCACACGACAAGCTACAAATAGCATGAGCACGTCTCCACGTGCACACTTGTGACAAACAATATTTGCACATTCTAAAGCACATATTCGTAATCTCAAATAATGGGCTGTGAGTGTTCTTGGTGCACATGTATACACCCACACACTTATGCAGCCACACAGAAAGAGAGAGAGAGAGAGAGAGAGAGAGAGAGAGAGAGCTATAATATTCCATTCTGACAGCTGAGTTTTAATTGGGCAGACGGGTGTAGCGGGCCGCTGTCACACGCCTGGCGGTTTGAGGCTTTGTGGGACAGGCCCCACGGTGGGCGCTGTCATGTGGCCCTGGCTCTCTGCAGGTCCCCCTCCATGGGTGTCCCAACTCATTTAGGAGTGCACAGACAAAGCGCCAATTAAAAAAGGGGGCTTTAAACAATCGAACCGAGCCCCCTGGGGCTTAGCAGACAGCCTGCAGGCCAGGAGATGGGGCAAAAAGACACTGACTATGTATTCCACATCTATAAATATAACGCTAATTCATACAGCCATATATTACTGTCTGTTTAAATGAGAAGGGAATGAGATTTTGTTCTGTCCTGTGCAAAAAAAAAAAAAAAAAAAAACATGACTCCTAAAAACAATTACAAATGTTTTTTTTTTTCCTCAAAAAAAGTGCGAATATCATCGTTTTAAAAAATTTTCATGATAAAGAGTATTTGATGATTAAGCAAGTGATAAATAAATTTCCATTAAAGGCAAAGATTGCATTTTCCAGCTTGTTCGAACCAATTAGAGAAAGCCAGGCAAGTGTTGGGATGTTAGAGGAGACAGAAAAAACAGCTCGCGGTGTCACAGCAGAAGGCCCAGGCTGTGCATCTGCTCGTGTCTGGGTGCCTGGTGTGGCGTGGAGGAATCGCTGAACGATAGTCCCGTGCCAAACTGATGAACCTTGCATTTTTAAGAGCAGGAAATGTTTTTAATGTATATCTCTGTCACTCCCCCTCACTAGTCCTATCATATACATGAGGTCCATATGCCAGTTCCATATGGGCCGCCACCCTCTCCTGCCAGTCTGACGGAGAACTCCCATCCATCACCGCGAGAGCAGAGCGCTCACTTGTTATCAGCCCAGATCGGGGAGAGGAACTCACACACGCACACACACACACACACACACACATACTTGCAATCCTCTCCTCTCCTCACATACTGTAAGCTCAGCCATATGCGAGTTGTCCTGGAGGGGGAGATGCAGTCTTGCAGTTCCAGCCCAGAGCCTCTCCCATTGCACAGGAAAACACACATCCTTAAAAATCGCACTCAACATTTATCATGTAAGGACTTATTTTTGAAGAATGTACTTGTCTACAACACAAAAAATGTCTGAAGGAAAAGAAAAAAAAAAAAGCATTGTTTCGGTTCTGCTCCAACGGCATGCCTTCCTATGAGACACGCTTCTTGTTACACGGAAATGTGAAATAATAATAATAAAAAAGTTTGCTTTATTTAACTTCGCTAAAATACTCAGCTGTTGTTTATTATATTGCACAACATCAACTCCCTAGATGTGGTTTTTCTTTTTCTTTTTTTTCCCCTCCAACATCCAGATGTATGCATGCTGCAATCTTTCGGGCTAAAGTAAGGAATTAAATATGATTGAAGCGCTTATGCAGTAAATTGATGTTCTTATTGAAAATACCACTGTTTTCCCGTCGAGTTACACGCGGAATCAAAGACAAAGTATTCGGAACGGAAAACAGAGGGAAGGCATTCCTAGTGGAAAGAGGGAAACCTGTGCTGCTTACTGAGTATATAAGGATATTTAACCGCTGATAAAATCCGTAAACAGGCAAGCCAAAAAACAAGCAACACTCGAGATCAAAATCCAAATCATTGGAAAACGGTCCAGCGTAAGGACAGAAGTAAATACATACACGCGCAAAGAAAATGAATTCTCATTTTCAAAAAGGTCTAATGATTACTGGTATCACGAGGGCTGGATTTAGCCTCGGAGAGACACTTGGACTTCGGTGCTCTTGTATGTCATGACGGTCACATAAGAAGGCGGCTGGGGAATATGAGGATGAGTAACCTTACACCCCATTAAGAATAATCATATTTATTTCGCTGGCCTGGCAGGAAGGCAATGGTGTGCACGTCCTTAAGTAAATTGAATCAGGGGGACAGATGATCCTGTCTGTGGCGGAGAGAGAGAGAGACAGAGTCCCCACTTCCTTGTAGACTCTGATAACATGAATTATTAAGTGAGTGTAAGGAGAGCAGGCGACTTAAATGTAATATGTGGCCTTGTTATTTGCTACTACCTTTTGTAACCTTTCAGGTTTAATTAAGGCTCTGAGATGGGGAGTGGGGGTGGAGATTACAGGCTGCGAGTGCTTGTTAAACTTCCTGCAGCATCCCAGACTGAACCTATTTTACCCATTCTATCGCACACACACACACACAGATTAAGATTTAAAGAGCAGCTAATTAAAAAATAAAAGTTTCTTTAAATAGACATACACTGCATGCGAAGAACAGAATAAAAAATAATGCACTTTTGTAGGAAAGTAATTAATGACAAGGTGATGATGGGGCTCAGGGACTTAGCACCCTGAAGTTGATTCATTTCCCATAAATGCAGAATTATTTTATTCCTCTTATACCGCATTTGCCAGCTATTGACATTTTTATACATAAACAAATTATAATTCATTAACTGTTGCATTTAATGTTATGGATAATCTGTGAGACTGTTCTCATTTATGTTATAGCAGCTATACTGTAAATAGTTTTACTTGTTAACCATCAACAAACAAATAAATAACAATGCAACTAGTCGTGTTCCTATGACATAACCAAACATATCATGAATCCAACGTACTGAGACTTGAGACTCCTTTCATAAGAGTTCAGCACTTGCTTGAACATACAGTACTGTGCAAAAAGCCTTGAGCCTTGAATAAAAAGTTATTTATTCATATTATGTAAAGTCGATCATAAATCATGTAGATTATATTGAAGAAATGGGAACAAATGTTTTAGGCCTAAAGTGCCTAAAGATACAAAATAAACTTGGTTGTTTATGTCACACCTCAGCAGCAACCTCATTTCCCCCCTCGTCTGTTCCAACCAGCATTCAGCATCACCAGTATACTAATCACCGGCCTGATCATCTGTCAGCATCTGCATCTTTTGCTCAATGGTTCATGCCTTAAGTTAGATGTCTTCCTGCTTGAATGGTTAATAGGTTAATATTAATAAATTAATAAGGCTCTGAGGGTCTGGTATAATATTAAACCCACCAATATCATCCAATATAGTCAATAGAGAAAACATAGATCACTGATCATAGAAAATGATTCAGCAATGAATAATTATTATAATAATAGTTATGAATAATTACAAATTCAAGTTAATAACATGGACGTATGGTTATTGTCCCCAAACAATCATTCCCAAACACCCTAACTACAGCTAACTTCAACAAGTCCACACCAGCATCCAAAAATAAATTGTACTGCATCCTCCCGGGATGATATAATCCACTGGTGTGACTCTACGAAACCATCAAAGGCGATGTGCTCCACAAATGACAGACAGCCCTGTGTAAATATACACTCCAGGATGGGTTCATCAAAGAGAGGCTGCCATTGCTGTGGTCAGTGTTGTCCAACACGTGTCAGGAAAGATGAGGGCAAATAGCACACTCTGTGATTTGATTCATAGAGAGTCTTCGTATGACCTCTTAAGCGGTGATGGCCGACGGGTGTCAGTTCGACCACAAAACGAAGGCTCTATTGATCAAAGAGTAATGTCAAAACAGCCCACTGGCTAATGTCAGATCATAACAGCTCGCTTTAAACAATCAGAGAAGATCCGCTGATGTGAAGGGCCGAGGGCTGGCTCAGACGCACTGGAGAAACGTTGACATGTTCAATTCGATTTCCTCCCAAACCCAGAGTAATTAGCTAAACATCCTAGCATACATTGAATTTGAAAAAAAAAAAAAAAAAAAAAAAGACATCAAAGGTTTTTGCGTCTATATGTACTGGCACTTACAGTAGAGCAAGTCTATTATGAGGTTAAAAACTATCAACCAATGTTTGGGAGCGTGAACTCCATGGAGGATATGTCTTACAAAAGGGAAAGCTTTGTATGCTGCGCTCAGCACTGTGGTGGTTTTCAAGGGCTTTGTGCTGTAAGCACTTTCATTCGCGGTATGCTTGTGGTTTGGTCTGCCGCCGGCTCCAGTATATTAACACACCTTTTTTTTTTTTATGTTCTTTTCACACTAACACTCCATCACTTGCCCTTGTATATACTTCTTCAAAAAAGATTTTTCTTTTCGCCCATCAGGTTTTTTTTTTTTTGCAACAGTAAGCTGGAGACGGAGTAAAGCTAGCTTATCGTCCAGCTGTTTTATCCAGAGGGCAGGTGTGCGCTTGTGAAAAGGATGAAAGATAAAGGTGTATATCCTCCCTCAGAGGCCAGGATTGTATTTGTGAGAGGAAAAATCTCCTTCTTAAGAGAAAGCTAGCGAAGATGAGCGAGAGACTGAAGGCATTCCCATAGCAGGTGGTCTGTCTCACGAAACATCTGGAGGCTGTGATGGCCAGATAAGCTCGGCTATTTACAAATCCAAAACTTTGTTTAGACAAAGCCTCTAAAAGCCATTCAGCTTCCAAGAGCAACTTCATTTGTCCCTCTCATTCCTAAACTTCCAGACCTGGGAAACTGGCTGGCCGTGATGAAAAATTCCCTAAATGAAGTATGGGAACAGGGCAGCTTTATTAGAGGAGCGTACGTAAATAAACAGGACGTTTCAATAAAATTACACGTCCAAGCTCATTTGCATTCCAAACTAATGTCTAAAGTTACAAATTTCATGGGACTGTATTTCGGAGCAGCGCGAAGGATCAAAAATAAATATGTCACGAAATTTCCCGAGGCAGATCCAGTGCTACATGTCAGTGGAAGTCCAGCCAGCCATATAACCGTGTCTTAATGCCTGGTGTTTATTCGGTTCACGCGAAGAACCCGCCGAACTTAAAGTGATCCCTGAACGAAATCGAGTTAAAACAAGTCTTCTCTTATGTGGAGGGAAAACATCCCCAAGTTCAGTTTGTTTTAGACGTGTCTGAACACCTCCCCTCCTGTTCGCTCTTAAAGCTCCATTATTGGAAGTGTAATCCACTATGACTCATTAAAACTATTTCCACTTAGTGAAACATGTCTCATCACAGAGGCCTCATCCATTATTCATCCATTTAGACACATCTTCTTGTATACAAGCACACTCACACTCTCTCTCTCTCTCTCTCTCTCTCTGTCTCACACACAGACACACACACACACACACACACACCTGCGAATGGCTCATAGGTTTGATGTTGATGTAATGCGGTGAGGATTAATTGTGTATGTTATTAACCTTTCCCACTGAGAGGTGCCATCTTGCAGAAAGCATCCCAGAGGAAGTTGTGAGCGTAAGGCGTGAGCTAAGCAGGAATGGAGTTGATTTTTTTTTTTTTTTTTTTTTGGTGCCTTCCTCACGCTCTCTGTTCACATATTGCCTTTCCCCCCAAGTTCAAAGCAGGGCGTGTGTGGTTTCGACTGTCCTGTGAGTAATCATGAATGGTACAATCCAATAGCTCTGATATTGCCATAATGCTTTAAGCTCACAGACGATGACTTCCAGATGTTCCTGATGCACTAATGATTTGTTAGAGATAAAAAATACTTAGTTTCAGAGGGCATCGTTGAGGAAAAAAAAACAACAACAACAACAACAAAAAAAGTATTCCGACAGCTTCAGCTATCACTGCAATGAGAACAAAAGATTATAAAAAGTGAAAGCACAGTCACGATCAGAGAGAGAGAGAGAGAGAGAGAGAGAGAGGGAAAGATGGGTCTCCAGATGTGATCCAAGACAAATGGCTCTATTGATAGAAACTATAGGACAGAGCGAGGGAACGAATCGAGTGCTCTGAAATTTATCAGCTCGCTGCAGAGAGTGTAGGGAAATTAAGTGATAAGAAAATCAATTGCTTATTCCTGCATCCATATAAATGTAGCTAATGTTTAAAATTCCCTGCAAATCTGCAGAGAATGCAGAGAGGGGAGGCGTGCAGGGAGGGAGGGGGGGGGTGGGTACGGGGAGAAGGCGGGGAAGAGGAGGTCATCAATCATGGCTCTGTGACACACAATGAAACCTGACCGGGGCCCAAGATGTTTTAATACGGCATCCATTAAAGCCCTCAAATAAATTGCAATTTGGAAAACAGAACATAATACCGGCCAAGTTTTCCTCATCCATCTTGCAGCGTGTCATGTAATGTAATTGCGTTGTTAATTTATCCAAGAATTTCCTTGGTACACCATTTCATCCACATTGGTTAATTTCCCTGTAGAGTATATTTTTCTCTCTGCGCCGCACCCCTCCCTCCCCCATCGCTAGCGGGGGCAGAGTAATGTTTCTGCTTAGCATGGCATTAGTGGAAGGGCTAATCAAACGGCTGAAGTCTCTGACACTTTATCAATGACTAGCTGTGCTGGCTGCGTGCCGTCTGGCTACGAGCGGCCCGAGATTCAATCACCCCCTCCACGCTCTGTCATTAGTCCCCCCCCAACAGCAGGATCACTCAAAAATGCCCACGCATTACATCAATATTATCGACAGAAGGCTTTGGAGGCGTTTAAGGCTGGCCGGCAGCACCGGTCTGAGAGCATGACACTTCCTGTTGCAGAATCGGGGTGCATGCTCGGGATCAAGAGAAGACTTGGACGAAAGTAAGACAAGAGTCTGAAGTGCACCTTCGTACAGTATACTGGAGGTGTGGTCTTATACTCTGAAAAATAAACAGCATGATTATTGTGTAATTAATTAACGAGGACAATTCGACTCTGGGTCTCACCTCACATCCAGGCATTTTTTGCATATACATATATATTCTTCACTTCTCTCTCAGTGGTCGCAGAAACAACACCGAACAGGAGGGGTCACCCATTCCGTCTTTGAGGTGCAGTGCTTTTCAGCGACTGAGCTGACCCCTACCGCGCTTATCAGGTGAGTATCACTAGCCCGTGCAGGAGAATATGCGGGCCCATTGTAGACAGGTCTCATCCAGTCTCTCTCCTGATAACACGGCTATTTTCTCACCTGCTGTCACCTGGACGAGGCAGGAAGGATTCCACGGCGGGGCGGGAGAGCTGCTCCCGTCCATCTGAGTGGAGAACAGAGAGTCTCGCCGTGATCAAAGGCTGACAGCAGAGCCGGAGGAGAGAGACCTCTGCCAAAACAAAGGCTTTATTGTGATGAAATATCCAGGGAGAAGCGGCACGCTCTACCGCACTCCTCCCCTACCCCCCCTCCCCAAAATGCAATGCAACCCCAAAGCCAAACCGGCATTGCAAACTGATTACAGAAGACTGTCTCCATAATTACATTCAACTACATACATGAGTGTATGAGGGTGAATAGAAACAAAACAAAAAAAGTAAAGCAAAGGAAACATACACAGTACACACTGTGCGGTTAAAGAAAGCAAAAACGCGCCAGGATCAGCGCAGGCTGAACTGGATGTGGTCGACTTAGGAAATCCCGTCTTACAGCACTTACGGAAAAGTAAAATCAGCCGCTTGTCTCGGCTCTTACTGCAAGACGCCTCCAGATGGTAGACAGCTCCAGCTTGTTAAGATGATGCTCTGAGCTGGAGAACATCAGCTTGGGTGCGATTTAGCGTACAGTTTTCTGATGGGTTCTTTATACGGTTTAATCATTAGGCATTCTTGGAAGAGAACTTAATAGATAATTATATACTTCAAATAAGCTGTTGTTAAAATTTTAAACTATAGCATCATTAGTTCCCCAGAAAATTCGATTGAACGTCTTCTTTCATTGACAGCATTGATAGATTTGCTACAGTCAACCCATATGGTCTCACTTATTATTATGACTTTCCACTGATATCAAATTCCTACACTTTGGATCAATCCGACCGAACATACAGATCCCATCAGCGGGAATATGACGGGCGAATATCGCGGCTTTCCTTTTCTTTTGTCTTTCTGCTAGATTTGGTTCATGGGGTAAATTATGTCTCTTGAGGTGTGTTTATGTGTGTGTGTGTGTGTGTGTGTATGCGTAAAGAATAGAGACCTACTGTAGCAGGAGGCGAAGTGCGCCGCTCCGGAGGCCTGTGCCTGTCAGGACACGCAAGAGAAGACCACAGGAAGGGCAAACAAGTGCTTGTACGTCAGTCACTGCGCTGACAGGTGAAATGAAGGCTTGACAGCACTGACATCCAGTGTGCTCTCTCAGCCGCGCTCCTCGCCGTGCTTAGCCAGCACTAAGAGGAGAGAGATAAATTAGTAATAGCGCTTTACCTGTCAACAGAAGCATTCCTCACTCACTTCTTTTTTCCTTTCCTACGTTGTTTTCTTTTCTCCTTCGATCGTCCCGTTTCAGGTAAAAGTAAGCGGGAGGATGATTTCAAGCTGGGGCCCGACTATCGAACTTCAGACAAAGGGCACTTTCAGATGATGCACTCCGTAGACTGATCACCGTGCATGCTAAAAAGGAAGGCTCTTGTCTGCAAATTACTTTAAGATGTGAGAGGTCTGCTCAGAAAATTCAACATGATTAAAAATAGAAAAAGCATAGAGCAGGCCTTTGTGTGAGTGATTATGTGTGTGTGTGTGTGTGTGTGGTTGTATTCAGGTTAAATGGGCAGAAATCTATTTCAGAATTTATCACTAAGACAATCATGGATTTGCAGTGTGTACTTAAATTTCTAAAGCCTGCGTTTCATCGGGTCCGAGCCAAGACTTAGCACTCATGCGGGCTCTGTAATCCAGGGATCTTATCTAAGGGGAAAATCTCTGAGGTTGAAAGTGTGTCAGATATCCACCTTATGTCTCGAATGAATTCAGAGACACGGTAATTGAATTTTTAATCAGTTCGTTTTGCCGTGCTGTCTTGTTGCATTTACCCCACCGAGCAGCGTAGGGCACTTTCCTAAACAATGACGGGGGAGAGGAGAGCGCTCAGACATAACATGCTAGACCATGTTAATTTCTCAGCTACGTTTTCATGAAGGGTACGTACAGTAAGTGGTGCAGACGTAGGGTTAAACTTTAATGTCCTTTTCACCTTTTCAGCATGAAGTCTATGCAAAAAAACGAATAAACAGAAATATGACTCCCAGATCTTTTAATCTAGCATATCGTTTTCTAGTTAGTGATTCTTCCATCCTCGCAAGCCGGCACCCTTAGCCGTCTACGCTCACATTTACAATACTGTAACTTTCTTAGACTGTATACTGTAGTTAACAACCTAAAAAGCAGAATGCACGTAGACCTGATTAAGAGCGTGTCAGTGACCCTAGATCATAGCTGGCCTTTAAACGCCAGAGCTCACTTTACCACTAATAAGCGAGTTGACTGGGTGTGCCGCTTTACTGCCTTTTCCGAAACCCGCCGTAGAACAGATATTTCATGTGAACACGTAACTGTGATACGTTAAATCCACAGAACGGGATGAAAGGGAAAAAAAAATTTTGCTGACAAAATTTTCGACTTTGGTCCGAACTAACTAATGAATGTACTCTTTATTTCGCAACCCATTCAGTGAAGTGGGACTGGTCATTACCGAGCTCTGCTCACACTCTGCTTAACCTCTCTACAGGGCCTCCCAGGCTGATAAAATGTTTATATGCACATCAAGTGCTTTATGGACTCCACTTGCTTTTCAGCTGCATAGAATCGGTGGCTTTTGTTCGCCAGAACACAGTTGCACTTCTTGGCCTTCCTCTTACCATGTGACCTCCAACCGTCTATTTACTGTTATTTTGTAATTCTCTACACACTTTATAAACCCCTGCTGAGAAACAAATTGGAAGCACTACAGTTACCCCATGGCTGCTGACACTTTCATGTTTGCCTCCTTTAACACGAGACCCTGCGCGTCATCACTGTACTTCATAGACACAGTGAGCCTGATCGTTTCAACGTAAGATGACGGAACTCATCAAAGAGAACCGAAGGAATGCTTTTTATTCTCACATCGATGCAAAGCCAACATTGATCATTCGGTAATGAAAGCATCATCATCCTAGGGTCTGTCTTTCTCTGCTAGGTTCAGCACCGTCTAATGATGCACACATTGACATCCCACTGCAGCCCCTCCTCTCTGACCATCTGTGTGAAATATTCCAGAGGATGACAATAGAGCTTGTTTCGTTAGATGTGCCTCCCAGCCTGGAAGAATAAAGGATTAATGAGATAGATTTATCTTTCATCGTACAGCGTTGGCCATTATTGTTCTCGCATGTCTTCTATGTGTTGCACAGAGCCTGGGGAGCTGCTGGCTGGATGCAGAACCACATATCACCACGCTCTACTGTACCTGGTCATCCATTGCTCTAGATTTGCAGCTGTTTCGGTTACATTAAGGAAACACAGTGCTTGGAATTTGTTGGAACATTTCGGAATCTCTGCTTTTTGAAATATGAAAATGACTCCTCATGTAATAGAAAACCAAGAAATACAGTTTCTTTATATGATATACTGTACTGTAGTTAGTTTGCTTCTGAAGTTAGTTTGTTAGTGGATACGTACATACAGTACATTTGCAATGAACAATGCAATGAACCAGATCAAAAGCACTGATCTAATCTGATCTGATCTAATACTTGATCATGGTTGGTAGGGGTATACAATCTGTATCCGTTTAGTGCTCCAAAACCCCAATTTAAATCAAAAGTGGATCTGGCCCGATGGTTTATTAAGTATGGCTCTGGCTCTGTTTTACAATTCTACATCACTCAGCTGCATAACTGGAACTGTAAACATGTGCGGTAGAATTCTTGTTTATTATTCTTCATAAATTCTAATGAATTTATTAGATTTTATCCCCCCCCCAATAAACAAACTAGTAGTCTACTGTAATTTAAACCATAAAGTTTCAGAACCAGGCAGCTACAAGACTGCTATCTTAATAAATGTGCTCTTTGTTTTTCCAATAAGTTTCAAACCTCCTGCTTGCACAACTATACCATTGGGGACCTTTAATCTCAACCTTCCTGGCAAGCCCACCCCCCCATTATTTGTATTGTTTTTGAACATTTTCACTTTTCATTTCACATCAGGGATGGAATTTGTATTATTACATTTCAAATGGCTGGAAGTATTAATTATTTAGAGAACAGTTTGTGTATGGAATGTTGTGATGATCAGTACGACACAAATCAGCCTTTGTGTACTTTCTTTGCCTATACTTGGTAATGGAGAACTTGCTTAAAATTCTCTTCTTATGACTGCAGCCAAGGCAGAACAAAGCTGATAACGTACAAGAAACACAAATTAGAAACCGAAGAGAGATTGAAACATTGGTTATAAAAATGCTGGAGGCGAGCTCATTTATAAATTCCCCTCCTATATACCCCTAAATACAACTTTACATATGCATGTGATACTTTACGCCAGGAAGAGGACAACCAATTAAGTGTAGGCGTCTTCGACAACGGCGGGTTACGTTGCCCAGGGACCAGACAATTTCTTCGTTCTGACTAATGATTAAAAATGTCAAGAGTCAATTATGACTAGTATGTGTTTTCTTATTTGGCTTCCTTAAATGGCTTCCCTCTCTGTGGAATGTTATTTAGCCTCATAGCCCGGAGCCTCGTGTAAATTAGCAATGGACTTCACAGGAAAGTAGCTTTGAGAGTAAAATAGCTGACGCCAAGATATATATATATATATATATATATATAATCCCTCTGTCTGCGATGGGCCATGATCGGCCAGGTACGGTGCTTGCACGTCAACCGTAGAAGTTCACACACCTGGCTAAATAAGCTAGATAAAATAAAGACTGACCTGCAGCCTAATGAGTGAAAGTCCCAGCTTTCAGCATGGCAGAGATCAAGTTACTGCCAGAGCATGAGGGGGCCCGAGCGGCCACTGATGACTCTTAATGGCATATTTTGTGAGAGTGTTGTAATAGTTCTGGCTCAGGACTGAATTGGCCACATCAAACCCCACACTCTCTGACCTCCCAGCAGGATACCCAGGCATCAGGGAAATTTACAGCAGCCATGATTAGCTCATATTTAAATGGTGCTTAAAAGCTGACTTCCTGAGAATTTCACAGCTTAATTTAGCCAGAAGTGTTTAGGTATATAAAAGACTCATCTCCATAAGTATGTTAGCAGTGAGCCTGTAAAAATAACCTCAACTGAGGAATGGTTTTTCTTGGCAGGATGAAGGCAGCAAGGACGAGCAGACTTCGGCGGAATGGACCGATTGTTCACCAACTAGTCATTGTGCAACTCTAACTATCCTGTCACAACATTCCAGCTGGATTGTGAATTCTGTCCACAGGGGCCCGATCAGTTCCAGCAGAAAGCCCTTATTTAGATGGAATCTTCAGGCTCAGGATATGATGCTGATCCACTTGCGTGCAAGAGATTTCCAGGTTTCCTGTTGCACTTTTTCTCATCTGGAAAGGTGAAGAGAGAAAAAAAAAAAGCGTGAGGATGGCATAATGCAGGCCCTGGATGGGAACTACATCCTGTCTGGTGTCACACCCACGGTGCTGCTGTCCTGACTAGCAGAACTGATGTAACTCAACTTGTTGTGCCTGTGATCTGGCAGACACCTCCCTTGTTCGGTAGAACACCCATCAGCAACTTAATTAGCTGTGAAGGCTCTTCACTTGAAACCTGAAATCATTCATTCAGCGCTTTGTCAAGGGGCGACAGGCTTGGGCGTGCTGATGAGGACTTCTAGATTGTTTCCCGAACAGCAGAAAGGAGATGGACGAACAGTGTGGGGTGGAGGCATGGTCCCATCTCTTCCCATGCTATTTTCACACATCGAAGAAGAAAAAAAAAAAAAAGTCATACAAGATTGTAATTTCTTAGGCATGCTCAGTACGTTTCTGCTTCCTGGATTCCTATTTATGGCAATGTTTCTTTCTTTGGAGATGGGAGTTATTGCAACGTGCTGAAAGACACATCTCAAAGCTCTCTCAAAGTTACTCAGCCTCTTGGTCAACCATCACAACTCCTACCAGCATTCGCCAGCATTATTATTTCCTCTTGTCTGTCAGGTAGCCCAGGCTGGAGAGGGAATTCCCCTCATACCTCTATGGAAAGAGCGTGGCGTTGGTGTGTAGTGGCAGGCGTCAGATGACACCAGCTGAGATTCATACAGACCCGCAGGGCTTGTATTATTTTTGCATGCACAGGTCATCAATAATGGCTCAATGTGTGTTTGCATAGGGACAGCCATGACTTTTGCATGTTTTTGCCCATTTGTCAAAGACTCACTTGGGATAAGCCTCTCTTTCAGTGCGGAGGCAGCAGAGGCCCCTGTTCATTACTCCTCTCAACAGGTTGGACATCTTGGAGCGCGGCTTTCATTTCCTTCTCACCACGGTTGTATTCGGTGGTAATGAGACCCCCGAGAATGTCATGTTTATGGAATCTAAGCAATAAAAGTATTTATTATTATTATTATTATTATTATTATTATTATTGTTGAGAACACAACTGTTCAAATTATTTATTATAAAACCATTCAAATTTCCATCCGTTTTACCCACAAAGGAGCATGGGACTTTATTGCTTTTTTTCCCCCCCAGAAGCATGTGACTGCATATTGTGTCAATAAGTCAGTCAAAAAGCACATTCTGAGCCCTCTCGTAAACTTTTACAGCATTATTCACACTCTTCATCATGATTCTTTGTTTAACATTTATGTTTATTGATAAACGAAGATGCACTTAAATAATTCAGAGCAAACATTAGCTGTGAGCCGAGATATTAATAATTGATGGTCTGTGCAAAGGGCTGTGGCACTCGGGGAATAGATAATATTAGCTTAATGCAGGGCTGCAGGAGCAGAAGACGTGTAATGGATCTGCCGGCTTTAACTGATGATGGTTATTGTGGCCTCAAAGTTGCTACAAAAGAAGGGAAAAAAAGGCAGCGGGCTGAGAGCTTTGGGGGGGCGCTGCAGATTCGGCTCATAGGAGCTGACAGTGCAAATTGTGGTTTTAATAGCAGGGGTTTACACATTCTGTAGAGGGCCCTTAATGGGCCCTGCCATGCTTAGTGCAAGGGGAGAAAAATCAGACAGAGCCATTACAATGAAACCAGAGAGCACTTTGTTTCTTGTCCTCCCTGTGTCCATCTTTTCAGTTGGATTTTTGTAGTCTCTGTACTCTTTAACATTTAACATTCAATACCTGTGACCTGTTCACTGCATTCTTAAGTGCTAGCCCTTTATTAGATACATAGATCATCTTGACTGAAAACACTACGAGTCCTGACTAAAGGATTTGAAGAGGCTGAAGGTAATATGTACTTATTAAAATGAAATTATGACGCTTAGGAAAACATGAGTCTGTTGTTGTTGTTGTTTAACCCCGAAACCACATAAATGAAGCTTATGCGAATATTTTTTCACCCACCTGCACGTCAATGCACCTTTAATCAGCTTGCCAGATAAAACAATGTGTGTGTGTGTGTGTGTGTGTATGTCTGTGTTGTGATGTCTGACTGATCTCCACTGGAAGGAGATGCACAGATAGTGGGCATCAAAGGCACAGCAGAGCATTAGCATCTAAACAAAAGAGCTATTCTTCCCTGTAGCATCTTATCCTCACAAGTGGTCATTCGCACCAGCCTGATTTATTTCTTTACCCGTCGCTTTTATGCTGAGCAGAGCGTTTCAGCATGTCCAAATACTCATCGTTTCAGCACTAAGGGATAGGATTAGCTGCTTCCCCTCTTTCTGCCTGTCTATTTCCTTTTGGAATATCACAGAGACATGACAGCTGTCATCACCCCTCACAGCCCCTCTGATCTATGTTTCAAGGTCTGTAGGTTCTTCCAGATTTTCCTCTAGAATACACCGTATAATTGCAGGCCGGGCATGGACCAGCCCGACATGACCTGCTATTTCAGAAGCATTATTGGGATAATGTGCTAGTGTAAACAAAAATAACATAAAATCTGATTTTAAATACATTACTAAATATGTATGTACAATGAATAACTGTGATGATTTCTTGTTATTTAATTAATTATTGCAGCTTGTTGCCGTATAAGCCTATTCAACAATCTGATTCATAAATGAAGCAATAAATTAAAATAAATAACAAATAAATATGCATTCATATGCATCACGTTGGACCATTTTAAACCAGAGTTTCATTTTTTAAAATAAATATTAATACTTTTCATTAAGTATTATAAATACTAATCACTTTTCGGGTATCTAAATTCCACTTTCGATTTCTTTTGTTCAGTAATGCCCCATTGAAAATTATGAACTAAAGTTAATAAAACCATATATTTTTCATTGTCAACAAGAAATATTTATTAATGTACTTAATTATATTACATATATATTACATGAATATAACTTAATTAACTAATTTATGCTATTACTGCAATCTATCTATCTATCTATCTATCTATCTATCTATCTATCAACTGTCATGTGTAAAAGTAAGTGCCCCCTCTTTTAATAATATTTTTGTGTATGTAAAAAGATAAAAATCATCTGATCGCAGCGATTCTCAATATTAGGCAAATACAACCTCAGACAAACAAAAACATATTGCTTTTTTTATTTTTTTTTACTGTGCCATTATTTATCTAACAAAAATGAAGCCAAAAAGAAAAAAAAATATCATGTGGGCAATACTTAGTACCCTTATTGTTGAATAGATCCCGCTTTATCAGCAATAACTCGAACTAATCGTTTTCTGTATAACTTTATCAGTGTCTCAAATCATTTTGGTCCATTCTTCTTTACAACATTGCTTTAGTTCATTGAGTTTTTTGGGGAATTTGCTTACGCACAGCTTTGTTAAGGTCACGCTACAGCATTTTAATTGGGTTGAGGTCTGGGCTTTGACGAGGCCATTCCAAAATCTTCATACTGTACTTTTTATTTTTCAGCCATGCTGATGTAAATTTACTGGTGTGCTTTGCATCATTGTCGGACAGATGCCCCCACACATTTGCCTCTAGAATGCTCTGGTATACAGATGTGTTCATGATTCATGCTTTCCACTTGTGAATATTCTTTCTCACTGTAGAACGCTGAACTTCTAATTGTTTGGAAATGGTTTTTATACTGTAACACTTGCCAGATTGATGTGCAGCAACAATTGCTTCTCAAAGACCTTTGCTTATGTGTTTCCCTTCTGTGTTGGATTTGTGTTAACACACACCTGAATGCTTCCGACCAGAAAACTGCCAAAACTTCTGCTAGTATAGAGGTCTGCACACCTGTATGTGGAGTGTCTGGCGAGCTCTGACCATCACTGTATGTCAGAAGTGGTCCTGAGAAGTGGTCAGGTACATCTACACTATATCAGCATATAGTGCTGCATTAAATCACTGTTATTTGTTATTAACTGTTTTTTCCCTCTTCTATTTTATTAAATCCTTGCAAAAACTCTGCATTATCATAATTTTACAGGTAAAAAGTACTGAAGTGCTAGAATATTATTTATTCTTTCACCAAATACAGAGCAACTGTATATCGTGTTCACAGGTTGAACCCTTAAGATCAATGTTGTTGTCCAATTATAGAACAGAGCTGTTCTTCATGGAGTGAAGGGCACATCATTGTGTCTACACAACACGCTTGCATTGCACCATCCATGTGTGGACTTTCTGTAGCTTACACAAAATAAAGACTTTGAATAAAGTCTCTGAGTACAGTAAAAGGAAAATTTCAAGGTTTTGTTGCAAATAGAAGGCTAAACTCTCACGAAAGACTCTGTGTATCAGGTCATTGGCTGAATTTCTCACTTTGATCTGTGAAAAGAAGCAATTTCCTTTTCTAACTAAATATCTTCAATAGTGCATCGAATAGTGGATGGGAATGAAACAAGACTACCTTTGTCTGATTTCTGTAAATAATACATAAAAGTAAGTTGCGATACACGCTCTCATAAGTCACTGAGCTCTAGAAAGACAGGTTCATCGCTCTCTCTCTCTCTCTCTCTCTCTCTCTCTTTAATAATTTGAAAACCAGCATCACGCTGCCCTTGCTGTGATTGACTGACGTTGGTGCAGGTCTGACCCTGAGATGCTGTCAGTCCTGCCTGTTGTAAGCGATCCTCCCTTATCTCCTCAATCACAGCAGGTGCAGCAAACAGCACAGCAGAGGCAGCGTGCTGCAGGCCTCCTTTCAGCAGCATGCTAAAACAGATCAATAATCACCTATTGTGGGCCACTCCAAACTGACTTTTTCATCTCATGTAAGGGGAAGGAGCACAACCATTCAGGACCCTCTATGAGAAGAAAGACAGGAATAAAGTGCAAGACGGCTTCTTTACTTGACATAATGCAGGTGAAGTAATCAAGCTAAAAGTTTTAATGACTGCTTTTAAATTGGACTCAAATACAAGGGCAAATAATTCTGACAAGCCAAGACCTACTGTTTAGCTGATGATGGAGTTTTGTGGAACGAATGCGGCAAGAAAACTGATTTACTAGGACAGGTTATACGACTGTTGTGGATGATTTGCAAATAAAAGGTACATAAATTATGAGCAAAGTACAAGGAGGGAACAATATGTATATGACGATGTTGCATGCAAACTTCAGTCTTGAATGATTAAATAACTTTGTGGAAAGGATAATTACTGTATAGCAGAGATAAATACTTATCTGCGCATATCCCAGCTAGTCAGGGGCGCAGAGTCGGCATGACACGGCATTACTGGAGGGGATAGGGCTTTGTTCAAGGGTGGCACCTTGGCAGTTCTGAGCCTGGATTCACTCCAACCTTGTGATCAGTAGCAAAGGGCCTTAAACATTGAGCCACTATTGCTGGGATAATAAGATGTGTTTAAAAAAATGCTAAACAGACAACTTTACCATTGTAATATCCAATAAGTTTTGATCTAATTAACTTTGTTATTATTGGTTAACTTTGTTAACTTTGGTTATGACTAACCATGCTTAATCAGTGTTCTAACCTTATTGGCCAAGGGGTGTTAATTTTCTATAACAGAAATTATTGCCTTGACATTGCCACCTGAAATTCAAATAATATTCGAATATTTAAATATTATACTCACTCGTTCATCGTCTATACTGTCCATACCCAACCAATCGCAGAGCACACACAAACACTCATTCACACACTATAGACAGTTTGGGAATGCCACTAAGCCTAACCTGCAAGTCTTTAGACCGTGGGAGGAAACCGGAGTACCCCGCGGAAACCCGCCAAGCACGGAGAGAACATGCGAACTCCATGCACACAGACCCGAGGCGAGAATCGAACCCTGAGGTGCAAGGCCACGGTGCTAACCTCTAAGCCACTGTGCAGCCTAAATATTATACTATTACTGGAAGGAGCTGTCCTGCAGACATTTCATAACGTTAAATATTTTTTTTTATATTTTAATAAAACAAAATAAAATTTAAAATGTGTAATTTCAATAATATACAAAGAATTCTCAGTGTTGGAAAATTGCGGCATGACAATTCACTTCAGATCGCATCGCACTTCCCTGTTATTTATTGGTTGCATGGACCAACACATTACTGTATGTCATGCTTTATTCCTTGGAATATTCACTGGTGCACACAATACCAATTGCAGTTATTTCCAGGCTTAGAAATGAACACAACAGGTGCAAATTTAATACATTTAAATGAACCCTGACAGTAACTTGCACATTCATTAAATCAAACATGCAAAATAGAAAACACATGCTAGTATTTTTCTCATGTGACCCTTTTTTAGACCCTAATATCATATTCGCATGAACGTTTTTTTTTTTTCCAATAGGTTTTTGTACGTCAAATACTACACTCAGCGGCATTTTCAGGGGGAAAAAAAAAGTTATCCAACACAACAATAACATTGAACCCAGTGCCAGGGTTGTGCTCCTGCATGTGAGTGTTGTGTAGCGCTACAGATCTGTCGTATTGAAGTCTCTTTGTTCATGGCCACAGCGTTGGATACGTACAATGCTTAATGCAGCAGGGTGTATATAGCCTGTGCATATGTACAGTGACCGGGCTAATTTACACAGCGCCCCAGGCGAGTGCTCTCTTTCAATAATTTACGGGGCTGCTCTCATTTGAACCTTTTCCCCTCTTAAGAATCGGCTTTGTCTTGCCTGTGCTCGACATCAGCGCCGGGCTTACAGAATAGCTAGAGGCCTTGGTGGGGAGAGATAACAGGGAAAAAAAAAGAAGCATTATTAGGCCAGAGGAATATCAGAACATGCACCAGAGGAAACCACGGGGTCATTAGGGCTAAAAAGAGAAGCCACTCCCCTCTGCTCTCTGATGTGCCTCTATGATGAGAACCATACAGCACTGTCCCTGTCCTTCACCTCACACCCTGCCTCATTATTAAACCACTCAGTGAATGTATTAACACCCGAGACAACACAGTTGGAACAGCACACGAGCATTCAGATATCATCCGTGTCAAAATCATCATGGGTTCAGTTGTTTTAATAAAAGGAAAAATCTCTTTATACTGTAGATCAACAATTCGTGTCATTCAGATTTTATTTTTTGTTGAAATGCTTAAATGTTATCATCATCGTCCCCTTAAGGCATGAATATACATACAGTATATATTGCTTTACAGGGTGCTGCCTGACAGTAATACGGCTGTTGTACAACTTTGACATATTGAAATATTTCAGAAAATCTGAAACTGTTTCATCCTTGTTTACTATTAAACTGTTTTTTTTTATTATTTTTTTTACTTTGGACATGAGGAGGACAAAACACTGCCACATCTCAGCACGAGACGCGGACCCTGATCTGCTTCATCTTCTCTCAAAGCTTTGCTCGGAGAGTCGCTTTGCAAAACCACGACAGTAAATCTGCCTTTTTATTCAATGTCCAGGGAGACCGATTTTGAAATTTCGTCATGAACAGGACTCAATTTCTGAACTTTTGTTCAAAGCAGATACAAGCAAACATACAAGCAGGAAATAACACTGATGAATCCAAATAAAAAAATCCAGTGATTTCATTTTTCACTGATATTATTTATAAAATTTCAATTTATAATAGCATGCTTAAGTCCTGCTTCCTCATAATGCTTTTTACATACTATTAATTAGGACTGCAAGATTTGATAAAAAATAAATAAATAAATAAATAAATCATGGCCACAGTGACCTTCGCTAAGTAATATGCGGCAGCAGCTGTGATTTTCTTGTCTCTTTGACGTTTTCTCATACGTCTTTATTCCTGCACCCGCTTCATGTTAATTATTTATGTTAATTTTAAAAAGGCACCAAATTAGCCACCAAAACCACTAGTTTAAACACAACAGTTCAAAACAACACCCTGATTAATGAGGCTTTTGATTGGACAATTTTAGCACAAAACTCTGGGTCCATAGGTGATGTACAGTATACTTCAGGCAAAATCCCCTGACTCTGTAATAAATGCCAATCTAATCTGAGATTAGATAATTGCACAGATTCATATTTCTATGCAACTAATTGTGCAGCACTACTATTAGTTACTGTATTACTATTAATACAAATACATTGTAAAATCTGGAGTTTTAATTCCACATTCCACACTAAAACTGGCCAAAATACAGACATAATGAAATCTCCAGATCACATGCACAGAATTTTGCTTTTGATATTTTACCCAGTAAAAAAGTCAAAAAGTCAGAATAAAGAATAAAAAATCCAACTGCATGAACACTACTGAAATTATTGATGAGTGTAGTACTGAAACCACCTTCTAATGATTTCTACAATATGTTTGGTGTGAGTAAAGCAGACAGAGTAAGTGACTTCACATTCCACCAACATATCGTATCGTCAATGCTCAATACATAAGCCAATTAACTAAATGCAAGGTATGAATAAAATGTATGAATCACATGTACAACCCAAGCAATAAACTTTAACTTTAGGTGTGTATATTTTGACACGTATAATTATATGTGGTAATTATTATTTAATCATTTACTAGACTGTAATTACTTTATAATCATGTGTTACATAAGGGAATGTCAGTCTAGTTCTTACATGCAAATAAAGACAATCATACAAATAATCATACAAAACAAGAACACACAGTACACAACATCACTGTTTATGCTGTTACTCATCATAGCATTGCTATTGTAAAGTAATTATACACTTATTAAGAAAATATTTTCTATTAATATTATGAACCACCTTGGCTACTGCTCTTTTAATTAGGGCTGCATGATTTGAAAAAATCACATTGCGATTATTTTGACATATCTGGCATTTGCAGTTTAAACTGTGATGTTTAGTACAGTATGTACAGTAACTACTAAATGCACTATTTTCTATTCAAGTGTATTTATCTACGTAGGATAACACCAAGGTATAGCACAAATGATCTCATTAATATAAAATTATATATTTTATTATATACACTACCATTCAAAAGTTTTAGAACACTTGCAAATTTCTGTGTTTTTGTTTAGTGATTTATTTTCTACATTCTACAACAATACTGGGGATTTCAAAACTATAAAATAACACATATGG
>JAQQZT010000005.1:10956080-10993707 GCA_030068275.1 Clarias platycephalus | reverse complement strand
GAGGGCGAGACCAAAACCTACCTCTGCCGCAGACGAGAAGTTCATTTAGAGTTATCAGCCTGAAAAATGACCAATTACTGTAACAGCACCTCAGATTAGAGGCGTTATGAAGTCTTTACAGAGCAGAAGTAGCAGAAACATCTCAATATCAACTGCTCAAAGGAGATTAATGCATTTTTTGGACGCCTTCAGCATTCCTTTACAATGTAGAAAGAAATAAAAATCAGGAACGGTCATGGAGTTAGAAAGTGTTCTAAAACTTTTGAACGGTAGTGTATATTAAACTCTATCAATAATTCCCTTAATTTCCTATTATGTATTGTGATTTTAGATGACTAGCTTAATTTCAATTCATACAGTATATATTTTTCCTTAACCTCATTCTATGCACTGTATTTTATTGTCTTGTTTTGAGAGATATATTAGTTAAATATTACTCTATTAAATTTACAACACTTATCCATTCCTTTGTTCCATTTGTTCTTCATTTTGTTTTATTGAAAATGTTTATTAGAAGACCTTTACCATAGCTACACTAATTAGTTCTCTCTCTACGTATTATTAAAGAGTCATTAAAAACCTGCATAAACATATTCAGCTTGAAAAATCTTCAGGAATTTATTTTCACTTTATACTTTATACCATTATATACAGTATTTCCAAATATAAAATTATAAATTCAGTTGCCTTTAAAATGCTGATTAATAATGTATTACACAATGGTTTGACAGCAGCATTATTTCCTGAAGGTTAAACACCTCTGTGTTAAACAACTCTTTTTTAACTTCTAAAAAATGATGTTTGCTGAAAAGAGCAGAAAAGAGAAAAAACTGTATTAATTAAAAGAGTTGGTCACATCTGCATTTTAATTTCTGATAACTGATTCTAGCAGATGTTTACTTATGTTAGCAAAACTTACATGAAGAAATGCTTGACTGAAAAATAATCTATTAAACATTTGTGTTTGGCTTTAAATGCAGTGCGTGACAAATCATTCCCATCCCCAACCCACCATTACAAAATAAACAAATGCGATCTAAATCCAGCCTTACGTCGTGTATGAGATCACATAAATGGAAAGGAAATGGAAACTCTGTGCATTAGGCAAGTAAGCCTCCTTTACAGTGTCATAAGGCAAACAGAGCAGTGATGTGGAATAATCTTTCATTGGTTTTTGTGGCTGTCAGCACTAAAACATGATGCTCCATTCCATTTCCCTTCAAATGCCTGTGGACTTCTTAATGTGTTAACCAAAGACCCTGCAGGATTGATGATAATGGATAAGGCAAAACAAGCTAAATCCAACTCACATAAATTGATTGGATCTCAGATATGAGGCAAAGGGATATAATATTAACAGCTGAGACATCAATAACGCCTGGACCACTCAAAAAGCTTTAGAAAATAACAAGTCAGCCTGAAAGACAATCTGAGGTAGTTGGAGGAGAATTAGCCTCCAAATTACAGCAGATAAAAATATTGATTACAGATTTCCTATTAAAAAATGAAAAAAAAAAAAAAAAAAAGTTGTGAACTATTATTTCATAAACATCTACAATGTCATACTTATGATTAAACTATTATTTATATCATCAACAAAGCAATCAAGAGTGAAATTGGCACTAATCCATTCTATCTCTAAAACATTCCCCGCATCAGACTTGGCTCATAAATTAAGTACTGAATTAAGTGGTCAGATTACATTAAAAGCTTTTCTTTCCCTTTTTTTTTTTTGCATCTGCAGTCCCCTGCTATAAATTAAAACCACGTGGAAAGGACTGGAGAGTGCATTTCATTTTGCGTTGATTCATGAGCAGCAATACAACCTCTCTCCTCTCCTGCCTCAGCGTGCGGAGAGCAGTCAAAGAAAGAGCCGAGATTAAAACCGAGCGAGAGCTAGATTGAAAACGGGATGGAGGCATCAGATAATGTAGTAGAGATATAATGAAAGTGTAAACAAAAACCTGGCGCAAGAGAAATGGCTGCTCATAAAAAAAAAAGCCCTCCGCCTTTTCCCCTCACAAAAGAGATTTCACAAGGCGGCTGCCACCAAAGTTATTAACTGTTGACCAAATTATGTTCTGTTCAAAAGTTGAATTGATTTGATTTTTTTCCTCCTTCCTCTGCCTTTCATAGACTGAAAAAAAGCTTGATAGGAGGATGAGAAGGGCTTTATTCATATTATCTGTCACAATGTTCCTCTGGGGTGAAATGACAAAGGAATGACAGTGAGGCTCAGCTAAGAAAACGCTGTAAAAATCCAGGCCTCATGCTACGATACAGACCCGAGTGATAATGTGCATTATTTATACACTGTAAGCCTGTTACGAATTCAAAATGGCTCCTTCAACATCTGTATTATTCCAGATCAAATAATAAACACTGCAGTATCCCATTAAAAGCATGAAGCTGAAATGAAGGTATGTGATTAGCACTTTGCTCTGGCACCAGACAGCATAAATAAGAAATGAGAAATCAATACAAGTCATTTTGCGACCATGCAAGGTGAAATATTAAGAGGTTCTGAAACTGACCTGAGGATTTTATCTGATGTACAGTGGTTCTGGGTGCTGGTAATACATACCTTTGGTGAAGCCACAAAAGGGGACATATTACACACTCCAAACAAGATAAGAAAAGCAGTCGCAAATGAATGACCTTTGTCCTTTTATATAAAAACATGTACAGTAGATACAAATTTTATTCCATGATTCCAGATAATGAGCAGTAATTTACAATAATCTCATAAATGTACATTACAAAGATCAACAACAGAAATCGCACAATGTTCAAAGAAGGTGAAGGAAATAACATTTAAACATGAATGGGTTTCCGGAGAAATGGGATTTCGTTCATTCTGGCAAACTTTGAATTTGAAAATCACTACAAACGATTCTTTTAGATCCTATGTATGCATATTTTTGGCGAAATGTGACCATGAATGACCACACTACATAGAAAAATGTGATATATCCATAAAGAGACGATCACAACACTTCTTTCTGTCATGTGATCAGTCAAGCACAAGAACTGACTGGGCAAAATAGTGGCGGCCGTGAATCAACAGCGTTTGTTCAGAGAAGGTTTTAAGAATGGCGGAGCCAAGAAAAAGGACATTTACAGTCTCTGGACTGCCATTGCAGTTTCATGGTCCCAGCAATCTTGGACTCTTATAACCATGTGCTGTCATCAACAACTGAAGGAGAAACTAAAACTGTTACAGGAGAACACTGATAATCTGATGCAAATAGTTTTCAATGTTTCTTATGATCCTTAATTAAAAAGGTGTGTGAGCACCAACGCTCAACAGTTTTTGCAGCCAATATGACTTAATACAAAAAAAAATCTTGCTTAAATAAAAAGAACAGACAATTTTTTTTCTTAAAACTTTATCATATTTTTGCAGCCAATTTGATTTCGGGGCATTGCAATTTTCAATTAAATTCAAAAGCAATATCACACTCGGACAGCGCCCTGTGGCTTCATTACAGCCACGATGATGTTCGGCACAACAGCATGACTTCGAGTGTGATATTGCTTTTATACAACAGGTCTACAAATACCATTTATTCTAAACAGATTATGATTTGTTTGTTTCATTAAATAGTTGTTTTACATACTGTATTCTCCTAACGTAAAACCGGAACTAACTAACCGGGACTGGTGGAGCTGGTGACCAGAAGTTAGTGATGCACAGTTAGTGCATTTAACTATAATAAAAGGGTTTATTATAACCTTTTTTTAAACCGAGGATTACAAATATTTTTCATAGATCTTAAATTATCCCATGGAGGTAGTCCTTCGCTTATTTCTCTTTAGAGTATGTTTCTTATTACTAGAATTACTGATGGTAATTCTAGTCAGTAACCGAGTGAAGCAGGTTAAGGGTATATTTATTGATAGAAACTTCTAACCACTTATGTACTGTAAGTAGCTCCGGATAAGAGTGTAGCCAAAGCTGTAAGTGTAGATGTTAGTCACCTAACTTCCGGATTCCAGGGTTGAATTCCATATAATGTAATAGGGAAAGCTAGTGCGCTATGTTGAGAATGCAATCCCATGTTCCACACACCAAGTGGAGTCCTTGATCAGGGGTTAGAGAGGAATTTGGGATTCATTCTTGTGTAGCTCTTGCATGAACACAAAACAACATAAACGTTCAGAGACAATTCAGAACGATTTAAAACCAATTACTAGGTGTTGATTAGGATGGTATAAAGTTATCAGATGTGTTTTCCTGCTGAACGTGTTTCCATAACTGGTTTTGAATGTGTGACAGCTGCTCTCCCCTCTTTTCAGTACTGCAGACCATACCAACCTACTGTACAGTCACCCATGCTGGCGACTGAGTGTAGCGTTAGTATAATTAACAACTGTTAGAACACCTACAGTATGACATGGAGTAATACATATACTGTAGTTAAACATCCCAGTGCTGTTATGCTGTATATCAGCAGTGGCTCTTGTCCAATAACGGTTAGAACTGATTGTCATATAATATACATTAAATAAATAAATAAATAAATAAATAAATAAGTCTCACTGACATTAAAGACCCTGTATAAAGAAAACAACAACTAAATAAATGTCTCCCTTGATAAAATGTTGCAACGTAAACAAATTAAAATATCAGCTAATTTGCATCGTCTGTCCCTGTGTAATGATGATGCATTTAAATGAGCAAATTAATATAAACCTGCAACTTACCTTGCAGCCAGCTGTTGCAAAATAAAAAAATTAAAAAATCATGTCACTAATCAGGATCAAGAATAAGTCAGTGCTGCGGTGTAACCTAAAGTAATCTATTTCTGTGAGCATGAGACTGTGCTTTGCACCTTTTAGATGTTTTTTAGAAGGGTTTCAAAACCTATACAAAAGCAGACATGCTTCAATAATAATGAACAACAACTTTTTATTGACATCACTATGAGCACATGGTGGACTGATTTTTCCAATGATGTTGTTAAGCCATAAATTTCTCTGTCGGCAGCTTAAAGATTTTACCTTGGATTTTTTTTTTTTTTTTGCTATGACCTGCACACACATACAGTACAATGCTCGTTCTCTCAGTTTACTAAAGCAGATTTCTTCACATTTTTTCCTTGTGCATTGATTCTTCAGAATAGGATGGACAAGGATTTCACAAACAATTTATTGTAAATTACAGGAAAATTGGTTACATAGCTTACAGGAGGGAAAAAAAAAAGGTCTGGGTTAAGATCATCTTGGTATTTATTCATAGAGGCTCTCATGACTGTTCCACAGGGTTCTCCCATTTCAAAATAACCCATGACTCCCCTTGCAAGCCTGCCAGCCCCCTTTCATTTGCCGTTTCAAATGTATTAATGGTCCAGAACCTTCCTGTATGAGCTTGGACCTCTCCCTAATGAAAACACTCTGTGGCTGAGTCCCAGTGCGGTAATCAGTCTGGGCCTCTAGAGCAAGAGTGCTGCAACAGCAGTGCACAAAGAGCCCTGCCATGACCCCTGGCTCAGGCCCTCTCACCCCAAGAGCTGCCATGCCTCTCAGCACTGCTTCTTCTCCAATACTATGCAATGCTGTGTTCAACAACTAACTTACAAAACTTTTACTTGTGTCGATTTTTGTTTCTGCATTACAATTTGATAAGGCAAACATTAAGCTCTTGAGCATCATCTGAAATCACTTCAAAGATCCCATGACATTTAAAGGATCTTTGTCTGACAGCATGCAGGAGTATTTGTGACTCAGAGCATTTTTCTAAATATCCAAGCAGTCAAGAAGCCTGGACCAATCATTTATGATGGAGTGTGGCACCATGTTTTTTGTGGATTTTTTTTTTCTTTTTTTTTTTCTGAGAATTGTATAGCCCTGTGTTTGGGCACACAGCCCTTCCACTGCCTGGCGTCCTAGTCCAGAGCTTCCAGGTGAGAGTGACCAGATGTGCCGACCCTGGAAGCGGTGCAGCTGCATGCAACTCTATGCCCTGGCTTGCTTCATGCTTTTAACTTGTCCATCTTTCCTGACAGAACCGCTGAGTTGCTGCTTTCATTGCCAAGAGATAATATCTTTTACAGTTTTGCCAAACTGTCAGTGGACCGCAGGAGAAAAACACCTGCCAGTAATCAAGCCCATCACTGATAATTATTAGTAGATAGAAAAGGACTTGTGGCGGAGGGTGAGGTATCAAGATGATTAATCAGGTCAGTTATCAGGTCTAATTCGAACTCATCTGTACATTAATATTGTTTTTGTCGTACTTTCTGTCACTGCACAACTCTCCAAATTTGAGAAAAAGTACTGTGTGTTAGTCTTAGACCTGCTCCATGTAACCTAAGTCTGTATGTTAAATATGTAAATGGTGTCTTCACTGATTCATCCAGTTCGCTTCTGCTTGAAAGAGCACTTGATACAGTATCTTGGCTCTACTAGAAACTTCCTACCTGCTACACCACACCATGCATCATTCTTCATGTAATAACTTGCCATAACGTTAACATTCACAATACTGAAAAGCTGTAGCCCTTGTTGAAAAGAACCACTTCCTCAGTCATGTGGCAAAAAAAAAAGAAAAAAGCCTCACCCATCGTCATTAAAACAGCGATCTGTAGCGGTGCATTGTCAGTGCTCAGTTAAGCATAGAGCATCTCACTCATTTGCTTTCTCAGGAGCTGTGGTTCAGTCTTCCCCATGTAATCATTGCCTGGGAATGACAGAATGGAAAGCTTTTCCACTTTTCATTCCAAGCACCCCACCATCTCCTTGTACCCCCATCTGAAAGCCTCTTCTCAGATTGCTCAGTAATGTTCAGCAGTCCAGTTTTGAGTAAAGAATCAAATTTGGTATGTGGCAGCAGGGAACGAATCTCCAAGTCAGCCTGAACCGCATTTAAAGAAAGAAGAAAAAAAAAAAAGCTCAGCCGCCTCCATTATTCCGGGCGCAGTGTTGTATGTTTGGAGGGAGCCGGGCCCACGCTGCACATGCAGCCCACATTGCTTGACAGCTTGATGGACTCTTTAATAGTGATTCACAGGCTGTATCTTGGGAGATAAAAATGGAATTCAGAGAGAGAGAGAGAGAGAGAGAGAGAGAGGGAGAAAATTTAATAACAAAATAAAGCATTTAAAAGGTACCAAGGTCATGAAATGGACACACAGTCCATTCAAGTCGGGTATAGAAACTCATTCTCGATGGAGAAATCGTAAGTATTCAATATCTTATAGGTAAATGTACATTGTTTATCATTTCTAATCATTATTGAGAACTTTTATTATAATAGTTATCATCCTTCCTTGGGTATTAGATAGAATCTTTGGTTAAGTGCTAAATTCCCACAGATTAAAGTGCCCCTGAATTAAATACTGACGGAATCAAAACTGGAATTCCCTTTTTTTTTTTCCATTTTGATTTTCTTTAGGGAAAATAAATCTCACGAAAAGCTATCTAGAGCATACAGTACAGTATATATTATGTGACACCGCCTGGGGTGGAACCTGTTCTACAGTAGCAGTGCATTTGTGGTTGTGGGTCTTGCCCAAACGCTATTTCTTCTTCCAACCATCACTTGTCAAAGTAAAATATGTTTGGAATTTATTCATTTTTAACAATGGCAAATTTGTGCAAGTGCGTATTTATGTGACAGCCACTTATTGTTTTTACTACCTCTGATTGATAATGGATGTAATTCTTTGTACACCATTGGAGCTCCTATTTGTAGAGGGAAAAATAATAATTTTTTTCAACCATTCAAACATGACGTATACATTCTGGTGATAACCCCGTGGCTCTTTTTCACCATAAATGCCACTGGTGATCAACCGTGGCTCAAGCATGTATGGAATAACTCAACAAACACACAGCATCTCATGGTCTACGATGTCATCCCTGTTAAACTTGAACAAATGAAATGGTCCCAAATACACCACAGAGAAAAGAAAAAAAAAGGATTCAAGTTAAACTTTTTCAATGCCCTCCATATGCCGCTAGTTTGCTAAGCTACTATCAAAATTGTTTAGATTTGGCAAGAGCACAGGATTTGGATATTTCACTCCAACTTCCTGTCCCAAAGGGAAATACTGCAACTTATAGAACTGAATCACGGCTCAGACAAATCATGGCAAGTTATTTATTGGGAGCTTTAAACACTCTCCATGAGCAGTGGCTTTACCTGAGCTTTTTCTTGCCAGTGCTGTGATATAGATAGACACTAAGCTGAATGTTGAACAGTGTGTAGCCATTAGGGCTTCTGTACAGAGTGTGAAGATCTAACCCACAGCTCCCATTGATTTCTAGTTTCATATATCTTTAATGAAGGGATTAAATACGTGTTTAGGAAGCACAGTCTTGGGCTTAAGTGGTGTTTGTCAGAGCGGCTGGAAAAAGACAGAACCCTTGCAAAAATCTCCCCAAGGTGAGCATGGTCATTTAGAGAGAAGCCATTAGTGGAGTGATGTCATGGGTTCTCACATCATCCAACCTGCCATCGACCGAGCAGCCACCAGGCACTGCCAACACTGCCACTGCCAACGTAAAGCATAACACACAACAATGCTGCTGAATCTCAAATCTCCAGATGTTCAGATGACAGATAAGGAACCTACTGTATCATCATTCATGTTTTATGTCATATCGCATGCAACAGAATATAATCTGCTGAGAGGTGGAAACTGTAGAGGTATAAAAGTGCAAATATGCCATATAGTATGGTATAAGCAGGTCAAGCAGGGTGGATACTTAGCGAAAAAAGTATGCATAATGCACATCAGTGGTATTGATCAGTCTAAAATCTGCCCTGCATATCTCACCCGCGGGTTATCATAGCATCGTTACCATCCGGAGTTTAGGGATGTGGCAATGATACGGCAAATGGAGCTGCTATTGATTTTGCATAGCCGGCAAATGGCAGATGGAGAGGGCAAGACGACCGTGCGGACTGTGTGCGGAGCAGAAGTGGAAGGGGCCCAGGGCAAGCTCACTCTCTACTGTCAGATGATACAGAGCCGCAGCCCTCAGGGCCACCGCCCAAAACTGACATATCACTCACATTTCACTTCTACAAGAGGAAATCCCCTACAGCCAGTCAAAATGGACATCGACCACATAAATGATGACACTAAAAACTTTATATGGTCACTGCAACTGTACCATCTCACAGGATAAATGTTAAAGTGATTTCAAATAGGACCAAGCGATTGGCTGAAGCTTGAGTGACATAATCCACAAGTGTGATGAATGGATCATTAGCGCTCATTAAACCTTTATCATTCAAATAGGTGTGAGAAAAATAAAGATGTGCGCAATGCTTCCTCTCAGGAAAAAGGATTTCCTGAGGCACAATGATATAGACCCTAAGTGCTGACAATGAAGATATTGTGTTTTCCCCAGATTGCTTTCTGAATATACTGGAGAACAAAAGCAGAGTTCATCCTGGTCATCCAAAGCATAACTGTTTTTACATGCTACATGTCCATGTTTAGATGACATCATTGTTGCAGACAATTAAATCAAGTCCAGGGGAAACGAAGTTTGGGATTCATGTTCCAGCATGTCACTACGTGAAGAATGAGAGACTTCCTCTGGGATCAACTTGTCCACCAGTTAAATTGTCCCTCTCCTTTTCCCACCGCTCATTTGTTTTGTAACGGTTGATTAACTGAGAATGTACGCAACTGTGTGTTTTGTTTCCGCGCCATGAACGGTGTCATAAATATTTGCTGCGCATTAAATACTTTTGCAGAAAAAAAATAATCCTTTCAGCACCGCAGGTTCATGTAAATAAAGGCCAAGAAAAATATATATCTTGAGTACAGTGGAAGAGGACATCACACTGACACACCATTAGGCACTGGTGAGTTTACTAAAGGTTGGGATAAGTAAGAATCTGGTTTATGCAGCACTGTGAGAGAGAGAGAGAGAGAGAGAGAGAGAGAGAGATAGTGTGTGTGTGTGTGTGTATATATACTGTAGATGTGACTTTAAACATCTAATTTATATATGCACATATAAATGTGAAATATATATTATATGAAAGTTTTACTTTTTAAATGATTTCACTTTGCATGTAATGGGAGGCCAGTGGTTCAGATGTGAAGTAAGCAGTCCGATCATGAGTTTGGAGAACTGAGAAAAGCTTCTACCTTCAACTAATGAAACATTGGCATAAGTCCATTAGCATAGAAACACATTATATAGAGAAATAAAGGTAATTTTTACTCTAAGATATTATTCTGAACATTCAAAAATTTACATATGCCCCTTGTGTATATACAGAAAACATCTGGTATCAGTGTCAGGATTTTTTTGTAAGAAAAAGCATTGACTGTATTTTTAAAATTGTTTTCATTATGATCCAACTGATTCATAATTATGTAGAGAAGAAGACTAAAATAAATTACTCTTACTACACCACAAGCTGATTATTTTTCTTATACCTCAGAAATCTGACAAACAACATCACATATTTCTATCCATTAATAGTGACATTTAATGTTCTGGAATGTCCAGACACGTGAATTGCAGGTATTGAATACATTATACAGTAGCAGCTACTAAAGAACATCCTTAACCATCATCATCTCTTTACTTCTCTCTATGGATGTTAATAGGCCACAAAACAAAAACAAAAAAACAAACACAACTTGTCCTTTTCCTTAAAAAAACCCACAATGCACCACATCTTCCACCCTGAACATGTTTCATTGGTGGAAAACTTACTACACTGTAGGTAAGCATTCTTCTTGTTTAATACCTGTTTATTATTAGAAAGAGTTGCTATAGAAACGATACCATTTTAGAAATAGTGCATTAATGTAAAGCTGTGCTTTGGATTCCAACCCGCACAATTGTCTTCCAACACTTCTCTATAAACATTTTGCAAATAAAACCTTCTGACCAATCAGATCTGAGAATTCAAAGCACTTCCATGGACACTTTAAAATTATTAGATGCTTTAATGGTGTCATTTTCAGCAGGCTCGCCATTTTTACTGTCAAAGCATAAATGATAAATACATACCTATACACTGTAAATCATCTGACTGTACATTTTATAGTCTCACCGGTTCTTATCATGTGGTTCTTAATGATTTGTTACTGATAACCTTCTTTTAATGCATAGTCTAAGAATACATCATTAAATTTGACCATTCAAACAGGTTTAGTGCTCAGTTTGTATTGCGGGCTGTGTTATAAATAACTTTTATTCGATATTATTTCCATCGTTGTGTTCTAATTCTATTCTTTTTATCTACGTGGCCTTTCGTCTGCAAAAAGTAGAACGTACTGGACGTTATTTTCACCATATATATTTTACGGCCCAATAAAACCGCTGATTTATCTCACTGTAAGTGATAGGAATAGCACAGCTTCACATGGATGAAACTTTTACTTTAAACAAAAAACGACCATTTGTTTGGGGAATCCATCCTGTCACGCTACGTCCTTGAGAGACAGCCATGTGTAACAGTAGTGTCCAGCTGCAGAGGATGTGCCCTCAGACCCAGAGTGAATCATGAGACTGTCTGTTTTTACTTTCTACTCATTAGGAGCAGCGCAGGTGGATCCTCACTCTCGGGAGGGGGTGGAGGGTGAGGGATTGGGGCGCTGGGGGGGGTTGGGGGGTGGCCACATTAATGTGCGCCACAAAGCGCGAGATCCCCACCGTCCTCCTGCGAACTACCGTCAGTGTCATTAACGTGTGGAAAGGAGGCTATGGGAAACACAAGGAAACATTTTTCAATAGATTACATTTCGGGAAGCATCTTTCATAAGCGTCTCCGTTATTAGTTAACCTCGGAATGAGGGGTCACTCTAGTTTCACAAAATGTTCAAGGTAGGGTAAAAGTACTTAGGAAGGGTGTGGGTCAGGGTGCAATGGCTTTCATAAAAAATATGCTCCCATGCTGTTAATGTTTTGGCAGCAGTGAGCGAGAAGGGAAGAGGCACAGAGGAAAGAGAAAGTGAGAACTCTTAAATCTTTCATGCTAAATGATACTCCGTGAAGCTATGTGCTGAACAGAAAACAGATAGATAGATAGATTACAGTAGGGCAAAGGGAAGAGAACCTGAAGATCAGGTGGCTCGCTATTCAGTTCTAACACATGGACATACCCCTAGACCCCGCACATGTCCTGGGAATATAAAATTCAATACCGAGTGGCTATCACAAAGCATGATGATGTGCTCCAGATTCTAAAATATAAGTAAGGAATAAAACATTACTATGTAGTCATGTTTTAAAAAATAAAACATAAATTTTGAAAAATAAATAAATAATAAAACATAAAACATGATTGCTATTGTGAAATAATCACTAACTGGGAATAATCACTACAAGCTGATTATTTTATTATTTCCCTAACACAGCTTGCCTCCAAGCATTTTAATCTTCTTTTACAACACATTTTTATAAACCGAAATCAACTCCTCATAATTTTACTGCATTTATAGTCACATTTAATGTTGTGGGATATCTGCAAAACAAAAGATCCTGGTTTCTGGTAAATACCTTCAGCCTGATTCCAAACACTGACACCGGAGACTCATTCCATAAATGTTAATTCAACAAGAACGTATCACCATATCAATTCTGCTTATTATTATTATAATTATATAAACATTTATTGCATATTGTTTTATATATATTTTTCAACTTCTTATGTGTATTAGATTATGTGGAACTCCGACCATACAGGTACTATAGAAATAATAACACACACAGTTGTTAATATGCGCGTTAATGTTAAACTGTGATCTACTGTCAGAGCTGTGCTCTTTCTAACCAATCAGGTTTGAGAATCCAAGAAAGCCTTGGTACAAAGGGCACTATAAAACCAAAACATGTTTACCAGCACTGCATGAAAGTACTTTCAAAATTACTGCACATGTTCTCATTCAACTCTCTCTGTGGATTTGCAGGAAGTGTGTGTGTATGGCCACTGGAAGTCAGGCCTGGTGAGGGCAGAGTAAGAAGGAAGAGGCGCAGGAACAGATTTGGGCCAGGGCCTCTCACCCCACTGGGGTACAAAGCGGATATTGGTGTGTCAGCACTGATGCATGCTCTAGTGTGGCCTCTGGAGTGAGAGGGCAGGTGGAAAAAAGATGGATTGCTGCCTCATAATGCACAAACTGTCAAATGGATCACTATCACAGTGGGACATTGTTGATGTTTCTTTGAGGCCTTAGTCATATTTAGGAAGTTCTGCATTGCAAAATCAACAATGGAGGTGAGATGCTTGAAGTGGACACGTAATGCCGACAGACCACAAAATCAAAATAAGTCACAGTGCTCTATAAGGCCATTCTGTCACACGGTGCATGATGGCACAGTGTATGACAGTTCAGGAAATGGGGAGTGGTGCAGCAGCGAGCGAATTCCCTAAGGACATAGAATAAAGTTGTTCTGGATGAGCTATAAGAGCAATCACCGTGCCAGCCTTGACAAGTCCTGGCATCCATTTTGGCATCGCCTCAACCTCTTCCGATGCCACAGGGGTGTTGGAGGACATCGGAGGGGGATGTAATTAGGAATAAAATTGCCCACTGGCCTAATCCATGGGCACGACTGAGTGTGAAGAGAGGTCTGATGAATATGCACACTGCTAAAAGCATACATGACATGCTCATCAGAAAAGTGACAGTGGCACTTTGACTTTCAGGGCTGCTTTACCTGTCATCAGTGGTGACATTTGGGGGACGAGCCCACAGAGATTGGACAGACATGTGGGACAAGGAGACATGGGAGCCTCAGGCTCTGATTAATGACATGTTCCACGTACACAAGAAGGATTTGTCTCCAGAGTATGTACTAAGGAGAAGCAGCAGTTGACTCACAGTAATAAAGTAGAAATTGAGCTGTAATTTAAACCATATATTTTATGACAGAAATGTGTAATTACTGTGTGGAGTTATATTAAGCAGCAGGAGGGGAAATAAAAATGTGCTTAAATCGACAACGGATAAGAAATGTTGTGGTAATTGCACTTGCAGAGGTATGCTTCCTACCTAATATAGTTTCACAAAATATAAACAATTTAAATCAGTGCAGATCTAAGCAGGCAATTTCAACAGCTCATCTTCACATTAATAAATGCGGTATTTATTCATCCTACGAGGTCCACATCTGATCTCCGGCTTGCACCCATGACAGTGCGTCTGCACGAATTAAAAAACCTCCTGTTGCATCCTGCGAGATCTCAGACCTGATCTCTAGTCTGGATCATTTGCCCTGTGTTGGAAAAATTCCTAAAAAAAAACAAATAAAAACCCTGAATAGTGTTCAATTCCTATTCGGTTACATCACTACTATAGATAGAATGTACTGTAAGAAAGTATATTCACATCCTAAAGAAGTGCGTTTGAAGTTCTCATGGGAGGAAGACCTAACCAGATGTTAGAAGGCTATAGCCATTCGAGGGACATGGGCCAAAAGTTAACAGCTTAAAGCAGCCAAAAAAAAAAAAAAAAAAGATGAAAATAAGTATCCTTAAATCATTTCTAATTCTGACGCCAGGAGTATCGAAATACACATCATAAAAGATGAGCCAATCAAACTAAATCTTGTAGAAAGGGAAGAATCCTGGGTATGTTGATCCCATCCATGTCCTATCTCCTATTCTCTCATCCGTCTCCACCCGCTCTGATGTCAGGATGCCTTCACAAAGCTGATTGGGGTTAATGTCCTGGACAATAAGCGAAACCTTGCCCTTCTGTTCCATATTATGCTCTTCAGAGGCCCGGTATGGTCCTGCTTTGAGGAGGACATGAGCCATCACCTCAAAATAATATTTCCCAGATATACAAGCAGGCCTGCATGTGGGATCACTCTGCGTCAGGCCAGCAGATTGGCTCATATCATCAGTCTTGCTGTTTTCTCAATTTGTTGCTTCTTTTTTTTTTTTTTTTTTTTCACGACATAATCATTAATAACCCTCCTTGCAATTTTGTGTCTTCCGTTTGCTCGCATGCGTGAACTTTTTGAATAATGAGCCGAAGTGAGTAAAGGTTGGGAGATGGATCTCTTCTTGCGTGGGTTAATGCGGGGTCAGGAGGAGGTGTTGATTGGCCAGGCTGCTCAAAGCTTTGTCTGGTCACGTGACACGCAGCCATGTCATGAAGGCCACAGGTGCTGTGATTAGTCCTGCATGTTCCAGCACAAATCCACAGATCCAAGGAAATGTTCCCTCCAAGACAATCTGCCCCAGGGACACACTGATCCTCTGTATCTTGTATCAGTGCAAATGTGGTATTTTTTAGTGCTGGTGGAATGTGAGGCACAGGGGATTGGATTAGGGCAAGGCTGAAAAGACAGCTGATGGGAGGAGATCGTTCAAAAACAGTTGGAAAAGGTTTATTTCATATTCAATCACAAAAAAATTATAATTTGTATGACTTGGTTGATTATCAAATAACCTTTTTTTCTTCCAGCATGCCAAATAAGAACCTGCTTTAAAAAACAATCTTTAAAAATCTTCATATATTATATTTTCTTTATAATATATTTTATTATTACGTACATTTCTTTATATTTTGCTTCTAAAGAGCCAGACTTTACGTTTTTAACATAGTCTTGAGGAATAGTTCTCCAAGCTTCCTGAAGGACTTTTTTGGCTCTCACACATTTTTGGTCCTCTTTTTCAATCCAGTCCCTGTACCTGAGCAGTTTCAGAGGAATGTTGTTATTTGTTAAACTACACAGTGACCTATGAATCATTCAAGCATAAAAACATCTAACTTAAGACATTATCCAGTGAGAAACTGGTGCAGATGATCAGGCCGGTGATTAGTATACTGGTGATGCTGAATGCTGGGTGGTTGGAACAGACGAGAGGGGAAATGAGGCTGCTGCTGCGGTTGTTACATAAATTAAAAAAATTTAATCGCATCTTTAGGCACTTTGCAGCCTGTCACAGATTTGTTTCCATTTCTTTAATTTAATCTGCATAATTTAATTTTAGTTAATATGACGAAATGAGGGATGGCTCAGACCTTGCTGTACACACAGTACACACATACAGTAAGTAAAATGCATACATAGTAGCAAATACATTCAGCGGAAAAAGAAAGTGATAATTTTTTGACACAAACAAGAAGAGAGCATTTCTTAAGCAATATATAGACAGTAGCCAAAATGTGTTCATTTCTTCCACAAATAAAAGTGCTGGAAATCCACCAACTTAAAATACTTTCCCTGTGCAATATGCAGCATGGGCTTTGGCAAGCCACCGAAATGGGAGATAGAAATCCAAAGCAAACGTTCTGCACTGTGGAGGACAAAAGCCCTCTGTTGCTCTCTGGGCCTTTAATATGCTTGTTTAGCTGTGTCAGGTTTGCAGAGCACGGGCCCAAACTGCTCCGTCTGGTTAAAAAGATGGAGAGAGGAGAAGAGTCCTCTCAGTCTCCCGCTACGGGGAGAGAGGGACTGTTTGTGTAGGCCCGCCTCCGCTCATCAAAAAAGGCGGAAATGTGGAATTGATGACCTCATACGCAGTGTGATAGATTTATCTTACTAAAGTGCTTCCATCTCCCCGGTTCTCCACTGCAACAGACGTCTCTCAGAGTGCCTTGTTAGCAACTTTTAAGACCGATGGTGCCATAACATAAAACATCCCAGAAATGATCACAATTTTATCCGCCGTTCATAGTTTCTCTGTGACTGACTAGAACCCGATGTTCACATTTCACGGCTTCGGTGTGTTTTGCCAAACGCCAAAGCTGTGAGATGTTTAAGGAAAATGTTACACCAGGGTAAATAGTCAGAATTGAGGGAAAATATATTGGAAGGTGTATTACATCAAGGACAACCGCTGTGGAGAACAGACTGAATGCACTTTTATGCGATATTTCCATGATACATTATATACAACTGTTGAGTGTTTATGCGGCCACAGTTTATCTGCAATGATAATAACTTCTGTATATGTCCATCAACTTTACAGCCTAAGCGTCATTAAAATTAGATGGTGACAAAGAAAAACAATATAAAGGATTGTGGGGGGGTGAAGTGTTCAGGGGGACAGAGGAAATGGTGAACGTCTGGAAAAGGAAAAAAAACACAACAAAAAAAACATACTGCAATGCTTATTTTTCCCTGCCCTCAACCTCATCATGTGAACCAGAATATGAACATAAAATATTGCCCAAGCTGAGGAAGTGACCTTACGCTAAAAACGGTACTCTTACTTTCTTTGATCATCATTGTTTCAGTTTTGTCTAAAATCCTGTTGATTTTTAAAACTGACAAACAGCTGCCCGGAAGTCCATATTTAACAATCAATGCTCTGAGCCCGATGCCCTGGCCTCTCTGGAGCGCCTCTTTTGAAAAGACTGATGATAAGGACAGTGTGCAGTAGGAAACAGCTCTGTATTCCCTACAGACAATTTCAAACTGACTGGCCAGTCTATCTTGAGGATGTCCATAAACTGCGGGATGCAGAAAGGTCTGGCGTGAAACCCAAGCCGAGAGCCAGTGCAGCGCTGCTCTATAGGGCACTCATGGGACGGCTCGCCTGGTTAAAGTACTATCACAGCCAAACCTCGCTTTACTGCCTCAACTCTCGCACTACACACAACCAGACAAGCCCGGTACGCTACACATGACATTTAGCACAAATCACATTTATGAAATACTCCATAAATATAACACATGTGGCGGTTAAAAATCTATGTATTATCATCGAAACTCTGCACCACTGAAAATGTGAAATAAGAGTACAAATGGGAAACAAAGCGTTTTTATGTTTTATTTAATTATTTATTTATTTTCACCCTGAGACATGATCATTCACAAGTGGGTCAATAATGAACTGGAGGTTCAAGATTAGAATTAATTCAGGTGTTTAGACTGAATCAAGAGGAAAACATCGGCCTAGTGCATTTTGGTGATTTGTCTCATTATCAAACATGTTGAACCTTGCAATAAGTGGATTCATAGATTGCTTACATTACTAAACTGTGTAGGACTGTAGATATGAAGGCTGGATTTGGGCACCATCAAATGAAACTCATAATACCCCATAAACCCCAAGTATCCATACGTACTGTAACTGATGCTGGATAAAACAGAAGTGGCAGGACACCATGTAAACACACACACATAAACAATTATTCAGACCTGTTGCCTATTTACCAATCCAACTACCTCCGAGGAACCTGAGGAACACAAAAGAAACCGACATGACAGGAGGAGAGCATGCAGAATCCCGCACGATCAGTAACAGGACGTGTAGCCATTACCAAATGACACAAATATTAATTTTCACAAAGTCTGCTGCACCAGTGTTTTTAGATTTTTTTTGTCAGATGTTTCTACGGTATACTGAAGTATAATTACAAGTATTTCATAAGTGTCAAAGGCTTTTATTGACAATTACATAAAATGTATGACTCTGTTTTAAGAGTCAATATTTGTAGCGTTGACCCTTCTTTTTTCAAGACCGTCGCAATTCCCCCTGGCATGCTGTCAATCAACTTCTGGGCCACATACTGAATGATTGCAGCCAGATTCTTGAATAATCAATGCTTGCAGAATTTGTGGGGTTTTGTTTGTCCACGCGCCTCTTGAGGATTGATCACAAGTTCTCACTGGGATTAAAGTCTGTGGAGTTTCCTGGCCATGGACCTAAAATTTCAATGTTTTGTTCCCTCAGCCACTGGTAATCGCTTTTGCCTTATGGCAAGGTGCTCCATCATGGGGGAAACGGCATTGTTCGTCCCAAAACCGTTCTTGGGTGCTTGGGAGAAGTTGCGCTGTGAGGATGTTTTTGTACCATTCTTTATTCATGGCTGTGTTTTTAGGCAAAATTGTGAGTGAGGACACCCCCTGGGCTGAGAAGCAACCACACACCTGAATCGTCGCAGAACGCTTTGCTTTACAGTTAGCATGACACAGGACTGATGGTAGCGCTCACCTGTTCTTCTCTGGACAAGCTTTTTTTTCGGATGCCACAAACAATCGGAAAGAGGATTCAAAAGAGAAAATAACTTTACCCCAGTCCTCAGTAGTCCAATCCCTGTGCCTTTTGCAGAATATTAGTCTGTTCCTGATATTTTTCCTGGAGAGAAAATCCTCCACATCTGCCTGCTGCTATTCCAGAGCAATCTCTGAACCGGTGGTGCCCCCATCCCGCAGCTGAATCTACTTTAGGAGACGGTCCTGGCGCTTGCTGAACTTTTTGGGCACCCTGAAGCCTTCCTTACAACAATGGCAGCTCACTCTTTGAAGTTCTCAATGATCCGATAAATGGTTGATTTACAGTAGGTACAATATCCTAACCTGTGAATATCTTTTTTTGTGCGAAGCAACGATGACTGCACGTGTTTCTCTGCAGGTGACCATGCTCAACAGAGGAAGAACAATGATTTCAAGCACCACCCTTCTTTTAAAGCTTTCAGTCTGTTATTAGAACTCATCAGCATGACAGTGTTATCTCCAGCCTTGTCCTCATCAACACTCTCACCTGTGCATCACTGAAATGATGCGGGGGTGGAATAAGTTCATTTTCATGGCAAAGAGAACCTTTAAATTAGGTTCCTTTGCAATTTATTTCAATTTACTTGATCACTCTTCATAACATTATGGAGTAAATGCAAATCATCATTAAAACTGAGCCAGCAGACTCAGTGAAAATTAATATTTGTTACTTTTGTTTGTTAATATTTGTACTTTTGGCAATGGCTGTAAGCTTTATTCAACCTGCTTTATTATTATTTTTTTATGTGCATTTAATGATAGAAATATTAGAAACCATTGCAAAAAAAAAAAAAAGTACAGAAAAATAATTATTCCTATAAAGACATGACATGTACTTAGAATGTTTTTATATACACACACACACACACGAAAATGTGCATACGTATAGACATACACACATGCCCACACACACTCCATGTCTCTCTCTCTCTCTCTCTCTCTCTCTCACACGCACACGCACACACACACACACACACACACACACACACACACACAGGTAAACTGGAAGCCAGCCAAATTGTTGCACTGCTTCAATGGCAGCATAGCCCCAGGGCAAGCTAAACATGATATCCCCATATCAAACCCAGGAGAGCTAAATGAAGGCCAGACAGCCCCAGGACTCATCCAGGCCTGAAGCTGGGGTTAATGTTGGGCCTCACCTTCTGCAGCTTCTCATATCCCGTTCCCTTTCGTGTGTGTGTGTGTGTGTGTGTGTGTGTGTGTGTGTGTGCACGTGCGTCCGAGTGTGTGTGTGTGTAGGCATGCACAAGCAAGTAGTTCTCTGCACATTCCGTGGCCTTGCCAGGAGCTGTGTTTTACCTGTCACATTGCTCCGTTCCTTCCACTTTATCTTCCCTGGATGTGAGCAGGATTCCCTCCTTTTCAATACTGATGCTGGTGGGGGATCTGTGATGCACTTCACTCTCTCTGTTAATTTCTTCCAGTCCTGAACTGAGTCCTGGGCCTGAGACGTGACCCAGAGCCTCGGCTTTTCGGCTGGACTGTCATCAATCTCTCTGCCTGAGCCAGGATCAGTGAGATCACCACATGGCGGTACTGTGGAGCCCTGCTCAGTTCCACAGGAGCCCGGCTCTTTTTTTATTCGCCTCTTTTCCATTTGCCTGTCGGAAAAATGGACTAACCTAATGCTGTAATGTACTTCTTAGCATTCTCTTGCTTAGCTTCCTGGCAGCAATGGGAAACTACAACATCATTCCAAAACATCACATGCAACTTAATACAAACTAAACAGCTTTTACATTCCCTGCTTATAGCCTCCACAGGAGTCACTTCTTGGCTATGTGGCTCCACAAGGGTTTCATCTGATACCTATTTTAGTTCGCTGTCATCAATCTGATGTTCATGTTGTTAAATATATTTATGCTCTTGTCATACAGTGCTGGTGTGTATGCTGTAGTAACTACAGTTTTACGCGAGTTAACATGAGCTCAGGTTTCAAAACTGCTGATTACTGCGTCTGGTGGATCCCAGCATGTAAAAAATGATCTGTAACTTCCTACATACATACAGTCAAGACATATGAGGATAGATCGAGCGAGTCTGTAAGTGAGCGAGTTAACATTCAGGAGGTTGATGGTGAGATTACTGCACTGCCAGTGGAAAGAGAAGACCGTAGAGCGAACACATGTGCATGCCAGCGTTGGCCGTTCGGTTATTGATGAGCCCGGCTTCGGTTCTGTGGCGAGAGCTTTCTTTTAAGATCCGTCTCACCACAGAAGAGAGGTCTGCATTCCCTCTGCCTTCGTCATCAAGGATCTGTGGGACAGATGATATGGATTTTCTGCGGCCGGGCAATAGTATGCGTGTTGTGTTTGAAGAACCTCAGAAAGTGACGTACACCGAGAGCGACACAAATGCAGTGTGGGATTGTAAATGTCATTTACTGAGATGTTCTTCCACAGCAAAGACTTCATGCCCTTTTATTTGTTTATTAAATTACAGTTCACTCAAGGTTCATCTAGATCAGGGGTTCTCAAACCTTTTGGATCATGGGCCTCTTTTAACTGTCAAATAAATTTCACAGACTTCTTCACAGAACAGATTTATTTTTATGAACATAATCCAACTATTTAAATATTAGGCTAATTATTCAAATGTGTTCAGTTACAGTATGCTCGTGCTATAACCCTAGAGCCGTTTCGAATATGAAACTTTCTAACAAAAGAAGACAAAACGTCCATGTCTACATTATTCATAAGCTTACATGGTTTTTGAGTTGTTGGAGTCTGGATTAAACTCAATCAACACAAGTCAAACAAGCTAATAATTATAAGAACTGGATAAAAGTTTAAATAATATGATAATGGTGTGTTAGGATTTCTAGGAAGAAAAAGTTTACAGGACTCTAGTTATGGTTCATGGGCCTTACTTTAAGACCCATTGATCTACATAATATTGGAAACATCATTCATGACTCATGACATTATCACCACAGAGAAATGATTTAATTGAACTTCCATTGTGATTATAAGGTTTATGATGAAAACGTAGTAAAGTGAGCCAACAAAGACAAATGGTGAAATGAATCTCAATATAGAAATGGCCGGGAAAATATGATTATTAGATCTCCAAAACTTTTTGGAGTTAATACTAGCCAATGCATTTAAAAACGCTTGATCCGTTTATTTTGTAGTTTGTTGATCTAAAATCATAGATTACTGCATTGTATTTTTTAAAGAACAAAAAGGGCAGCAAAGTCTATGCTCAATTAAGCCGTTTAGCAGAAATACAGCAAATAAATCACTTTGTCAATCGATGTTCTCAATAATTAAATGCCGGGCAATAGATTTTCTGTTTGGAGGCTGTCGATATGAATGAAATTTATAACTACGGCCAAACAGGAAGTCAATTTTTACTGCAATTCAATTTTCGGCTGGAACACGTATAATGTGAATATGGCCATAAGCGGAATATTAGAGGCCGACTGAGTTTTTTTTTTCCAGCCGGCCTGATCAATAAATTAAGGTAAAAGCAGTGGAGCTCTGGCGGACGTACACATGGAGTAAGACTCACTGTGTTTTCAGAGGTTATCCTTTATAAAATCAATACACAGTGCAGTAATATGATTGTGTGTGTATTATTTCACAATTTACAGGTGAATGCGTCGTGTGAGATACGCGTTCGTAAACGCGGTCCCACATCCAGTTTTAAGATTCCTCTAGGACTGCGTGTCCCTCTGGACAGCATAAACACAATCACACTCATCTGGATTTCTAGCTTAAAGCTATTTACACATATTAGATATAATGAAAAAAAAAAAAATGCTCACATGACGACTGAAGTCTGAAATGCCTTAGAAAGAGACTTCTTCATACACAGCTACAGTATCATGCCGTAGGCTGTGATGAGCTGGAATAGCCAGTAAACCGCAGGTGATGACAGAGGTCTGGATATATGCAAGTACTTGAGCTAAAGCAAATAATCTGAACAAACAAAAATATGCAATGAAGCTGTCAGAGTGGGGATCCGGACATGGCTCCATGTAAATCACCCAGTTATCATAATATTACACCTCTTCAACTCGACTTCCCCAGAGAAGCAGAGAAAGAAGGGGAGAGAAGTGAGAGAAACTAAAATACCTCACTGTGTAAATCATAGCCGCATTACCACTTGCACTACTCCTGCTGTCCGACTAGGGGACATCAGGATGATGAGTTCTAGCATGACGATCTGGCATGGGCCACATTCAGGCTCTAATTTTACTGCTCGAGTGCACGAGCAAACACACTGAATGTTCATTCCTGTCAGGGAAGAGTTAAACAGCTGAAGGTCTGCTTCTGGGACTCCATTTTCAATCCTTCTAGACACTTCATTGGTACAGCAGACCAGCAGGAGAAGAAAGAGCTGTTGATGGAATGCAGCCATTTCAGTGACCTTGTGGCTCTCCCTCAGAGGAAGGCCGGAGACAGGTAGATATATGGCCAGTTTGTTATTGTGAATTCCAGATCCTGCGATTATCTCGGACTCCACTTCTGGAGTTTTTTAATCTCGGATTCCTCAGTCGGTTCACCCAGGGTGCTGTTGCTGCCTTGCACTCACCTTTCCCTGACCTAAATGCTTTTTTTTCACTGTCTAGCAGGAAAAAAAAGGGCAAAGGGAAAAAAAAGTACACCTTACAGATTCCAGGACCAGGCTCGAGTTTCATTTTAATGTCCGTTTACATGTGGGCTGGCTGGTGGGGGAGATGGAGGAGCAGGCGGGGGAGTCCCCCTTTTGCAGCCATTAGTTTTACAGATGAGTGCTGATGTCACAGACTCGGCCATCGGAGGCTGGCTGACATGAAGCAGCAGCGTAGCTGGTGCCAGGGAATTTATTTTCCCTGTTGACTAAGCATCAAAACTTTCAACCTCTTATGGAGTGTGATAGACAAGACAAACACATCACTCTTCAACAGGCACGCTGAAATTTGGCCAGCATGAGACAAAAGAGAATCGGTTACGCCGCTGTGCTGATTGCAAACACTATTACTGTCGTGAAGTGTAATAAGATTCTGTGAATGTATGTTTGGATTAGGTGATTACAAACTTCTTTTCCTTTTTAACTCTACTCATGCACCAGCATCAGGCCATAGGATAAGAGTTCAGGGCTGCCAAAACACAATTTTTCGAGGGAGTCGTAGGTGAATAAAAGAAAAAGAAAAAATGGATTATGAAAATACACACAGCTGGCAAGATGCAAAAACAATAGGCCAGCTGTTTCTTTTTTAGAGTAATGGTCTTCAGACCCAACTAGACCTGATGAGGTCAGGAGAGTTAGTGCTCTTGAAAAGCTACAGGCGAGATGAAAAGAAACGAACATTTCTATAATGGAGGCGGACTGGTACCTGTTTTTACAGTAGTCCTGGATTGCAAAGGTTTCTGGGAAAATCCTTCACATTGTAAAATTTGGACATTGTCTACTTTAAATAGTGCGGAAAACTGAATCACAACCGCAATACCATTTTTATAGTCTCTGGTGACCCCCAGAAGTAAAAAAGCAAGACGACAGCGTTTAAAGCTCTCATTCAGACACTTTGACAGCTGCTATCTGATTTCAAACTCAACTGATTAGGGTTACGTCTGCTTCACTATGGCATGCAGCTATCCAGTTACACGATCGAGGCATGACATTCACTGTGTGAGACAATCACACTTACAGCTAGCGAGGTTTTAGACAGCTTTAGGGAAACTGACTGTTTGCTTAAAGAGGCTCCTTATAACACGATCAAAGGCAAATAAAATATATTTATGGTTTATTGAAGTTGAGGTGTCAGTTTGTAACGGAGAGAAAAAGAAAAAAAACCCCAATGTTAGCCAAAATTCAGCCACAGCACCATTTAATGGCTTTTCACAGATAGCCACAACCAATATTATACTATGTCTGTAAAAGCTAAACGGAATTTCGGCATCAATAAAACATCTCCTTAAAAGATAGATGAGTGCACTATATGTTTACTTTTATACCCTTTAAAGAGAAATTCAATGAAGACTTGTGTCTTTATACAGAAAATGTTTTGTCCCGACTGTAAAAAGTAACTTCTAAACTACTATGAACATAAAGCAGGCGGAGATCCATAGGCATCACCTTAAACAATGACTTCAAGTGTACTTCTTTCTCTTCATACTATATAATACTACATTTATACAGTCTTGCCTTTCAAAGGATAAATCTTTACTAAGTAATATACTGTAAAATAATTCTTTGAAAGGTGACAAGATAAACCGTGTATTTTTCACATAATCAATATGCTTATAATATAAAAATGAAAATATGTCTATAGCATAAACATGTCTGAATTGAATGTCTGACTTCATTGGTGCCTATTTGACAATTTTGGTGCCATCATATTATTATATTATATTATGGGATATGTTTGACAGTGATGTGAGACCAAAGTGGACAAATATGCTATTTGTAAAACTATTTTATTTTGGTTTTATTTCTAGTGAGATATACTGGTGTTGTCACAGAATATTAACTTTATCTCCACCAACAGGAAAAGCTTATGTCTCGACTAACAGACTTTTAAGGTCAATCACCGTTTTCATACTGTATGTTTGTAACGTAGCAGTATGATGATACTGTATGTGCCGCCTCCCATGCCCATTACAAAGCATTCTTCATATATTCCAAAGCATTATTACTATAAGGCATTTCACAGGTTCAGTCCTGGACTCAGGTTACCGCCTGCTGTATGTGGACTTTCTGTATGTGTTCTTTCAGTGTGTGCGCTGGTTTCCTCCTGGGTCTCAGGTTTCCTCCAGAAAGCACGTCTGTTAGTGGACTCCAAATTGCTCCTGGATGTGGAGGAGTTTGTTCATGCTGACCGGCGACAGATCCAAATCAAACCTGACCAGGATAAATCGGTTCCTAATGATGGATCAAGGACTAACAGAATAGGCAGTGAGGCATCAAAGCAGCTGCTTTCTGTTTTGTACACACTTGATATATTCTTCTTGGGCACTGGCCAGACGTTAGGAACAGGATATTGACACGTGTTTAAGGTTTGTTGCTGTACGCATGCTGAGAACTGTGGAATGTGTAACTTCGCTCTGTCTACACTGCCTAACTGCAGGGCCAAGACTGTAAGCGAGGCTCCCAGCACACTTCACTAACTGCATGTCTGCGCATCATTCCTTTGAAAAGTTTGTCAGTGTGACAGCGTCACAGGGGTTTTTGACGCCGTCTGTCATGCTCAAAATCACGCCTGCTTCTGTCGCCGTCAGCTCTTATCACCACTCATTCCTTAAGTTTGTGCTTGCAAATATTCCGCCAAATATTACCACCTCCCTCCCCCATCCGGGAGACAATATGAAAGTGTGAAATAAGCTCTTTCTCTCAGTTTTATCTAGGAGTCATCCTTCATCCCAGTGCTCAAACATTCAGGATTTTCATCAGTCACTCAAGTGGAAAAAAAGAAGAAGAAGAAAAAGAAGAAGAAGAAGAAGAAGCGCATTAATGTTTTTGATGTTCATCTTCTCGAATATGAACCAGCATGACAACCTTAGCGCTCTGATTCTTTTAATATCTCCCAGAATTATTTCATTTCACCTCGGGTTAAATGGTACTGTCAGAACATGACTGCACGTGAATTTGCTGCATGCTGGAAACAATGATGAGGGGATGCGGGGGAGGCGTACGTGTGTGCTTTAATTGCATTACAAGACAAACATTTAGGAGCATAATACAAAATAGCAGAGGCACGATTTTACAGAGCGCAGCCGCATAAAAACACGGTGCCTCAGATCCATTTTGGCATATCCATCACAATGCCCTATCAGCGAGGTGCAGAGTAACCTGATTTAAGGCTGATTAATTGGATTTGTGGGAGGGACACAGAAGGGTGGAGGGGCTCCCAGACAAAAACAAAAGCCCGAGATTAATCGCTCGCCCGCGCCATAACGCTGCTTAGAAAAGCCGGTCTTGAAACAGTTCTTCGATGAAGAAACGATTGCACGATTCGCACATAACTTGCTGCCACCGGCGATGCTTTCCCTCCAACTCGGCTTGTCAGGTGTAATCATTTTGTTCAGCTTAATGTTTTATGCAAATGCACTCGGGGGTAAGGTTAGGGTGCTGCTGGGGTGGAGGATTAGTTGTGTAGCGTGTGTTGTTTTTTTCAAGTGCTCAAAAAATATTTGCACTTCTCTGAACGTTGCCCTGATTATTTCCTGCTTGCATCTGTGGGGTTTTGTCTTTGCGGCGTGTGCGTGTCTCCGGTGGGGATCACCGAGTGTGTGGCACATCACAAAACCACCAGCAGCAAAGCTCCCCAAACTCACTGGAGAAAAGAGTGAAGTACAGGACTACAGCATATCTAAACATATTTATTAAGCACACCTCATTGGGTGCACGCTTCAGTCAGGTGCCACCAGACATGTGTAATAACTCATTTATTAACAGTTATAGCTACATAAATATTTGGGGGGGGGAATCTAACAGCAGAAATAACAGTTTTACTTAATAATACTGCTATGGAATAATATAACCAGGCGGGCTTAAGCTGTTCACTCATGACCACGCATTCAATTGCTATTTCTCTAAATTCTAAGCAGGTATTAAGCACAAACAATGTGGCGGAACAAGGACTATCAAATCCCTCATTCGGAACACATTCGAACATTAACGAGCCTGTAAACCTGCGAGACTGCAGGAGCTACCTGACACCTTAAACAGACCCATTACCTTTTTTTTTTTTTTTTAAAGCTTTATTGCAAATACAGTGGGGTCTAAAAGTAGGAAGTCTGAAACCACTAGTGAAAACACTACTATTTTGAATTATTTTGTAAATTAGTACAACATTTCATTACAAATTATACAGTATTAATGACAAAAACAATGTGTGTATACACTTGAATAATCAAACTTTTGTATTATTTGCCATGTTCCTTTTTTTTCTTTAATAACAGTGTGTGCAAAACCTTATAACCATTTTAGACCAAATCCATCAGTTTTCTCTAAACAAAAACTTCAATAGAAGAGAAAACTGTTATTATTAAAAACGTTAACTAAATTAAAAACTTCAACAAAATCTGACCTTTTGTACAAAAGAGGCAAAACAGGCTGAATGTCAATAATTTGTTTACATTTAAATGGCACTTAGAAATACAATGCAGAATCCTAAATATTCAAGATTTTTTTTTACATTTATTTAAAAAAAATTTTTTGAGAGAGATTGCTAACTAACATGCACATTTTAGACATAAGCTTTGCTAATTATAAACATTTTATTAATATATTTAAAATTATGAATATATTTATATTTTAAACTTAAATTATACTTTGACATATTATTTGACACATAAACTTTGAAAAAAGGACACCAAAAATGACATGCATTTATTCAGAGACCATTCTCTACATCAGGCTACAAGCATTATTTTATTCATGCTTTGTTTTAATTCATGTTTTTTATTTACACAACAGGATTAAAGGAAGAATATGGAAATTAAAAATATTTTTTTTTGTCTTATAAAGTATTAAGTACAGTATAATATAATTGAAATTTAAACAAACAAACAAACAAACAAACAAACAAACAAAAAAAATGATCCTGACAGCCCTATACAGAACCGGTCTACAAAATCCTGCAAACTAAGCTTTCATATTATTCATATTCACTCCACTCCACATAAATAAGAAAGGTAATCACCCAGAAAAATCAATGCGGAGGAAAAGTAGAGGCACGGAGCATGCGTGACACAGCCCCAGGTCCCTACAGTGAACACCTGCCTTTTTGGACTTTTATTGGCCTATATCTTTTTTTATAGTTAATCGTCATCATCATCATCAGAGGACATCTATAATCCAAGAAAAATGTCAGCACTGAGGAAGCCAGCGAGCCACTGGATGTAGTCCTCGCCTGAGGTTTTGTTTTTTTCTCCCTCCTCATACCAGCCTTAATTTGCTGCCAGATGCAATAAAGGGATGTAGCCGATGGAGGGAGGGCGACTTTCTTATCTACAGAGTGATATTCTCTGCCTGGGTCTTTTATCACCTTTAAAACCCAGCACACTTTAATGCAGTGCACTGAGCCTTATTGAGCTGGAGCTAAACGATTCTCTTCCTGCTGCCCCCCTTTTCACTCTGCCAAAGCAAGAGCCTTTAAAGTACTTTTTTGCAGCTCGGTCTGACAGTTTAAAATTATTTATCATTATTTCATCTTAACCGGCGATGATGTTGCCAGGCAGTTATGGGAAATTAAGCCGTGAAATGAGTCTTCGAAAACGGCCAGGTGCAAAGAAAGGCGTCACCTCTGACTGTGTGGAATACGGTGCATGTGCCCTGTGACAGAACGCCAGCGCCAAACTACTTTTAAAGGACCACAAGAAAACACAAGTCGTTGAGAAGAGAGAGAAAGGACAAAAAGATTTGCAGGGGAGCGATTTTCCCGAGCTGATATTTAGAACTTCATTTATGTCGTTAAAACCTTTACATTTCCTCACAATACTCTAAAAGACACCAGCTTAAAGAAGCCTATTCAGGGGAAATGAGACAAAACAACCTCAAAGACAAAACAACCTCAGCAAAAAAAACTCTGCTCACTTATAACAGTTAGTTTACATGCTAGCAGCTGACAACTTGACAGATATGGATTTCAAAATGTTGAGCAATTAGGGTTTGACTAGACATATTTACAGTACCTGTGGTAAAAACCAAGTGTAATGCACGATGATTAACGAAAAATCTTTCATCAGTTCTGCAAGTAGCATGCGTCTGAGGCTCTAAGAGGTGAAGCACGACATACTGTAAATAAAATGTACATTCGATTTTTCTGAATAAACTCATTACTATCTGTAACACCATTTCAAGCTGTAGTTCAATTCACAGGTTTATATTAATGCACTTGATTTAAATTGAATTATCGTTTTAAATGCTGATCCTCCAGGACATAAAGCCTACAACCTAATAAACACCAAGTCTCATATTAAAGGAATAAAAAGAACATGTTGTTATAAAAAAAAACTATTTTAAAAAAATTGATGTGGTGGGTTTTTTTCTGCACTGAGAATGTAATAAGTCTGCAACCCAGAGCACATTTTGTGGAGTCTTGATAAAAAGTCAAGTCACAATTTTGTCTTAATAACATCACACGAGAAAAAAAATATTTGATATACAGTAATAGAATGTAATATATAAAAGATATATAAGAAATAATGATAAATAGTTTAAAGTGATAATGGAAGCTTACCTTTGACATTCATAAATTAAAGGAAAAAACAAATGAAATCATATCTATTTGATCTGTATAGCACTTTTAATAATGGACATTTTGGTAAGGCACATTAACAGATATAAAACCTCTGGATAATATATATTATACCTAATGAACAAGGAAAAGCTCACTGAGATGACATGAGGAAGAAACCCTGAGAGGAATCAGTGTGAAAATGGACCCATCCTCATTTGGGTGATGCAGAATACTGGGTCTGTAAATAAATCCCATCCTGCAGTCCTCTTGGTTGAGGTTATCAAATATTGACTGATGGAGACTTCGGTAAAAAACTGTTCAGCCCCAAAACTATCATAGAATCAGAAGTATAATCCTTCAGAATTGCTATGGTATAAGAAAAAAAAAAAATTAAATTAAATTCTGCATTTGACAGTAAAAACTACTGCAGGTCATTGATTATGTCGTAAAGTTTTGTTCCTTCTCCCACTCACACAAAATACACGCACACTATATGCTCATTTTACTTATTTGCCACATCAAAATTCATGTCATAAAATGTGTATTAGCATTTTCCAACCTCCTCCTTTTTCATGAGACTAATGCACAAAATAATTTTTAGTGAGCAATAATGATGTGAGGATGTGGAGCTGAAATGTGCGCGTAGGCCTATTTCATATTTAGCTCTGATCACGATGACAATTAGGCAACAATGCTTCACACAAAAGAAACATTTCATTAAAATATTAGAACCACACAAGCTGATGATTATTCCCCTGGGAGTCTGACAAAAGAGGGAAAGGAGAAAATAACAAAGGATGCAATTAAAACCTTTTTTTTTTTTTTTTTTTAGATATATTTGTGAGGCGGTGTCTGTCCCTCTCATTAGGAACTGGATTGGGTTCTCGCTAAGCTGAATCCCATTACGATGACCTTTACTCATTACTTCAGCGTTACAGCATGAGACTCATTCCTCTTTTCTAATCATAATGAGGAGGCCAATATACAGACTAATATATAATCTGATCAGGAGCCTCAGTGTGCAATTAAAGAGACCTTTTTAAAGTTCACCTCCATTACAGGCTTGAAGCACTGTGAATGACGCAGTGGCTGGAACTTAATAACAAACACGCAGACATTAATTATTGCCTATGTTTGTGTGGCTCAAACGGTTTTGAATTTTTTCGAGATATGCTCCCCAGTTGTGACTCTGACACGCTCGTAGTAAAACATATCTTAGCTAATTTAGTTAATTTAGCTGAAATCATAGGCAGGTGAGCTAGCTCAAAACGTAAGGTGACATGTTTGTGAGTTGCACTAGAAAGTGCAAAGAAAAGGCACTTATTACACTGTCAGAAAAGTTGTGGTACAATTCCTGCACACGTCTGATAGAAAATGATTTCAAATTACAGGGGTGTCAAGCAATGGACATTTTTCACTGTCATGATTTACTGATACAGGATTTATTATGCAGACTCTTACACCTGGCTTCAGCACTGTTTCAACATTAATGACAGTGAAGAATATTAGATATGAGCAGACCACTGTACTCGAACTGTAATCGCAACAAGAGCAGAGATTATCAACACAGCTAAATCCACAGCAGGAGCAATGTGGCTTAAATTACCAGTGGTAAAAAAAACAACAAAAAAAAACTGATGATGATCCCAAGGGTTTATGTTTTTTATGTTATATGATGCGTTAATATAGCCCGGCATTTCAGCCAACAAAGCAGGCTTAACAAAATTCTCTTAAAATGCAGTATCTAAATAATAGCCTCTTTAAAAGAACAAAAAAATTGATGTCACATCTACTTAATAATAGGCAGCTCCTTCGAGTACCAAGTAAAAAGAAGATTTCTATTGGCTCATAATATTAAAGCTCATGAATTCACCTACAGTCCAGGTGAAGTGGACAGATTATAAATGCTACGAATATACCACGGAAGTCTGCACCTATGTATATCTATAGAAATAAATGCTATTATCATTCATAAATGCTGGTCAGGGTCTTGATTAATATAGGAGCTGTCCTGGGAACAATGGGGAAGGGTCAGGAACATGCTCTGAATGGGTATGTATGGGATGAGATGTCCAATAATAATCATAAATAACTAAATAAAGATAATTATTATTATAAATGATATTAGAAAAGGTTTCTTTTTTCTGTCTGGTCAAGAAAAGGATGGAAATATACACCAATGAAATCCCAGTTAACACCAAGATACAAGAAGTTCAGAAGCTTGTCCTGCTCGGCAATGTTCCTATATTAAGCAAGACTCTATTCATCAAATAAATGCACCACATTCTCATGGTCGCCTTAAGTCCAAGGGATGGGCTCGGGTCCATGAGTGAACAGAGTAGGACATTCAGGAAAATTATTATTAATAATAATTATGTTAATAACAATAATAATAATAATCTTTTCCAAAGCATGTCTGAACCAAGGAACTAAGGACAGTACTGATTGCAGTATTGGTGTTTTGGTGTCTAAGCATTTACTGTAAACACTAAATATAGAAGCATTACATAGTACATCCTTAAGCATTAAAATACTACGATTGAAAAAAGGGCCGAGCTCTTTTCACCACAATCGTTTGAAACAAGCTTTGAAGCTGGGGGGCCTGCTGAGGGCACAAATGCTTTTAATCAAAATGTCTTCATGCCACACAGGCTCCTTTCACGATGGCCAGGCATACATCAACTCGAGATGCAGACATTTCTCTGACAGCGAGCAATATTAATATCCAACTAAAATTATGGTAATAATTAAATTTAATAGATTCATTCCCACGCAGATTTCTCTCTCATACACACTGCTGTGTCACTACAACAAAAGTAAAAGTCACTTTTATGTAACACAGAGATACGTCCCCTAAGCCTTGACGCAGGAGCAGCGAGCTCCTTTGCTGTGTTTACGGTGCAAGAAATGAGACAAAACTGTGACCAAATTCCTCACACTTCCTCCTTTCCACACCTCATGGGCCAGTGGGTTTGGGTCGGTCAGCGCCACTGCTCTGTGGAACTTTGGCCATGTGCCTATTCACCCCTCCACAGGTGTTTCCCATTGCTGACTCGTATTCTCTTCACACACACACACACACTGAAGAGCAACATTGTTTTAAGTGTGAGGAGTGCAGGCCCCCTGCAGCAGGCACTGACAGGCCCAGAAGCCCATGTTTATCTGTATGCATAAAACCACACTGCACTGTCTACTCTACACAGACACAAGGGACGGCACATGGTTTAAGCATTACTGCCATTTTTTAGGGGTTGGAAAGAACTTCGTCTGGTCCTTGACAACTTAAATGGGCATGGCTGAAGAGGCAACTATGTGAACAGAGCACTTTTACGGACTGCCTATAAAATATCTCTCGAGATATTTTTTCCCAGTAACTGCTTTATCCTGGTCATTGTCACGGTAGAGCCTGAACGTATCCCGGCCATGGGGCAGGAACACACCCGAAATGGAATCCCAGTCCATCTCAGGGCAATACACACACACACATACAGTACACAAACAAACACATTCATTTACACCTGCGGCAATTTAGAGTAGCATGGTTTTGAGAAGTGGAAGGAAGCCAGAGAACGTGAAGAAAAACCCACTGGGAGAAAATGCAAAATGGCCATGCTGACACAGACAGTAAACATACTGAAAACTTACTCCAAATCATGCTGCTTTAAGCTTCAGCACGGAGGTATTTCTATAGTCAAAAGGAATTTCACTGCTATTGTCACTTACGTGTGAAATCTCAGGAACCCTCTATTTACTCTTACTATTGTGTAAACTACAGACGAGTGACAAGTAAAGGAAAAGTCAACATTAAGCGTCTTACTAAGGTATTCATTGCACACTGTTATTACACATGCAATGGACCTTGGCACAGATTCTACAAGTGAGCCCGATCCGTGCCAGCAAAATGCCACCTGCAGCATAAAAAAAAAGACTTCTGAACTTCTCACTGTGGAGGACTTGTTGACAACACGGTGAGGAATGACTCATATGTGGGTTTTGCAGCACTGAATTCTCAAATATTCCAAGTGCACTGAAGCCTTACTGTAATATCCTTCACTAAGTCGCTGTAGACAAGTACCTCTTGCTGACCAGTCTGATCTCAATTCATCCTACATTAACATGACTCATGCGATTTAAAACCACAACGTCCACTTCTATTTCCTGTCTTTCTCATGGATATACAGGTATCACTGTAGTCAGTGTTCCTATTTAAACACAGCCAGCTAAGCTATCCGTACCACAAAAACGAACCCGATTTAAAATTGCTTGAATGTTTTCACTTGTGCGATGCAGACTAGAATCACTCAGAATCTTACACACGCTACCGATTGTGGTAGGAGGTTAATTGCTTAATTATATAATTCTACATCAGTGTTGTTGCATTCTTAAATGCTCCTGGTGAGAAGGTGTTGATGAAATTAAACTATATTAATGGACTCATCTAATACTAATTTAATTACTGTTTCCACAGGAAGAACCCATTCAAAGCAAATTACATGGTGGACAATCCATAACCTAAGGCTTATAATAAATGGATAAACAGACATAAAAAAAAGATATAATGATGTCATCATTTTTGTAAGGAGACTCCTGTATCAGCGTTTCTTTGTAAGAGTCATTACGTTTTCCAATACAAGTGAGTCTCAAGACAGGACCTTCCATGTTCTCAGTAAAATTTGATACTTAAGTACTTTCACCACAAATTTTAATCCATTCAACAGAGAGGAGAAAAGAGAAAATGGGGAGAGCGTTACTGTTTATAGCTGCAATAATGCAAGGGATGACTTATCTCACAGATGTTCTAAAACATTAAACGTAACTGTAAGCAGTTAAAAAGTATAAATGTTGCTTTCATTAATAAATAATGAATAGCTGTCAGTATTTGTTGGCAAATCTATGCGGTGTAAAAGGAATTAATACTGTAGACCAACTAAGATTGATGAGAAAGTACTGTAAAACCAACACCGTTTCCTGGGTGACACTTTTTCCTGACTGGTTTCCTTTTCATGTTCCCTCTGGGAAACCTTTACACGTTCTATGTAGAACCTTACAACAGAGCATTTCCCCATCAGAGAGAGTTCCAATGTTTTTATCAGGAACTCCTGAGAAGCCCAAATTGTCACACCATATGGACAGATGTACTAAACAAATTCTGTCTAATAAAATGTATACAAATAGCAAGATTTATTACTGAAAAAAAAAAATGACGGCATGGAAAAAAATATCTGGAATGTTTAAAATTAGTCAAAATGATAATGACTATTGTAGAATCTATGACAGAACATAGTGAAAATGTGTAGTTTGTAAGCATATTATTTTTAGATATTTTTTTAATCCCAGCGATGAACAGTAATTATAGCAAAAATATACTAATATACTAACCATTGAAAACTTCTTTCACTGTTTATTTCCACAAGAGGTGAATGCCGCCTTAGAACATACGGATAATATAACCCACAATCATACATGTAAAACAAAAGCACCTATACCAATAATCAAGGAAAGGCCAGGCACTGGCTAATGGCGCATCAGAATGATATCATTGTTTTCTCTGCAGTTTGGGAGGATCATTAGTTCACCTCTGAATGCCTATAATGTGGGTAATTGCAGGACAGCTGCTTCCTTGCTCCAACGGTGTCAAAGATACAAGGATCCACTGTAGGCGGTCTGCTCCTGTTTTAGCCACCTACCTTTCAAGTGCACTCACAACATATAGGCAGCACCTCTGACACGGCAGTGAAAGCAGGAGCGCCTGACTGAGATTGCTCGGTAATTCTGGCCACATGATTGACTTTATGATCGCTTTAGAAGCGCAACCAGTCGTTATGCTTTCAACCCATGCCAAAAGTTTCCTGTGAGAAAGTGATGGGGAATTAGGAAGGGAGGGGTTGAGGTAAATGGGGGTGGGCTGGGGATTGCATTCAAGCACTCTGTTCAAGAGCGTGTAAAGCCATTCCTTCGTAGACCCTCCTTCGTATACTTTTAATGGAACGGAATTATTGGCCTGGGTGGAAAGCAACCACTGTCTTGGTTTAAAGCACCATACGTTGACAGGAGTGACACGGCCATTTTCCCCTGCTCCATTAGTGCAGAGAAGGGCCAGCCCTAGTGCTCTTAAAAGGCCTGGGCAGGAACGCAAGCACGTTGCCTCTTCCTTCACCATTATCCTCTGATGGCTGTTATTTTCATATTGACAAATTGGTAAAACTGTCATGCTAGTCATACTACATGTCATAGTAGCATTTTATATGTTCTGTATGGAGAAAAAGTCTGCTGTGTATGTATATCATAAAAGCATCCTGACAACATGCATATTAAACCTCATATCAGCTGGTTATCTTTAAGGGCTGTAAAAGACAAAAATAGGATTACTTACTTCCCGTAAACAAATCTTTAATTTGATACACGATGAATCACTTATTGCTGATTAATGTGGTTTCTTTCTTTTTTTTTAATAATCACTTACAGTAAATTCATTTATACTTGTTTGATCCCTTGAAATGAAAAGTAATTAGACAAAAATGGTGCATAAACACTTTCAGTGTGCAGATCCTGACATCTGGATGACGGCTTGCTTTCATTTATAAAGAAATCAGACAAGGGGGATTTCGGAGACTCTGAAAGACCGACAGTGAAAGTCTCTGCTGGTTTACATGCAGGCTTTGGAGAGTAATAGCACATCTTTCAGCAGGAAAACTCCACAACTCTGGGCTCCTGTCAGAAGAAAGGAGAAAGGAAAGCTCTGCTCCATGGAGAGTACCGAGATGCACCGGGACTTTTGGATCTACAGGGCTTGTGTGTAGGCTTGCATATGTCCATGTATGCATGTTCGAGAATTGGGTACTCATCACCAGATGCTTTCATAGCAGCACATCATTAAAGTTCCCTCTTCGAAAAAAAGAAAGACATTGTTCTTCTGTATCTATCTGCTATTTCTATTTTCTTCTACTTTCTTCCTGGCACATGTGTTGGCAAGCGAGACTTCTTTTTTCAGCACAACTCCACTGGCTCTCTGACAGCACAGCAGCTCCAGAGATGCGCATTCTGCTACTGTCTAAAGGGACCCAGCCTCTCTTTCATAAATCCCTCAAACATGTCTACAGCATTTCTAGACGACATCATTAATGTTGCACTGAAAACGCCAGCGCCGGTCCAAAGCGAAGCTCAGGAGCGCCACAGAGCCTTTTGAAACTGTACATCAGTGGATGACGGTTTGGCAAACCCATAGCCTTCACAGGCTCTTATAGCAACTGGAAAAGCCGGGAGAGCCCTCAGCGGCAGCATCCCCCGATGAGAGGCTAATCCGTAATTACCGCAAAGAGATGATTAGTTACTCCGAAGCCTAATAAATTTCATTTAGGCTCTGCAGCTGGCAAGGGAAATGCAGATAAGATAGAACGAGAGGCTGGTGAACCTTTTTGAAGATGTATGATGTAGTGATGCTGCTAAACAAGGTCTTCCTGTTAGTGTCTCAGCTACCACATACATAAAAAA